>OX940942.1:3278496-3744005 GCA_954870645.1 Agrotis clavis
GTAGTGGGGGCGGCTCGCCTGCCAGTGTAGAAAAGTAGAAAACAATTGAATACAAGACGTGTTCGAATTTTAAACAACACTTTGTGCTCTAGAGCACAAAATGGAGTTTTGCGCTCAGATTTTGAATGAGAAATAGAATCTTTCCGAGCGGGTGAGGTGAAATAGTTATTTGTTATGCAAGGCTGCAAAGTTGATTTTTGTGCGCGAGTACTTGAATTGAAAACTGAGAGAGCGAAGGATTCTAAGATTGAACCGCGAGAGAAACGAGCGGTTCAAATATAGAATCCTGAGCGATGCGAAGTTTTCAAAAGTACGAGACGCAGAAAAACTTTGCTGCCGAGTGCAACACACAACTTTTCACCTCACACAGCGAGGAAATAGTAGGTGTAAGAGAAACAGCTTAAACAATTTACTATATAAGTATTTATTTATTCATTTTAGAAATTAAAAGTAAAATTACTACAATTGTTAATATTGAAAGTTAAATGTTTTTTTGGAACATTAATACTTGTGTTTGTCACTTGTGTGTTATTATTACGTAAATTTGCGGAAAATTGCTCAAATTCATTGGATTCCATTGTGAATGTTGGAGACAGAGACAGACATAAGGCGGTAGAAGACGATTTTCTCGAATTTTAAAAACTCAAACTTACCTACGACATCTACTACTTAACATTAATGTTCAGAAAAAAAAATTGGTTGGTGCACTGACATGCAGTGGGCGCGGCTCACCTGCCAGTGTAGAAAATAATTGAATACAAGACGTGTTCGATTTTTAAACAACACTTTGTGCTCTAGAGCACAAAATGGAGTTTTGCGCTCAGATTTTGAATCAGAAATAGAATCTTTCCGAGCGGGTGAGGTGAAAAGTATATTTCCATGACTCATGTTTTGTCAATGCATCCAGCAGCACATTGTTTTGAGTGCTCCTACCGCAAAGATTTTTTACACCAAGGACGGAGATGCTTTGCGACGTCTTACGCGATGCTTTGGGCGTCTCCCGCATAGGCTGGGTCGAGCCTATACCTCACGCATCAAAAACCTCCTTCTTCGTTAGCATTATTGCTGCGTAGAAGGAGGTGACTGCTTCCCATATCTCCTCGCACTGTAGCACGGCCTCAATGCCAGCGCGAAAGGTCGCAGATGCCTTAAACTTCAATGCTACTACTTTAACTTTAATGATGGAGCAAACCAAAGTTTACTTTGAAAGTTTTTATGGTAATCGGGACAAAGCTGATAAGGCTTGTCTGGGAGATTAATTTAAAAATAGGACGGAATCATAAGTTGCCTTAAATTATGACGGAGACTCTTGTGGCTAGTTTTCAGGGCAAGTACCTTACCCTGTCCTTACCTTCCTTTCGTCCTTACCTAACTATGTCATTGTGGGAAAGAGACAGCGCACAAGTTGTCTAGCGCCATCTCGCTCCCACACTGGAATAACTCTCGCTTTAAGACGTTATGGTAGGCCACCTGGTGTAGGTACCTTATCAGTGGCGTAGGGTAAATATCCTTGAAAGGGAACCCGGACCAAAACTTAATGAAAAAACTTACAAACATACTAGCCGCCCCTACGATTTTTGAAAGTTTCACTCGTTTTCTCTGGTCTTCTATCATCAAAAACCCTGATTTCCTTATCAAGTTTCCACCATTAAAACATCTTCTTTCCAACAAAAAAAGAATCATCAAAATCGGTTCATAAACGATGAAGTTATGCCGCGAACAAAGAATAAACAAAATAAACATTGTATTTTAAGGACGAATAAATTGAGTAACCTCCTTAATTTCTGTAGTCGGTTAATCAATTATTAACAACTTCCCTAAAAATGATGTTCACAAAACCCTATACTAATCGCCTACAGACCTTAACACCGCGATTCAGGATCGTGACGTAATTGCACAACGCCATCTAGTTAAAACTTCGAAACTAATATTACGGTGAACACTGAACATTTACCAAATAACAATACCATTGAACTGAACTAACTTTGTTATTAATGCGCTAACTACGCAAAACTTATAAATTTCAACAATAATACCAAATCAAATGCAAATAGACAGGTGAAAACAATAAATACAAAAAAAATAAGCGCGAACCAAAACTAATGTGAATCTGTCATCCAAATAATACAATCTAAACGAATTACGAAGTCCAGTATCATTCCATCTCGTTCTGGCGTACGCATTTCATATTTCTATCCTTATCATAAGCCGGTAATATTCGGCTTCCGAGCGTCCTTAAACTAGCGGTGTTATGTGGCCTCAAGCTCACGATCGCTACAAGAGAAACTTTGAATTTTATGAACTGAATTCCGGATTCGCCTTGCGGCTTACAAACTTTGTCTGTTTGGCGTGAGTTGAAATTGCGCGGAAAAAAATTGTAGGCGTTTATTTATTTTTTTTGATTGTTTTTTTCTTAATTTGTTTATGAATAATGAAAATAATAGATACTAGTATTTGCTTTATCTCGAAAGACAAGCCGATAGGAATCGGCATGTTAGGTGGCTTCGGGCCTGCCTTATAGTCCACCCACAATATTTAGTCCCATGCGTGCTTATTGTCATCAGTGCAGGCACAAATCCACGAATTCCGTATGGAAAAGCTAAAAACATGCTTGATCTGGGTATCGAACCCAGGATCTAATGTTCGCTAGTCAAAAATAAGTGTTTCAGAAAAATCCGTTCAGAGATCTTATCAAGACAGTTTCAACTTTATGAACTTTAATATGTTCTTACTTACTTATAGCTGGAGAGCTACTGAACTCTGCGACTAACGGTCTTCCTGTAAGGTTAGAAATTTGTACACTTACTATTTATAGCATGCTAAGGGCAATAGCGACGACCTGGCAGGCGCCAGCCGTGCACAATATCATCAGACCATTTAATTTTCAAAGTGTAAAAAAAATTGAAAAAAAAAACTTGTTCCTGTAAGCTTAAAATTTAACAGGATGTAGTTTATTTATTGTAAATCTTGGAAAAAAAAATGACAGGCGATTACAAGGTACACAAGTATGTGACGTGCGAATTGAAAAGTGCAAAGTTAATGAGGAAAAATAAACTTTCTCCTGTGAGGTTAAAATTATCTCGCGTTTGGCTGAACTGATTTTGATGCCGTTTTCAGAAAAGTGTGCGTTACATTCCGAGAAAGGTTTTAATATACAGGGTGAATTTTTCAACTGGGCGTGGATGGCTATCTCTGAAACTATGAGGAATATCGAAAAACTTTGAAAGCAATCTCGAGGCCGATTTTGACGAAAACTAAACCTGCATCATTGGATTTTACAAATTAAATGGTCTGATGATGTGCACGGCTGACGCCTGCCAGGTCGTCGCTATTGCCCTTAGCATGCTATAAATATTGAGTGTACAAATTTCTAACCTTACAGGAAGACCGTTAGTCGCAGGGTTCAGTAGCTCTTGGACTATTAGTTTGAATCATCATTACGAAATGTTTTTGTTCTGAATCTAAAATCAGCTGTCAGTTACTTGAAAATGGAACAATGAACAATGGTTTGAAAACAAAAACTCTGCTTGTGAAGAACGACGGAACTACGGAAGTTATTTTAATAAGTTTTTTATTTATTTATTTATTTATTTGTCATCAGGCAACGAAGGCCCATAGATAAAATACACAAACATAATCTTATAAGTAATAATAAACTAATACATAAGTATGCAATACAATAAGTGTTAGTAAATAAAACTTAAAACTACATATATTAGTAACACTTCACTAGCACTGCACTGACTTTGTGCCGTCGTGTGGAATAGGTCCGCGGAAGCGACGGAACACCACGTTCTGGGGCCAAAAGCTTTCTTCTAACACCAGGTTGAGGTAGCACGTCGGAATGCGCACTACAAACGCCTTGAAATTGACGTTGCGGTGCGACTCCAACAGGTGCACCCTTGCCGTGTAGTTCAACTTTCGGCGCACGTACTCAACGATGTCCTCTGCCTCAGTGGTGTAGTGGAGGCGCGAGATGTACACCGGAGTGTTCGGTTTCGCTGCACGTAGCTTAACGTTGGGCTCCATAGGAGCCTTGCCGCAACGGTTCTTACTGCTTCGCTGCCGGTCCTTCCTCCGTTGCACCGTCACGAAACCGTCATCAACAGCCCGGTCCATTGCCTTAACAGACACGGGCCTCGCCGGGGGAACATCTGGGGTACTCGCAGTAACGGCAGCAAAACCCTTTTGTAAGGGTTTCGTCAAAGCTGCGGAAGCTGGCAGCGGGACAGGGCGAGAAACTCGGGCAGCGCTGCGAAGAGGAGCTGCGGGGACGGGCGCAGGGACGAGCGCGGGACTGTGCACACAGGTGGAACGCTGCGCTAGCTCATCATACGACGGTTGCGCCGGCGACGAAACTGCTGACGCGGAATTTGTCGACGACACATCCTACATATTTCTAAAATTATGACCATATTTCCTGATACTGCGCGGTCCACCGTGCACCGTTACATAATCTCAGTAATGTCGCCCGCACGTAATGACATACCTATATGACAACACTTTCTATTTTCACTTCCATTATATCATTTACAACTTTTGTTCTAATCGTTTCCTCGAGCTGCCGTATTGTATAAAATGGCGGGAGATGATTTTCGTCGACTCCATATTAAATCTGGCGTTGGCGCGTGAACATAGGTACAGCCTGGTTGTCAGTGGTCCATAGAGGTTTTATAATTAATTTTAATATTATTTAGAAAATAGTTTTTGTGTTCGTTTTAGTTTTAACCTTGGTTTTGTGAGTTTAAAATAAATACAATATTATTGGTTGGTGTTTTATTTTTAAAATTAACCCGTTTTTTGTAAATTATGTACAAAATCAGATTTACAAAAAAAATAACTTAATAAATAAAATTATATGATATTTACAATGTTAGCACTATTTCTTATATCTAAAATATTGCTTGACTTGTCTCTAGAGCAACTAAATACATTATTTTTAAATTTAAATTAAACAAAAGATCTAATTTAGTACTTTCAGAGAAAGAAAAAAAAAGCACCATTTATCTCTGAAACCACTAAACTAAAGTGCAACGAGGAACTTTTGGCATTTGTAGGGCAAGAGAGGCGCTATAATTAAACAAAAATATAAGTTGAAAAAAAAAACTAACAATTCCAATCACACGCCAAAAAAATCCTTGTAAAACACAAATTCTGATTTCAAAAATCACTTTTGAGACATTTCATACCCACACATAATCAATTTCTCATCAAAAAACTGAGAAATAGACAGAAATTTTGTACAAAACATCATCTAAACCTTTCCTTGTAAATGATCATAGGATATATCAGCGTGGAAGCCATCAGGGCCTGCAGAATACTTGACCTGTTGGAGTCTACCATCAGGTAGGAGTACGTGGTAGGATCCTCGAGTACTGTCACCAGATTTCTCTTCTTGATGCCCGAAATCATTGCCAGTTTCGTGGTCCCGTACTCGGTAGCCGAATTCATAGTTCGCTGCATAGTGAATCTGAAAAGGATTGGGTATAGTTAATTTTTTGTGGTAAGTACTTTTCTTCGGGCGACTCGCTGTCCGAATATGCCCGGGTCAGCACAATGCCGCGGGACCCCCCTTAGAGGGCCAAAGCCTGCTGGGGTCGCGGCACTAACGAGATACTTTGACCCTGGAACGTAAAGGGCTATTGAAGGACACCGTGGATTTTAGTCAGAACGAGTCTGACAATCCCTCCTGCTCTGCCCGGGGTGGGAGGACTCATTTGATGATTTTACCACGCTAAAAAAAAATTACTTGTCGTCCTCTTATACTAGGGCCACATTAACGGGAATTGTCGTTAATTATCGCGATGTTTGACGTTTAACTGTTTTAAAATGATTTTATCATAATACAAAATATTAAAAATAAGGATTGGATTGCTGCGCAACGTGTAGCGGGTTCGATTCCAGCACGGAACAAATGTTTGTATGATCTACAAGTAGTTGTTCCGGGTCTGCGTGTTTGTGTTTGTGAGTTTCTATGTTTGTAAACGCACCCACGACACAGGAGCAATTCTTAGTGTGGGGAAAAGTTAAAAAAAAAGAAGATCAGAATTTTATTTGCTCTAATGATTTTTTTTTCTTTAGATTAGTATTATTTTTGCTTTTAGTAAAAAAAATGTCAGCCATTATTTATTGAAATAATTAACAATTTATTTTAAAAGAGTTTTAATGTTTTGGTTTAAAAGATATCAAGGCAGAAGGATTAATTAGATCTTAGTATGATTTTTTACGCTACCCTCTTTCCATTTGTTTTTTTTTTCAACTTTGACCTAATTGTGAATTCTCGGTCCAACGGTCAGTCTAGCTTGAGCCTCAAAGCCGAGCAGGTCGAATTAATCCCTGTTTTCGCGAAAATTGTGAAGTGATAGTCTAGGATACATTGAAGAAATATATACCCTCATCTGTTATTTGAAAATGGCATAATGATACACGCTAGACACTCTAAACGACAATATTTTGGTGATAGGTTGTCGGCCTGAATCGCGTACCGTCAATGTTAATTCATTAAAATTGTCCTCAAAAATTTTCGTTCCACTTCCCTCATCTGTTATTTAGAAAAATCAAGTATTAGCTGATAGAATATACCTCAAGACATCTAAAAAATATAGGTTGTCGGTGTCTAACCCTGTCCTTCTAATTAGTTGTCGGGTTTAAACAGGTGAGTTACCGTAGATAATATACCCTCATCTGTTATTTAATCGAATCAGATATCAAATGATAGGTTATTTTATTCTGAATCCAACAGTATTTAGTTGTCGAAGCAAAACTGTGGCTGAATTTCGGTTGTCTAAATTTTAATCGTAAAATTTGTTCCATAAGCGTTGAAGAACAAAAGACAAGATAATGATGCTGGTGTGCAGTTCTGCACCCAGACAGGTCAAAAGGTGTTTGGAAGACTAGTCTCACTTCCTACTAAGGTCGCGGCAATAGTGTGAAGTGTTGTGCGCGAAACTGTACAGACAGGTCGAAAAGTGTTTGGAAGGGACACGCCAAAGTTCACCTAAAATTTAAACTCTGATAATTGGAAACCCGAAAATGTTCTTCCTAACATTTTTCATCCTAACAATCACATTTCCTAACTACTCTGTCTCTAATGTTCCTATTCCAAAGCATTCAACTTCATAATGTCAGTAGCAAAAAACATCTATTTTACTTTTATTTCTTTTCCTATATTTTCTGAAAATAACCCTATTTTTAAAGTCATAATATTTTATCTGTTAGAACTAGGTGCAGCTTCGGGACTTGCTGGTACCTCGACTCGGACAATTAAGATTAGAAGAGAATGGCGGGGTCTTTCAGACCCCGCTATCCTCTTCGTGGTTATTTATTTTTTAATCCAGCCAGAAGTAATAAGGAAACCACCCGGTTTCTTAATTAAATGTAGTTAAATTACTTGCCGATAATAAATGAACATGTATCATTATTACTAACTAGCGACCCGTCCCGGCTTCGGCACGGGTGGACATGATGATTTTCTGAGGAAAGAAAAATTTTTGATTGCAAGTGGGATTCGAACTCGGAAAGCCCATTAATCATTTCAAGCCCGGATACCGGAAAGCGTTCAAACGAGGAATAGAGAATTTCAGCTTGCAGGTGTGGGTTGCAATCAAATGGCCTAGTTGGTTTAAGGCGTCTGGAGTACCTATCCAGAAGACGCGGGTTCGAATCCCACCTGCAATCAAAAAAATTCTTTCCTCAAAAAATCATCTTTACGATGCGCGTCGCATGCGTTAATGCCTTTAAAATAATAAATATGATGATTTTCGTCCTCTATAACCTGGTCTTGATGGTTAAAAACACAACAAAAAAAGAATTATCCGAATCGGTCCCAGCCGTTTTCAAGTTTTGCGCTTAGCAACACATTTAGCGATCCATTTTTATTTATTACAGATAGATAGAAGATCTAGTCTGAGTTGAATCCAATGTTTGGTCAATGGCACGTGCTTACTTAGTCGGAAAATTATATAAAACGAACTAGCTGTTGCCAGCGGTTTCACCCGCTGCAACTCGAAAATTATCCCACGGGAACATAAAATCGGGATAAAAACTATCCTATGTGTTAATCCAGGTTATAAACTATCTGTATACCAAATTTTAGCCAAATCCGTTCAGTGGTTTTTGCGTGAAAGAGTAACAAACATCCATACATCCATACATCCATACTTACAAACTTTCGCCTTTATAATATTAGTAGGATTACAAACTTTCGCCTTTATAATATTAGTAGGATTGATTTCATCTTTGTCTGTCGCATATCTATACAATTTCGCGCACAACACTTCACACTATTGCCGCGACCTTAGTAGGAAGTGAGACTAGTCTTCCAAACACCTTTTGACCTGTCTGGGTGCAGAACTGCACACCAGCATCATTATCTTGTCTTTTGTTCTTCAACGCTTATGGAACAAATTTTACGATTAAAATTTAGACAACCGAAATTCAGCCACAGCTTTGCTTCGACAACTAAATACTGTTGGATTCAGAATAAAATAACCTATCATTTGATATCTGATTCGATTAAATAACAGATGAGGGTATATTATCTACGGTAACTCACCTGTTTAAACCCGACAACTAATTAGAAGGACAGGGTTAGACACCGACAACCTATATTTTTTAGATGTCTTGAGGTATATTCTATCAGCTAATACTTGATTTTTCTAAATAACAGATGAGGGAAGTGGAACGAAAATTTTTGAGGACAATTTTAATGAATTAACATTGACGGTACGCGATTCAGGCCGACAACCTATCACCAAAATATTGTCGTTTAGAGTGTCTAGCGTGTATCATATGCCATTTTCAAATAACAGATGAGGGTATATATTTCTTCTACCGGATCTCGTACTATGAGAATGTGTTTCGTAACAACTACTTGTAGATCATACAAATATTTGTTCCGTGCGGGAATCGAACCCGAGACACGTACCTAGTGCAGCAATCTAATCGCTCAGCCGCCGTCAGATTATGGTAAGTACTTAGTAATCTATGAATAGTCGAATGAGTTTTCTTTTATCTGGGGGCACGGCAGTATCCCCGCCAAGACAAGCCAAGCGAAGCGCTAGGGCACATACCTACCTTTTTTCGAAGTGTTTCGTCGTTTTTTCGAACCATCATAGTGTTCGTTTTTCGTTTTGTTTATATTGTAAAGGTGCGTACAGACTATATAACATAACATGTTATATAACATGTTTCAGATGATGTGGACACAAAACGTTATATAACATTGCTATATAACATGTTTCAGATGATGTGGACACAGAATGTTATATATTTGTGGATAGCACTGAAGAACGACAAACGATAATTGTTATATAACATTGTTACACTAATGTGTACGGTATTGTTTTATGTTGCAATGTTATATAACAATGTTACATGGTGTGGACGTGTTATATAACAATGTTATATAACATTGTTACATGGTCTGTACGCACCTTTAGACGTTTTTTTTTTTCAATTTTAGTTTTAGATAAATTAATAGATACAAAAATGTATCATTAAATGTAATCAGTAAATTGTCGCAGCTCATGTCTTGAAAACGGGAGGATCAGATTACTGAGTGATGATTTAAAAAGCGGTGTATCATAAATTCATAATACCTACTAGCTGTTCGCGGTTTCACCCAAGCTGTTCGGTTCTTATTAGTCGAAGCGTAATTAGTTTAGTTTAGTTTATTTATTAGTAATTATAAAAATTACAGGTCAGGTATTGAATTAAAAGTAAAAAAGACAAGTCATTCCACATTAAAAAGAGATAAAACCAATACACAATGAAAAATATGGTAACAAATACCTACATTAAATTACATCAACTATATTATTTATCCAAACCACACCTTTAGGTCATAATTACCTGGTCGGTTAGCCAGTCCTTGAGTTACTTTAATACTTAATCTTATATAGCTTACAGCCTTCCTCGATAAAGGGACTATATATCACAAATAATTTTTCAATTCGAGACAGCAGTTCCTGAGATTAGCGCGTTTAACCAAACATACACTTCAGCTTTATAAGTATAGAGTAGGTATAGATAATGCTAAACTTATGTTAAAATTGTATTATTTCTAACTAGCTGTGCCCGCGACTTCGTTCGCGTGGATGTCGGAACTTAACAATGTAAGTATATTTTATAAAATTGACAAAGTTTCATACAAACTTTCATCCCCTATTTTATCCCCTTGGGGGTAGAATTGATCAAAATCCTTTCTTAGCGGATGCCTACGTCATAACATCTACCTGCATGCCAAATTTCATCATCATCCAGTGGTTTGGGCTGTGCGTTGATAGATCACTATGTCAGTCAGTCACCTTTGAGTTATATATTTTTAGATAGATGTAACATTATCTCTAAGGTCCTCTAAAATCGTGACTTAGTTTGAAAGTTTCCTCATACCTATAGTTAATTTATTCTAGTAAATAAAGATAACAAAGTATTCATGACAAAGTACTCACGGCTACACATAAAATCTAGTATAAGCTGACCGTTCAATGTGCGGAAAGATCATATAAAGCGAGTCCAAGGCAAACTGGTTTTGTACTTATAGCGTGATGTGTAGTCGTGTGTACCTAGATATTGTATAAAGGACAAGACACAGATTTAGATTGTCATTAAGTTTCTTGTCAAAAAGAAACGTGGGCTTTATGTAAATTAAATTAAATCTATACTTAATAATTATTACAAAGCCGAAGAGTGTGTTTGGTTGAAACGCGCTAATCTAAGGAATAACTGGTTCAAATTCCATCCTGGACTAAAAATTCACCCTGTTCCTTCGGTCGCCCATTGCATTCCAGGGTTACAGTGCCCATTTAAGACATTCCAGCGATCCCAGGATGCAACTGGCTGGGTTTGAAACCACAACCTACGACCTGGTTGCAACCACTGTTCCACAATCGCTCGTAATTTATTCTAAAGTCTAGAATATTTAGGTTTATATTTGAACAAAAGGCAATAAGGAAACGTACATACAAAGTCACGATTAATGAGGGCCTTAGATAAAGAGTTACATTAGAAAATACAATATTATAAGTCATAAATCATAATGTATTATCGCAACAATCATAATCTATATAATACAACGTGTAACGCCGATAGCGTAAAACCTCTCGTGGGGTAACTCAGCCCATGTTACTGAACAATTTTTGTTCTAAGACTTTTGGAAATCCGCAAAAAAAATTGGTTTTTCATGCAAAATGAGAAATTGGTCGGGCACATGTGTATGAAAAACTAATTTTTTTTTAGTAGTTCTTGATAGGTATAAGCGCGTCCAACCAAACAAACAAACTCTTCAGTTTTGTAATATTAGTGTACCTAAATACAATGTGGTTTATGGCAATGTAAAGTTCCGTATTATAACTATGTAGTTCTCTCATATTGATAAAATCATTCTAACAATCGTACCATGAAATTATGATGACCATTACATCATTAATGTGAGATAAGGAAGCCAAGTACAGTTTTTCCGGCATAATGTCTTAACTATGAAGATATCCGTAAAACGTCCGACTTTCGTAATCTGTACTTCCGGAGGCTTTATCGCGAGTTTTCACGTTTATGTAACTTTGTCGTCCTTACTAATATTGTTATGAACCGCGGTTGTAAAACGGCAACTTTAAGCAATACTCCTTATGATTCACTTCGATAATTTGCAGCAACGTCATTGTTTTTTTTTTTTGATACTGGCATCGTCAACCTATAGGAGGTTGTGAGCTGCTTAACCGGACTTTCCTGTGGTTGCCAAAGATGACTCTAAGGCCTCCAGCCAGGGGCGCAACGTCATTGGCTATTCTTCTTTAGTTCATTCATGAAGTAAATCATTAGGAATAAGTATTGCTATGTTGTTTAGTCCTGCAGTTAGTTTGTAATAAATTTTCTGATTAATTAATTCCTTTTTTACACATATTTCGCCAAGTTTATTTTATTTAAATTATTTACTTTTTGGCTACGCGGGTGTTCTTGTGGCCGATTTTTTGGTTCTAGTACATTCCAAGTTTCCTCACGACGTTTTTTACTTAACTTATGTAAGTTTTCTGTCCGAGTATATCACATGCCATGATCTTACAATCTTACATCACAAAAATCATGACTTTACAAGTTCTCCTCATCAAAGAAAACTCTTCCGGCCGAATAAATTAGTCGTACTTGTTTAATTTAGCAAATTTCATAATTCAAGCGTCTCTGTGATGAAATAGAAACTACTGTTCGTCTGTACTATGACTTGTCACTATGTAAGTAAGTATATTATATAATACATAGTCGGCCTATAATGTTCCCATAATGTTACTGGGAAAAATATGGCTTCATGGATTTAAAGAGGTCGCTTTAGCAGTATTAACGAATTGTGATTTAATTATTCTTTATCTGTATTTCTATTTTCTAGTGTATTACTTTGGCAAAATAAAAATCTGGGGGCATGGCAGTGCTCTCGCCAAGTCGATTGCATTTTAATGTAATTTGTAAATGAAAATCATATTACGATTCATGAAGTGGTATTTTTAGACCCAGGCGCATCTGCTGATTACGTTTAGTTTTGTTGGTAAAATCCACTTATTTTTAGGGTTCCGAAAGTACATAACCATATTGGACCTCGTACTATTAGGTATTCTATGCCTCTATTAAAAGGCTTTTGCTGTCCACAGCTGCTTACAGGGGGCTGCATCTCATGACCCGTAATAGATAGACACTTGAAATAATCACATAATGTGTATTTCTGATGCCGTTATAACATCAAATAAAAAAATAAATGATACGAAACCCTTAAGCTATTGTCAAACAGACAGGGCGTGGCAAACGCGAAGCGACAAGCGAGGCGTTTTTATTTGTAATGTATGGAATTGTTTGAAGCCAGTCACATAGACTATCGGATCGCTTTCGCTTTTCTATGTGACTGGATTCAAACAATTCCATACATTACAAATAAAAACGCTTCAGATCGCATTCGTTTCGCCGTCATAAATATCTACCAATAGGAAATAACAATGCTATAATATCTAAACATTAAGATATAGATTATATCTATATAGTAAAAGTTTTCTAAACATAAATAGGTT
The DNA here is from genome assembly GCA_954870645.1 of Agrotis clavis. Lineage (NCBI taxonomy): Eukaryota > Metazoa > Arthropoda > Insecta > Lepidoptera > Noctuidae > Agrotis > Agrotis clavis. The sequence goes on from OX940942.1 coordinate 3,291,543, forward strand.
GTTTCTTAAATATAAACTTGTTTAGATATAAATATACATAGAAATAAATAAATAAGAACTCTAAAAAGTGACATAATTTATTTAGTTTAACAGTAAAATAATTTAATTATTCTTAATTACTTATTTATAAATCTAGTGCTTGCCGAATTAAATAACTTAAAACTATAATTTTGTTTTTAAATTATTTCTGTACCTAGGTATAATTAAGGCCTTTGTCAAACAGACAGGCGATAGCGAACCGAACCGAATCATGTCATGTAAAAATGCGAAAGCGATCCGATACTCTATGTGACAGGCTTCAAACAGTTCCATACATTACAAACAAAAACGCTACGCCACGCATTCGGTTCGTCTGTCAGTTTGACAAAGGCATAATAGATGTAAGAAAAATTTATTAAATGGTAGGTAACTGATATTTAAGCTATTTAAAAAAATGTATCGGAAATAAATCAAGCTTATATAGACTTGGAAAAGGATCTTTTAGTGCGTGACCCAAAAACAGGGTTTAGGGGACAATTTCCCTGACCAACGTTTAAAAAGTGGTTTTTGTTGGAAATGAAAAAACAATTTAATCTACCTACAAAGTTGGCCACTGATTTAATTTTGCCTGTCTTTGAACTAATGTCGCCTTACTATTTTTTTTAAATAAAAAAATAGGAATATTCAACATCACTTAATAATTTCATTCACATGCCAAAAGATCCTTGTAGCTCTTTAACTAAAAAATCCGTGACAAATGTGGGACATTAATTATTTATTTAAACTTTAAAGCCGTTTATTTTTATATTGTCCAGAAACCTTATCGTAGTAAGATATTCCTTCCGAAAACTTAGCGTTTCGGTGGTTATTCGTACAGTTTTTGAACGTACACTGCAGTTTAAATACACAAAAAATACCTTAATGATGTAATAATTTGTTTAATTTACGTAATTTACCTAGCTTTAAAGGCCTCCTTGTTCTACTCCTGTGCTTCTTAACTTTCCCAGGATACCTACGATGACGTCTAGGCTTAGTCAGAGAAGGATATTGGAATATATCCAAATGCTGAACATTAACATGCTTATTCCCTACTAAATCTTTCAACTGTGACTCCGTCAACATATATACAGGTTCCAAAGAGTCAATGATACTCGAAACTTCTGGTTTCGATCCCCTAAAATGATTCTTAGGTGGCCCATACTGCTGAACAGGTGTGCCATAATTGGTACTCGGAGGCCCATAGTGTGTGGGTGGCCCATATTCGTCACTAGGATCAGAATGAAAATCGTTATAATTTGGATGCTTGAAATTCGTGTATCTGTTTGTAAAGCTATTTTGGCTGTCGAAATGTTGATTAAAACTGGGTTTCCTTAGTCTATTGGGCCTAGGGGACGGAGCTGGACGTCTGTAATTGTTTTGAGCTGTATAATCTAATTCTGGTGGGTTAAATTCATCATCAGGATCGTAATCACCATCATAAGTATAATCTTTATCAACATTATCGTCATCATAATAGTCGTAATCTCTAGCTACTCCTGCAGGATGGTGATCATCAAAATTTCTAAAACGTTTCCATTCCATTGGGGTTGGTAACGTTTCATTTATTTTACTTGCGTTGAAAGGTTTGTCACTATCTAGATAATCCATACTTTCATCGAATACATTAGATTGATTTAGTGTAACTATTTGTATTGAACTATCCATTTTATTATTTATGGTAATCTCGGTTTTATTAATAACCAAAGGCGATGAATTTACAGGTATAGGTTCGTTCCCTAAAACAAAAAAGTCCGTATCTAACTGAACTGACCGTTTTTTTCTACGCTCTTTGATACTTACATCATCTTCTCCATAAGCTGAGACTCCAGTACCATCATTAGATAGATGCTGCACTCCTGAAGGTTGGGACTGAAGATATTTCACTGTTTCTGTACTCGGCTCCTTCTTGTAATAGTTTGAAGGAGTCTCGTACGTCACTGCCGCGTAATTAGGCTTAGGATACTCTACAGTCTTAGAGTGTTTATTTCCACTTATAGTCTGCCCCACTTCTATTTTGTAATAATTGCTCTTTGTCGTAGTTGGGTCTTCAAAATGAGGTGCCGCTGTTGGAGCTTGCTGCACAGGATAAGGTTTAAAAATAGCAGGTTTCACTTCTTGAACATCATCGACTTCTTCTGTTATAGGTTTGTGGTCGTTGTAATTAGCATATTCATTACCGTAAGGTACATTGTATGCATTTTGTGCATTGTATGCATTTTGTACATTGTATTTGCTATTATCATCTACTGCTGTCGCAGTATTTTGGCCATTTAAGTAGAAAAATAAATCTATAGGTTGTTCTAGAGTATCTTTTCCATATTGCTTGTTAGCATTTGATAATGTATTCAATTCTGATATTTGTTCTTGTGGAGATTTTGCTAGAAGAGTATTTAACGCATGTAAATCTTCAGCAGACTGATACGAATGCATTTGGCTGTACAATTTTGGGTATATGAATTGTGTCTTACTTGGTACAATTTCTGTGTACAGACTAGATTGTTCTCTTTCCAAGTTATTCAATCCTATGTTTCCATTAGGTTTGATAGTCACTCCTTGATCGTAAGTTGTACCCGGTGAAGTATTAACCTTATTTTTATTGTATACTTTATGGTATACTGAACCAAACGATCTGTGATTTCTACTCTTATCAGCTACATCTGCTCTTGTTAATTTAACAGGGTCAAGATGAGTTCTGCTTCTTAGATTCGTCCTTTCCTGCCTAGTTCTCGGTCTCTTTTCCTTCTGCGAGGCTTGTTGCATTTTTTCAAGTGCTAGTTGATGATTTTCTTGGGATTCATGGTAGGCTTTCATATAACTGTCTACCTGTTGAGGAGCTTTGTTCCATCTTTGGATTTGTGCCCTGTGTTGTCTGACTCTTTCTGCGTTGAACATTGCTTGTTGATGCTGTGCGTGGATCTTTGCCTGCTGTTGGGAGTTCCCTGCAAGAGGGTTGCCATAGCTTAGAGGTCTCTTGTCGTCTATCCGTGCTTGTTCATTGGTGACCTCGTAGACTGATGGGGCGCTGTTCTTAGCTGTTTTTGTGGATGTTATGTGAAGTATTACTAGTACTATTGCTGCTTTTAGTTGACCCCGCATTGTGTCTGTAATGGAAAAAATGTTTATATTAATATTAATTTATGAAGTCAAGTTCTTTTTTGCACATTTACATTTATCAATGTATTGTTTTATAAATTAGTTTCGTATGCATTCTCAAATTAATGGAATGAAAACTGATCTGTTATAATTTCAATGTAATAATACGAAGTTATTTCTAGACAATGACCAAGGTGAAGGCGTGACAAGTTTAGTGATTTCAGTTCAGGTTTCAATTTAAATTCTTAGGTCAAAGTCATCATTTGTATTATAGATACAAGTGTGTTAATGAAAGGCACAGCTATTACAGTCTATTTGTAATATTGTGGCTACTAAACAACTAGGGGCCTACCACGACGTCTTAAAGCGAAAGTAGTTTCATTGTGGGAAAGAGACGGAGCTATACAAGTTGGCTAGAGCCATCTCGTTCCCACAATGAAATTAGTCTGGACCATTTTTTATGTATTTTTGTGCAATGATAAATAGGATCCTGAATGATGCGTCGGTTAGCACAGTCCGGAAAGATGATACAATAATTAACCGACTTCAAAAAAAGAAGAGGTTTTCAATACAGTCGGTATTTTTTTTATGTATGTACACCGATTACTCCGAGGTTTCTAGTCCGATTAGTGAGATTCTTCTTTTATTCGATGCAGTATACTTGCCATTTGGTCCTATAAAAATTTCATCTAATTTGGTTCAGTACTTTTTATATTGTGAGATTTTTTTTATTTCCGCTATGTCGATGATGTGATGATCTTTATTTTTTTTTGAGTTTTTGTTTTTTTGTTTGTGTGTCGGTGGCAAAAAGGACAACGAAATAAAAAAAAAAACAAAGCCACCGACTTCCGAAAGAAAAGTTATTTTGTAGGTTATTTTACCTTTTTTTGTGGTTGTTTTTGAAGGGGTTTAATTTTATTTTTAAGTTTTTTTATTTAACTCTTTTTTTTTTAGATATGTTTTACTACTAAGCAAGTAAACAGTATTCTATTACAATTAAAATAAAATAACAAATACCGTTATGAGAGATGTAGCTCACACATCAACCGAAAATTTGAAAAATACTGCCAATAAAATATTATTTGATTATACTTTTATACAATTCTAATGACATAATATCAAAATGTACAGTTATAACGATATTTATTAAATTGTTAGAATGTAAATTAAATAACATAATTTATATCCTTTTAATTTCGCTCTGGTTTGCTTACATTTAAATAAACCTGTTTTTGTGTATAAATATTTATTATATTTAACATAAAACTAATGAATTATTGTCGATTTAAATCTGGTCGTAATCAGAGGGATATGCGTAATGTGCAATATTATACAAAAACGTAAAGGATACCGACGCTTGAAAGGCAAAAATGACTAAGCGACATGTAGCCAACTTTACAGGAGAGCATTTTAAAGTTTTTATTTTTGGAAAAAAAATCGTATAAAATCACCTATTTGTCATAATTACGTAATTCCAACGATTTTTAAATACAGCTTACAGGCTTAATAAACTGGCATTTAAAGATTATGGATTTTCTCAGTAGTTTATGAAATAGTGTCGGTTGGTAATAATTTTATAAAAAACCACAAACAGGCAAAAGTTACTTACCGACATCAAAATTTAATGATAAAACAAGTAAAATTAACTAAACCCGATTATTTTATTATTGTGTTTGAAGCAAGATGACATATCCTGGATTGGCGCATGTTTGACTTACAGGTAAAGTGATCTAATAGAAAACAAATATACTTTTCTACCAGCCAATTTTAACCATGGTACAAATTAAATAAGGTAAGTGTAGGCTTTTTTCGAATAAGTAACAATAAATTTAGGTTTTAATACACAAAATCAAAAACTTTTGGTCAAAGGTTTTCGTCACCATCATCACTGATTTCAATGTTTCACTGGATTTGACACGTGTCAACTATCGCACTGTATTCAGCAATTAAAATTATTGAGTTTAACAAAAAACAGCATTATTTCAAAGAAGAAACGGTTAACTTGTTTCGAATACAGTCATTGCCTTGAAGATTTATCAGTTTTTTTTTTTTAAATTAGTTGTCATCCTTACGTTTGCCGTATGTGATTACTTCCCAGAATTTGATCCTTATTAGCAACACTATCGAATGGTGTAATAGTACAGGGTGTAATTTTTTTCCAAAACCAGCGGGTTCGATTTGTGCCAGGATTATTGCATTTTGTAAAAGCCAATCAAAGCATTTATTTCAAGTAGGCCAGTTACAGGCACTTTTGAATTGTCATAGACAAATAAAAATAATTTAAACACAAAAAAGTTATGGTGCTACAGTCCCAGTCACAAGACATAAAACTGTGAAAGTACCGTAGATGCCCGTTCCAAGAAGTAGATCTCTATGGAGAAGAACGGGCAAGAAACTCCATGGACACTCTTTTTAGATCGCCAGAATTATTACAGAACTTTTGTTACATCATTCATTTTGAGGTGGTACATTATGTGAGAACGATGTAGTAAGTTTTCAATCATGCAATTTTAGTCAAAATCGGCCTCGAGACTACTTTCAGCGTTTTTTTTATATTCGTCATAGATTTGTACATGGTCATCCAAGCCAAGTTCAAAAATTCAGCCTGTATATCGTAATGAAATTCATCATCATCATATCAGCAGTAGGACGTCCACTGCTGTACATAGGCCTCCCCCATAGATTTCCAATAGGACCTGCTTGCAGCCTTGCCTTTGTGCGTGGTCTCCATTTGAGAATCTTGCGGTCTCATCGGCCATCAGTTCTGCGTGCTATGTGGTCTGCCCACTCTGCCACTTCAACTTGCTGATTTACTGGGCTATGTCGGCAACTTTAGTTCGTCTACGAATCTTTTCATTTCTGATTCGATCACGCAGAGGGACTCCAAGCATTAGCCCTCTCCATAGCTCGTTGGGCTACCTTGAGCTTACTAATGAGGCCCTTAGTAAGAGACCACACTTCGGCGCCATTAGTCGTCACACATTTGCCGAAAACTTTGAGGCACTGAGTTATTCTGGACGAGGAAACGTTACGCAGTTTCCCGAACGCTGCCCGGCCCTGTTGAATTCGGCGGTTGACCCCTTTTTTGAAGTTGGACCTACCTAGTCCGACGGTTTGTTCCAAGTAGACATATGAGTCAACAACTTATCACGTCTATAAGATATCACGTCTCCCTGTCTTACGCCCTTTTCAAAGGAATCGCCTTCCAACTCTGCACCTGTACTCGGGCCGACATAGTGGTATTATTGTTCAAGCACCTAAACACTTCGAAATACCGATAGTCAATGCGACATCGTTGGAGAGATTCAAGAACTGCCCAGTTGCCCACGTCTAAACCGATTTAAAGGCTTTCTCATAGTCCACAAACGCCAAACATAAGGGCAAATTATACTCTCCGGTTTTCTGTATAACTTTCCGCGGCGTGTGTTTGAGGTCTATGGTAGCCTTTTCGGAAATCGGCTTGTTAGGAAGGCTGGAAGTCATCAAACCTGCGGTCGAGACGGTTCGTGATTATGTTCCCTCGAAAACAACTTATAAACATGGCTCAAGAAGTCAAGAGCGAGTCTGTAATTTCTTAATAAGGTGTGATCACCCTTCTTAAAGAATATAACCACCACCTTCCACCCGCTTTCAAAAGCTCTGAAGTGATTCCATCTTCACCCGGCGCCTTATTGTTTTGAGCTGATTAAGGGCCATCCTAATTTCGTAAAAGCTGATGACCGGGATGTCTTCAATGTATTGTCGGGTTAGCTTGGCTCTTGGATCTGTGGCCACGCTGCTAACAAGTTTAGCAACCGAAGCGTATAGCTGTGCATAAAACTTTTCGACCTCCTTTAATACCTCTGCTTTCTTTATATCTTTTCGTTTCAGCTTTTTCAGCTGGCTTTGCCCAATAGATACATCTCTTGCAAACGCTTTCGTCGTCTCTTTAATGTGGTGAGGTTGTCTATTGATCTGCCAATATGACTCGGCGTCACCGAAAGTCTGCAGTCTTAATAAGCGTCGCCGTCGTTCAGTCATGAGGTTGAGAGTGTGGTCGGAAAGTTTCTGAGGTCTATTTGCACGGCGGGGTCTAAAAAACTTAGAGCGTACCGTTTGGACAGTTTCTACGAACTTGTTATTAATCTCGTCCACTAACGCAAAATTTTCGTAAATTAATTCCACGTATTGGAATTGCCATTACAATTTAACTGTAATTTAACTAATGAGATTTATTTTGTATTGCATGAACAGAAAACCAGTTCCATGGAACTAGACATTGGAACTACTGAAAAGTTTTTGGTGAAATGAAATTCGGTTAAATATTTTTCGAACTTATGATAGGCAAAACAAGTAGGTGATACATCAATATTTCGAGCTACGCGTAGTACTTAAGTGCGATGCGCGCGATCACGCGGATTGCCTAACCGACAGGTTGAGTGAAGACTAATCGAAATTATTTGACCAACAGCCATTCATGTTCTGCTTTACAACGCGTTCATGCGACAAAACAAAATAGGTGCAACGGGGATAAACTGATTTTTGTACAAATTTCATATCGGAAATAGTTATCTAAGTGACAAACAACAGTAAAAAAACGGCAGGTAAAATATTACCAAACGACAAAATGTATCTTTTTTAGGCAGGAAAAATAGTACTATATTACGTTTTTAAGTAAATTGTATTTAGGAAGAAAATACTAAATAAAAATGAATACATAATTAACGTGTGGTAAAAATTCTTAAATGATGAAAAATATAAAATAATAATCAGGTAAAATTTCGTAAGCAATGCTCATAGGACAGATACCGAAAAGTAAAAAATACTTAATGTTAAAACGCATTAATTCAAGTCAAGGCAAAAGTTAATAAGTGTAAAAAATTTAAATAGAATATCTACCAAGTGAAGCTGATTCATAAATCGGTAAAATTTTGGTCGCTTGGTCGCCGAAATTGGTGAAAATGTGTAATTTTTTAAGTTACCAAGCGACAGCAAAAGTCTTCCTAGCGTTACGAGAGTAGGATCAATCGACGCGGATTTTTTTTCTGATTTCAGTGATATATATAACTCAATATCGCCCAAAATGTCGCTTGGTAACTTTTGCCTTTCAAGCGTCGATACGGATTTAGGTGACGTCGTTAATACAGGTTTACCCATGAATTCTATGAGCTGCTCTAACAAGTGATGACGGATACAATATGCTGTAAATGTCCCACTGTTGGGCAAAAGCCTCATTCATATATTCACACGATTGGCACAGTGATGGAACGATTGATTTTTGCACTGCACGGAACAAAAGCTAGGAATTCCTCCTGTATCGTGGATGCGTTTACAAAAATTTAAAACCACTCACAAACAGTCAGATTTTCAAATAGAGAACACGCAGCGGTAAGCGCAGCGTGCGTGCAGACGATCGAAGAACGCAGGATCGCGCTGAGCAAGCCGCTTCCAACCGGTTCTATTGGAAGTCTATAAGGGAGGCCTATGTTCAGCAGTGGACGTCTTACGGCTGATATGATGATAAATTGGATGATAATGATGAAACGGCCAGTCTTGTAAAAAAATATAGATCATACAAATATTTGATTCGCACGGTAATCGAACCCGCGACATGGAGCACAACAGTTAATTGTTCAGTGATTTTCGAACCGTGACGTATCTAAAACATTGTTTGCTTTTTTTCCTAAATGCGAGTAAATAGCGTAGGTATAATAGTTTAATAATTAGTAGCACATAACTTATTTATCCGGCAGACTATATTCTCTATCAGTCTTACTTTCATTCGGAGTTGTTCAGCCGTTCTGGCATGATAGAATAACATACGTCAAACATGAAATGAAAAGAATTTATTTTTGTGAAAAGGATTAGATAAAAGTTATGAAAAAAAAAAAACTTAAATTAGGTACATACTTATTAATACATACCTAAGTTTATGATACTAAATAAAATTAAAACTAATAAAAATATTATTAAAACGAAATACATTCATATATTCATTCCCATACATTCATTATTTTCTTCATTCATTCATATTTTATTAAAACTAATAAAAATATTATTATAACAAAATACATTTATTTTACATTCATTCCCATACATTCATTATTTTACTAAAACTAATAAAAATATTATTAAAACGAAATACATTCAAACATTCATTCCCATACATTCATTCTTTTCTTCATTCATTCATTCATATTTTCGTATTATGTAGTAAAGTGAGATACTTTCATAATCTCAAATCATTTAAATAAAATTAATTGTGCATATAATAGGCGGTGTTATGTAATAAGATTATGTGTTTATTATGCATAAATATTACAAAATGAATATTCATTGCTTTCACAGGTCAAATTGTAACATATTTTTATAGTTCTACGTACAATCAGAGAGAAAAGTCTTACTAGAATCATTTTGGAGGCCGTATTTGTAATCGGTCTTTTTAAGCTTTTTCTATACTTTTAAGCCCTTCTATGATATCTTGAATTCTTTTCTGGTGGAGCCATCACACAAAGAAGGAAGTGAGAATTTGCAACAACATGATTGGACTTTTGTCCTTACTCCCGGTGTGTTGTTAGAATGCATGAATTCAAATATAATGAGGAATAGGCTATACTCAAAGAAGTTTCGAGTTGCTTTCGTATTCGCTCGTATCTTCTTTGACGGTCTTAGAGAGTAGGACCCCTGATGGGGTCTACAACTGCCAGTGAGATTGATCAGCTGCAGAGCTCAAATACAGACACACAGTAGATGAAATGACAAGTCACAGTCACCATATTGAGTTCAACAAAAGAACAAAATAATTTTCTAAAGCTTTCCTCCATGACTGTACAGGCGCAAGCGCAATGACCATGGTCCATGACTCTATACTTTCTCTGACCGTGCATACATACATACATATATATGTATATATACCGGTTCATAATATGTCGGTTTGTCTGGAAACATACGGATGGGATATGGGAGCGGGCACGTCCTGCGAGAGAGTTTTGTTTTGAAAGTTTTAAGTCTGGTTTGATTTCCTTAATGAAGCTTGTGGTTTATGTTTCCTAATAAGTTTTTAATCACATTATGGATTTTTTGGATTATCCTACTTCCTATCCTGCTATCCTACTTCCTACTAATCCTACTAATATTATAAATGCGAAAGTTTGTGAGGATGTAGGTGTATGTGTATGTAGGTATGTTTGTTACTCTTTCACGCAAAAACTACTGAACGGATTTGGATAAAATTTGATACACATATAGTTTAGTTAGTTTTTATCCCGATTTTATGTTTCCGTGGGATAATTTTCGAGTTGTAGCGGGTGAAGCCGCTGGCAACAGCTAGTAATATTATAAACGTGATACTTAGTTTATATGGATGGATGGATATTTGTTACTCTTTAACGCAAAAATAACAAAATGGATTTTGACAGATAGTGTATAACCTGGATTAACACATAGGATAGTTTTTATCCTGATTGTATGTTTCTGTGGGTAAATTTTCGAGTTGTAGTTGAAACCGCTGGCAATGGCTTGTACGTACATAAAACCACGTAAATAAACAATTCAAACGAAAGCTTAGAACATAAAACAAACGATAAATTACTTTACACAAAACAGCAATGTTTTATTCAATTCAAAACAATGACCAAGTCATAAAAATCTTCTTACACAATTTTAAACCAGAAAGTGCAGACGTGACCGCGCATATTCGCCTCCCGTGTAAGTCACTTGTGACTTTGGTTACCATAAATTCGGATTTTTTTGGATAATGCCTCCTTGTCGGGACTTTGTCTAGCTTTGTAATTTTTCGGACTTAATGACTTTAACAATCATCATCTGCCTATTCTTTTCTCAATCATTATACAGCTTACTTGTATGTACGGCGTTTATTTATGGGAAATTAAAAAGCGCCTCTATATGTATATGTACGGCCGAGGAACAATTTATCCCATCAAATTAATGTCAAAGTTCCCGTTTACCTTACACCAAAAAAATGTGTAAAATCGTGTTAGTAGTCTCTGAATAAAGAAAAAAAAGTATACAGTAAAATTGTCCAGACTTTTTTAACGACTTCAAAAAAAAAGGTGGTTATCAATTCGACCCGTATGATGTATGCAATATTTCCAGAACTGCACAGTTTTTTAAATTAAGCTTTTATGTTGGTAACCCTACTTTGCGACGGATGTTGCGTTGAGTACGCGCTGTTATAATGTTATTTAATAGTGCTAATATTACAAGTGTAGTCATAATAATGATCTATGATAGTCAATCTTGTCGGCTACATGTCAGCAGTTATTGAAACGTGATCGATTAGATTAGTTAATTATGATTTTTATTAGGTCTATTTTATTTATTTATGAGTTGCGATTTTTTGCTTGCTGTTGAATTGAGTGTGATACATTTTAATGATTGCTTCGTCAAGGTCAAAACCTAAACGTATCACGTTATTTTTTACTAAAATTGAACTACTAATACTTTGATTAAAATTTAAACGTGACTGAGAGCACAGGAGTGGAACAGAATGGAAAAAATATAATTTACAACTAATATAATCTATGATAAATTAATTACAAAATATGGACTTACGCATAAAAAATATTAGTCCGAAAGATAGATTATCAAAAAAATATTTGACACGTATTGTTCTTTTGTTAAGCGAACCAAAATTGATGAAGATACAAAGCTTCAAAAAGCAAAGCTACAAAGCACAAAACGTCACTCGGTCGGTATGATTTTACAGGTGTTATGACGTCACAAACTCACAAGCCCCACTTCCGAATTCCGAAGCGTTTTATCTTTTTCAATATTCATTGATTTAAAAAACAAAAAATACGACCTCTTTCTAAGTACCAACTGTACTACATCTTCATCTTCTGGGAAAACACTAATTAAGTTACTTAAGTAACATCCGGATAACTTACTTGTGCATAACTTAATGAATTACCATACGTAATGAAGACATGTCAAGAGACATTGCGAAAATTGTCACTTTACTCGCTAAGTTACGATTAAGTATAATCTTATTTAACTTAATTATTTTGTTCAATTAACAGTAATATGGATTTATTATTACTGTTAAATTGATCTGAAGAGATCAGTTGCATATTTGAGCCAAATTACCCTAACACGAGTTTTCGCGTTTTTGAAACGTAAAGAAAACGGGAACTTTGACGTTAATTTCATGGAAAAAATATCTAGTTCCTCGTTCGTACACTAGAGGCGTTTTTTAATTTTTATACAATAAACGAAAATATTTCCAGTTCGCTGTTGGTAATATGGAAATTTTGTGCTGAGACCTCTGATTTTTATGAAATTAATTGAATCATCACTAAAATCTCGTAAGAAAATAAGTGTTTATCGGCATTTTTTTTTTTAACTATACAATACTACTATTAATTATGTAAATGAGATAGTTTGTGAGGATGAATGGATGTATGTTACTCTTTTATTCAGAAAACAGTGAACGGATTTGGATGAAATTTGGTACACAGATAGTTTATAATCTGGATTAACACATAGGAAACTTATTTTCAATCTAGTATGATGTTAAATTGAAAATTAGTTTGAACTAAAAATTTTTTGCCAAACGTAATATCAATTGTATGGAGGTCAATGACCTTTTCACTCTCTTATCGTGGTTGCATTACACTTCACCAATTATATATTAAAGCCATACTTAATTCGTTAAGTTAAATTGCAATTCGCGTGCACAATCTCTTAATCGTCATGTCGGTACAGTTACCACAAAAACTGTAATTGAAAGTAAAGCCGTGGGAGCATCAAGCTCATCGCGATTGTACCCTTTCTTCTGGCTCTTGTTACAAAATATCGTGTGTTTTGTAACTTTGCGACTGTATCGAGATCTCGCGCGGAGTTTGTTGACGCGTGATGTAAGTTGTGAGGTCATGAAGAAAGTGATTTTAAAATGAAATTGGTCTGTACAGTACACCCACATTTCATGTTCATTGTAATGGGGGGCGAGCCTAAGGCGCGGGCCACATAGAAAAAACGTAAGACCCTCAGGACGCGTCGTGCCCGCGCCCCGTCTCTTCTGTGTGTTTTACGTCGCGACGCTTCTATACATTTTGTATAAAAGTGAAGAGACATATATGTCTCCGCCCCGTCTGCGTCTTACGTCTTTTCTATGTGACCCGCGCCTGATGCCGTCAACCGGGCACAAGTTCGAACTCCGTGGCACCTACTGAGAAATTATTTTGGAAAAGCTTAAATACCAAGTCTTTGGCTTCTACCTGTACCTTAATAGAGGATTACCGTTTTTATAAGTCATCGAATGAGTCCTCCCACCCAGGGCGGGTTGGAAGGGACTGTCATACTTGTACTGACTAAAATCCACGGTGATCCTTCAATAGCCCTTTACCTTCCACGGTTACCTGATGAGACAATCCCGTTAAAAATACAAGGACTTACAAGGATCTGTAATATTGTTCCGAGTTGCTTATTTTTAAGTGTTTAAATTCCCCGGCATAGAATTCCACTCCTTAGCTGTGCGCACAATAAAAGTATTGGCAAAACACATTGTACCGGAGGGATAGCCTGGCATTGGTAGAGGTCATGCTGCGGGGCGAGACGGAATGGAAAGCAGTCACCTCCTTCTGCGAAGCAGTCATGCTAGCGAAGGAGGAGGCGAGACGCGTAAGGGAGAGGGACTTCTCTCAGTTGTTCCTCTAGTGCCTATTGACCTTGTTTTGTTCTGTCTCCTGCTTGACATGGAGGGAAGTGGAAACATATTTTTCCTACTCCTCCACTATTCTTTTCTGATCAATGCTTCTTGTTGCAAGATCCAAGTCAGGTAAATTAATTACCGGGAAAAATCGAGCTTCATTGTCTCGGCGCTTTTTTGGTGGTTGTCCACTGTTGAAGCAAGACAATACGCTTAGCGCCAATAATGCATTCACAGATTACTCGTAAATCCGGTTTAAATTTAAATTTTAATTTAACCAGAGCACCTTTAATCCATCCAAAGTTTACATAAACCTAACAACCTAGAAATCTAGACCTTTTAAACATTGTAACCTCAAACACGATTCGTTATGGCGTCAATTATTCATGATCGTGGCTTGCGTTCACTTTGTAAGGACAATGATTAAATAGGCACTATGCAGATCATTATTGAGATTCACGGCAATTTATGAGGAGCTCGCAGCTAAATAAGTAATTACAGCCGCACAGGCTGATCCTCTGTTTTAAGCCGCGCTTGCCGAGGTTGGTCTGTGGATGGGTGACCATCTGTCATAGGGAGTTTCCTCCCTGCCTCGAAAGCACGTAAAGCCGTTGGTCCCGGTTGTCATTTGTAGATCTTTGACAGTCGTTACTATTAGTCAGAAGGTCTAAAAGTCTGACAACTAGTCTTACCATGGGGTATCGTATTACCCAGTCACTGGGTTGTGGTGGTCCGGTAGGCAGTCGCTCTATGTAAAATACTGATATTCAGCTGCATCTGGTTCGACTGGAAGCTGGCCACAATGTAGGTAGTTGGGAAAGGCAGATGATGACGGTAATTTATGGTATGCTAGACTTTAGTTTTGTATAATTTCATGGTATTTTAAAGACGAAACCCCGAGTTAATATTATAGGTACATAGTACAGTAAAACGTTTAGGTATGCAGACGCAATGGGGCCGCGTGGTGGATTATGGCCCACTCCCTCTCCAGAGAGGAGGCCTGTGTCCCAGCAGTGGGTACATTTATAACTGATGATGAGGAACGTGGAAGTGATTATATAATTATACATATACGTGTATTAATGCGTCTGCCTTAAACTGAGTTTACTGCAGACGAAGGTGTATGTAAATGCCCCACACCTAGTTTAAACGATATTCATATTTTTAATTACTTCAATTCTGTCACCTGTACCTGCGTGTGTGGCATTTTATGTTACGTTACGTTCTATTAATAAAACTGCAAGTTGTGACATTACACCACTAAAAATGTAACCATAAACCACAAAGAGTATTTCCTTCTATATACATATATCTTGTCTATGTATTGTCAAAGTTTAATTATCCATGACCAAGCAGAAATATTTGTCCCATTGCCTTGTGGAACAAAAAGTTAAAAACATAGATCCGTTTTGCGAGTCGAATTTTAAAATTAGGAGTCTAAGGGCTGGTTTTTCAATAGTCAGTTATCCGTTAAGGCTGCATATTCTGAAAGTTGGCAACGTCGCAAAAGGCTGTCAAATAATTACAAGTTTTAATTAATTTGGCAAATTTTCTGTATGAAAACAAGAAATATCACTCTGTAGTGCACTAAAAAAATGATATAGGAATGCAATTAAAACACTGAATTTGATGTTGTAACCGTTTCCGGTGTATAAAAGGCATTTGGAAAGCTTCCAAATGCTTTTTCTACGTCTAAAACTATATATTCGGTGTTACGATATTAATTATTGCATTCCCTTATCAATTTTTTAGTGCACTACAGAGCCATATTTCTTATTTTCATACAGTAACAATGCTAAATTAATTAAAACTTGTTAATATTTGACAACCATTTGCGACGTTGCCAGCTTTCGGAATATACGCTCTTAACTGAGGAATAAAAATGGCGGTTTGACAGCTTATCTATGGAAAATATGTCATACCGTCATTTTTATTCCTCAAGTAACGCTTAACTGATTATTGAAAAACCAGCTCTAATGAAACTTTTTTGTTCTTTTTTAGCATCTTGATACTCGTAGAATTTTTTAGGTTATTTTTTGGTTGATTCTAATTGAATAATTATAATAGAGTAAATGACGAGACGATTTGAGAAAGTCTAGAGCCAATTTAGAGTCTTTGAATTTTGTTTTTTTTAAGCTTTTTAAAATGTATGACTGTTTAATATTGGCAGAAATCGATTTTTATAGTGTGAAGAAAATATATTTGTGCAAGCTGCAATGATTTTTTAACTGAGGGTCAAGAGTGTACAGGTTATTTCTAGACAATTGTGCTTCACTGTCGATCACATCATTGCTTACCATAAAGGGAGACATTAATATTATAAAGAGGAAAGATTTGTATTTTTATGTGTATGTTTGTAATGAAAACTCAAAAACTACTGGACCAATTTCGAAAAATCTTTCACTAGTATAAAGCTGCTTTCGCCCTGAGTGACATAGGCCAATGGGGAGCGGGGGAAGCCACTGATGGCAAAAAAAATACGGATCGTATATTTTTTGATACCTTAGCTGACTTTCGGACTAATTAGATTTTTTAGTAAAATAGTAGAATATGTATTATTCACACTCCACAACCATAATAATTAAATTACTTTTCCTTCTTTCCTTATATAATAAGTAAATATATAACAGTTATAGAATAAACCATTGTGCATTGTCCGCCATTTCTCAGCTGTCAGATAGTTGACGTAAGTCGAGTTAACTGAGGTTTAGTAATGTGAACGTGAAAGTTTACAGTTTTGTTCAAAGATGAGTAGAGATGGGAGCTTGAATTATGTAATTCGCATTTTAATAACTTAACTATAGCTGTTTTTAGACAAACATAACCCGTAAAACGCCAATGGGGACTTTAGTATCTACCCAAACTGTCATAAGTTTTTATTTGCCACTACGGAACTTTAGTCCCCACTTGAGCAGTTAACGCAACAAAATTTTGACATTGGCGTTTGTCAGATTTGACAGCTGACAGTAGCTGTCAATGGCGTGTTGTAATGCCGATAATTGATATCTGCCACTTTGATCTGAGCAGTGGTGGCCCAGTGGTATCTGTCCCGACATACGAGTTGTAGATCGTGGGTTCGAACCCCGCCAGGCGCATTACTTTGTGTAATTTATTTCATCACCAATGCTCTCAAAACGGTAAAGGAAAACATCGTGAGGAAATAGGCATGTCCTAGAACCAAAATTTCGAAGACATGTGACATCCACCGATCCGCATAGGGCCCGCGTGGTGGATTATGGCCCACTCCCTCTCACAGAGAGGAGGTCTGTGTCCCTGCAGTGGGAAAAATAGGCTGATGATGACATTGAACTGTATAAAATACAGTTGTTCCCCGTGGTTAATTTAAAAACCGCCGCAGCTCAATTCTTATTGGTCATAACGTGATGTCATTATAAGCTATAGCCTTCCTCGATAAATCGACTATCCAACCCAAAAAGAATTATTAAATTCGAACCAGTAGTTCCTGAGATAAGAGGGTTCAACAAGTAAAAATTGTTCTTGCTTGTAACTCAACAATTTGTCAGTAAAAGTGTCTCATCTTCGTCAATTCTGTTTTACGTAACAAATTAAAAAAAATACGTGTTCAATAGGTTTTGATAATCTAATTGTCCGTCTAGTTGATTGTCAAAA
The DNA here is from genome assembly GCA_954870645.1 of Agrotis clavis. Lineage (NCBI taxonomy): Eukaryota > Metazoa > Arthropoda > Insecta > Lepidoptera > Noctuidae > Agrotis > Agrotis clavis. The sequence goes on from OX940942.1 coordinate 3,308,932, forward strand.
ATATTTTCTACTAATTCGTTATTTTTTAATCAAATTATAAATTAATGCGAGCGAAGCGGCGCGGCGGCCGAGCTGAAACTAGTGATAGGTTGTATATAATTAACTACAATCACTAATTACCATATCAATTAAAACAAGAACTATCTAATGTCAAAAGTTCAACATCAAACTCACGATGTACTCCATAATCACTAGCATAAAGTAAGTACTCTTTACATAATGTTCGTTATAAACATACATAATATGGATATTAAAGTGCTTTTATTACAGTTATATTAATTATGTACGGTCAGCCAAGAAAGTGGTGTACCAGTTTTGATTTAGTTTCCCGGTCATCGAAAATTACAACAAGGTTCGTTATAAAAAGATATTACTGAAAGAGACAACATTATCATGACGTAAACCTATGTATTTAGTATTCATACGTCATATGTCACATATAAGTACATGACATTTTAACCTTTAGTATAAATGAAAAGGACATTAGTTTCTACAAAGCAATTGAAATGTTTCCAAACAAAAGTAATAAAAACTATTTAAATAGACAACCGAATTCCATTTGAAAAAGAAAACTGACAATTGACATTTTTTCAAATATATGCAAAAAATCGATATATTTTCCGTGTTATTTTTCAATCAACTGCATATAAAATCATCTCAATGCCTGCCAACTTGACCATTGCCGAAAGAGCACAAATAATTGCCCAATTTAATGAGGGAAGCAGTATCAGTGCGAATAATATATTGAATATATCGAGGCGTTCTGTCCGCTTTTGGATTCGTCGTGAAGGAGAGGAGGGAAGTTTGTTGGATCACAGAAGAAGTGGTCGCCGGCCTGCACTCTCCAATAACGATAGAGAATTCTTGAGACGGGAATATGAATTCAATGGTTTTAAGCCCACAAAACATTTTGCGGAGATGTTCGATGTGAGTGCCCAAACAATAAGAAATCATCTACATTACATGGGGTTGCACCACAGGCATTACGTCAAGAAAATATATTTGACGGATGCTCACAGACTTGCTCGTCTGAACTTCGCCAGAGAGCACTTAGAGTTTGATTGGTCTAATACAGTGTTTTGTGATGAAAAAACGTTTAAATCCAGTCAGCATGGACGTCTTCACCTTTGGCGATATAATTCAACACGGTATAAAGATGATCATGTAATTCCAAATAGAGAATCAGGTCGAATTTCCGTAAATATTTGGGGCTGGATGAGTGCGGATGGTGTAGGAGAATTGTGTTCTCTACCTCCTCGAGCGACGGCTGTAAATTATATCGACGTGCTTCAGAATGCAATGCTACCGACAGTCCGTAATGTTTACCCGGAGAACGAAGTGCCACAATTTGATTTTGTTCAAGATAATTGTTCAATTCATAATGCGAGGATCGTAAGAGCCTGGTTTCGTTCACACACTGACGTAAGGGTAATTCAGTGGCCCTCAAGATCGCCGGACCTCAACCCGATAGAAAATCTTTGGGGCCTTATGGTCCAACGATGGTCGCATCAAAATGAAAGAACCAAACAAGCTCTTATTAGTCACTGTAATTATATTTGGGAGGAAATGCGGGGAACCGATATTTGCTCACGGCTTGTTGGTTCAATGAGGTCTCGTCTTTTAGAGGTTATAGAGGCCAACGGCGGTTACACCCGTTTCTAATTTTTAAAAATTTTCAATATCCTCTAAATATTACTATATATGCTATGTTTTTGTTTGTCATAAGTATTTTAAAATTGATTGTAGAAATTTAATAAAAGGATAAATCTATTTTTAGCTTGTTTTTTATTGATATTGTAATTACAAGTTTACAGAAATTGTAGGTTTGTGGATTCGCCTTGTGCCTTTACAATTTTATGTAACTTGTTGATTACAATTCTGAATTTGTAGATACAATTTTGTCATCAAAATCTACAGCCCCCCGCCGTTGATTTTACGACGTCATTGGTTCCATCAAGTTCAAACTAAGAACAGCTGTCACGTTACAAACAGTAATAGTCGTTATCGATAATCAGATAAAGACAGCAATAGAAGTTGTCAGATCGATCTGCAAGCGAAACTAATCTTTATCACCTATGAATCTGCAAGCGATATTCAACCTTAGGGTGGTACACCACTTTCTTGGCCGACTGTACTTTATTTGAGATTATACATGACCTAGTAAGATGATCGTTGTATCTTATTTAATGTAGTAAATTTGAACTTTTTTTTTTTGAGTAGGGTTGTCACTCCAACAATTTCAAATTCATAAATTCCAAACGAAAAAGAGAATATAATACCTAATTTAACATTTTACTTCTATCTTCTACATTATTAATAATATTATAAAGAGGAAAGATTTGATTGTTTGTTTGTATTGAATAGGCTCTGAAACTAAGTACTGGTTCGATTTCTTAAATCTTTCACCAGCACGCGTAGCATGGCGATTCTATCTCTATTCTACCAAGAAAAGACAAAGTTATTTCATCGTTATTTCTACACAAATCGACTGTTTTTTTGCAAAAATATGACACCATTCTTACACAATTGAAGAAAAGAACGTTTATTTTCCATATTTTTTACGTAAACATGCTTAAAACGCTAAAATTATTTCTACGTTCTGTCATTTTGTCTATTCTTGCGTCGACAAAATCCCTTTCTACGGCGCCATGCTACGCCTGCTGTATTGAAAGCTGTTTCGATCCTGAGACAAAGACAATAAGGAGAGGGGTTGAGTGGACGAAGTCGCTGGCGAAAGCTAATTAAACATGAAATGGAAAAATAGTAGAAAAGTCATTAAAAAATTAATAAAAATAAAAAAGATGGCTTTCAAACTTGCGCTTTAAAAAATGATTTTGATTCACGCGTCACTCTGGTATAACGTCACACGCTGAACGCTGAAGTTCGACAATCAAAAACCCTCATAAAATAATTTTGGTATATAAAAAAGAATTCTAATGCAAGTCCCATAAGGTGTAAAGTCAAAACAGTAGCGATAAGAAATTGGAATAATATCGAAATAATGAGGTGTTATCATCTCATGATTAATTCATGCGGTTATAATTCCATATTTTTATAGCTATGTATGATAAATATCTTTCTCCAAAATACTGTGAATGTGCATTATTCAAACTAATTGACATACAAATTAAATAGCAAAGATATCATAATAATATGACTTAATAACTTGATATAATGATAATGTAAAAGTAGAACACATCATTAATCTTTTAAATAAACAAAATTCTGTTCCAAATAAATGATACTTTTTAACAACAAAAAAAAAGTGTGAAATACTTATGTTGTCGTATTAATAAAAAATAAATACTGTAGGTATTCATGTGTATGAATATACACATGAATACCTACAGTATTTATTTTTATTGTGAATACAATAAAAATAAACAAATCAATGTTACGTTAAGACATTAAATCCGAGTTGCTAGCATAAAAATAAAAAACAATTACCATTTAAACTAAAGATTTAAAGATAAACAAAATTAACAAACCATAACGTGCCAGCCCTACTAAACTACAAACTGAATGACACGTGCCATGATGCAAGCGCAACCGGAAATAATGACGTGACGTAATTTAATGGCCGCTCTTCACTTCCGGCGCCACCTCACTACCGATCTCACTTCATTTGGAATTACGAGCAGGATTTGGTCGTTGCACAATGCAATGTTTGTGGACAAATTGATGGCTACAATGTGTATGGAGATTTAATTTTCTCAGGCCCAGGAATTTCTCCTAGTGTGGGAAATACTGATATTCAGCTGCATCTGGTTCGACTGGAAGCCGACCCCAATATAGTTGGGAAATGGCTAGGCTAGGGTGTGTTTAAAAATACTGAAACTGAAACTCACACACGACCGAGATAAAGGACTTGTTGTTTATACAAATATTTTTGTTCGATACTGTGATCGACCACGGCCACGGACGTCGCCAGACGATCTCCGCCACCGTAGGCGCGGGCATGAGGGACTCGCTCCGTCCATGGACCATACCCGGGTCGACGGCGCGTTGTGTTCCACGCGTGTCTAAAAGAGCGTCAGCAAGATGACGGGGCCCCTCTATAGAGGGCCAAAGCTGGCCGGGCTCGCGGGACTAACGAATTACCGTGACCCAGGAACGTAAAGTGCTATTGAAGGACACCGTGGATTTTAGTCAGTACGAGTCTTACAGTCCCTTCCGCTCTGCACTGAGTCGGAGGACTCATTTGATGATTTTACCACGCTAAAAAAAATGCGGGGATGGCCCCGCGAGCCGTTAAAAAATTACTTAATTTTCTAAGTAAGTTACGTACATACTTAAGTGATCGTACAGGTTAAAAATCATCATCAGCCAGAAGACTTCCACTGTAAAACAAAATCCCCTCTTAGATGTCGTCAATCCACCTGGTGGGATGCCTGCCTACGCTGAATGTAAATGTTAATTGAGAATTAGTACGACAACGGCAATATCTTTTTCACCTCACCCGCTCGGAAAGATTCTATTTCTCATTCAAAATCTGAGCGCAAAACTCCATTTTGTGCTCTAGAGCACAAAGTGTTGTTTAAAAATCGAACACGTCTTGTATTCAATTATTTTCTACACTGGCAGGTGAGCCGCCCCCACTGCATGTCAGTGCACCAACCTATTTTTTTTTCTGAACATTAGTGTAAAGTAATAGATGTCGTGTAAGTTTGAGTTTTTAAAATTCAAATAAAAACAAAATTCAAAATTAAGAAAATCGTCTCGAGCCGCCTTATGTCTGTCTCTGTCTCCAAAATTCACAATGGAATCCAATGAGTTTGAGCAATTTTCCGCAAATTTACGTAATGATAACACACAAGTGACAAACACAAGTATCAATGTTCCAAAAAAACATTTAACTTTCAATATTAACAATTGTAGTAATTTTACTTTTAATTTAAAAATGAATAAATAAATACTTATAAAGTAAATTGTTTAAGCTGTTTCTCTTACACCTACCATTTCCTCGCTGTGTGAGGTGAAAAGTTGTGTGTTGCACTCGGCAGCAAAGTTTTTCTGCGTCTCGTACTTTTGAAAACTTCGCATCGCTCAGGATTCTATATTTGAACCGCTCGTTTCTCTCGCGGTTCAATCTTAGAATCCTTCGCTCTCTCAGTTTTCAATTCAAGTACTCGCGCACAAAAATCAACTTTGCAGCCTTGCATAACAAATAACTATTTCACCTCACCCGCTCGGAAAGATTGTATTTCTCATTCAAAATCTGAGCGCAAAACTCCATTTTGTGCTCTAGAGCACAAAGTGTTGTTTAAAAATCGAACACGTCTTGTATTCAATTGTTTTCTACACTGGCAGGTGAGCCGCCCCCACTGCATGTCAGTGCACCAACCTATTTTTTTTTTCTGTACATTAGTGTTAAGTAGTACAGCTTGGCCAGAACGGATTGAAACGGAACTAAAATTTTTATTTCTGACAGCGTTTTTAAATCTTTGATATTTGAGGTATACAAAGACCGCAGGTTTGTTAGATTTATTATTGTGCCATAAAACTAACGTAATAAGTGAAAAAAAATGAAATAAAATCATTCAAAGTGCTGGTAGCGCGAAGACAGTGGCGACTTCCGGTTTTCTACATTTTTATGTCGAGCTGTAGATGTCGTAGGTTAGTTTGAGTTTTTAAAATTCGAGAAAATCGTCTCGAACCGCCTTATATCTGTCTCTGTCTCCAACATTCACAATGGAATCCAATGAATTTGAGCAATTTTCCGCAAACTTACGTAATAATAACATAAGTGACAAACACAAGTAATAATGTTCCAAAAAAACATTTAACTTTCAATATTAACAATTGTAGTAATTTTACTTTTAATTTCTAAAATGAATAAATAAATACTTATATAGTAAATTGTTTAAGCTGTTTCTCTTACACCTACCATTTCCTCGCTGTGTGAGGTGAAAAGTTGTGTGTTGCACTCGGCAGCAAAGTTTTTCTGCGTCTCGTACTTTTGAAAACTTCGCATCGCTCAGGATTCTATATTTGAACCGCTCGTTTCTCTCGCGGTTCAATCTTAGAATCCTTCGCTCGCTCAGTTTTCAATTCAAGTACTCGCGCACAAAAATCAACTTTGCAGCCTTGCATAACAAATAACTATTTCCATATTTTGTCATCGTGAATATTCAAAGCAAAGCATGAATTTATGGTCGCGAGACTGTCTGAACAGATAACCGTGACCCTGGAACGTAAAGGGCTTTTGAAGGAACACGGTGGATTTTAGTCAGTACGAGTCTGACAGTCCCTTCCGTTCCAACTAGGGCAGGAGGACTTTTTTCATGACTTTACCACGACAAAGAAGAGGCATGAATTATTTTCAAACATTGCTAACATGCTGAAAAGTTATTTATAGGTTTCATAAAATAATAGTCAGAAATTATAGAAATATTTCTCAATTCTGCTTTAGTACCTAATTCCTAGAAACTTGGGAAAACATGCGCGGCCTATGTTTTGTTAACTATGTCGTTGATTTATGCATATTATGTAAGATAAGCTTGCAATGGGCGTTGTGACTTGATCTATGGACACGATTAATTGATTTAGCTTCACAGTGGGATACGATATCTTGTTACTACTGAGAAATGATAACGTGAAGTTGTATGTAACTGAAATTAAAATACCTATGTTGGAATTGAATGTTCCAATTAAAAAAAGATAATTTCCGACTACCTCACAAAAATAAATCAAATAGAGTCCTCATTGAGTCAAAAAGCTAATATCACAGAGCGGTTTAAAGAAAATTTGCAACAAGGAAGTCTTGGATCGAAAATAATTTTCTGGTCAGACACTGACCAAAAGTGGGTATTGTGGTACTATTTCAGAAAGATAAGGTAAGAAAGTTTTTTCTGTAATTAGTGTCTTACATTTATTTTGAGAAATATACCTTGAAAAAAAAACAAGTCAAGTTTTAAGAAAAATCAATATTATGATGGCGCTTTATTATATATATAATTAGTGTTTATGTACTACTTACAAGAAAAGTATCATTCAAGAGAGTAAAGTGGATATTTTTCGAAAGAACTTTAAAGTTCGATATCTTTAAAATCAGTCAGTTTGGACCCCATGTTGTCGGGGTTAAAATTGTTGAAAATTAGGTCTAGTATCAACTATTTCAAAGAATGCACCCAATTACAAAGCACCCTGTATTATCATCCATCACACAATCCGTCCATCCTATTTGGCTTGCTGTTTTTACTTTCTCAGAATTATTTATTAAATTGGATCTCGGTTCTCGGTATTATAATTATACTGAAATTGATAGGTACTTGATGCTAGGTAATGAACAAAAAGCTCCATAATGGCGGCAATGCGTTGACATTTCACGTAGAGCCTTGTAACATATCGGCTGAGGTCACAGCTTTAGCGATTTCTCATAAGAGATTTCAAGTTCACGAATATGATGACGAAAGCTCAAGATCGAACCCACTGCTGGACAAGGACATAGGCCTCCCCCAATGTACGCCACTGGGCGACGCTGATGTCCAGCAGTGGACGAATGCCAGTTGAACTGATGTTCAAAAACATCAGTTCAACTTTAAATTAATGCTTCTTCTCTTATGATCAATATTTATAAGTTGACAAAACATTCAAATTCGTTTTTAATAGACTCTAACTACGTTAAATGTATGAAACTGACAAGCTTCTGGCGCGTGACGATGCGTAAGGATTGACGAGCGAAGCTGATTCCAACTGAGCGATTATACAAGCGTGTCGCTAACCGCTTATTCTGTTACTTTAGCCCTATGTTCGCAAGGATGAGCCTCTTCCAAAACGCCTAAAGCGAAAGTTGTACGCCTTGGGCGTTATGAATCTCGTTGCACCGGGTGACTGGGCGCTTACGCATATTCTACGTGTTTATGTTAATTAAGATTTCGATAAATAAGATGAGATGTTGGTCGAGGCTCTTGGCAATTAAGCCATGGACACGACACGACTATTGGCACAATGACTGCTGAATCCACATCCCACATATCGACAACCTCGCGAGCCAAATCAATATACTTGATTTGCTTATATTTTTCAGCTTTCACGAGGTTCTCGTCATGCGGGACGGTTATGTCAAAAATCATTGTGCGCCGCTCTGATCGATCCACCATCACCACCACTATATCAGGTCTATTGGCTACAATAGTCCTGTCAGTGATGATGGATTGATCTTGGATAATAATAATAAATATTTTAATTTCTTACTAAGATGATTCTACCTAATTATTTCTCATACCAAAAAGTTGAGAGATAAATCCTTTTTTTTTGGGTGAAAATTCTTATGCATTCTCGTTTGCGAAAATGCAAAAATTGCAAAAATTGATCATGATCGGTTCAATGGATAAGGCATCGAAAGCTAACAAACAAACACCTTAACATAGCATTTATAATATAAGTTATAATTACAAAATCATAAATGATGAAGGTCAAAAAGTTTTATAAAATCAATTAAATATTTCTCAACAAATATTAGCAACTAGCCCAACCGCAAGGGCATGGAAGCAAGCGTGAGGTCGTGAGTTCAAATCCCACGCCATGAATTATATTATGATAGCGTGGTATTTAATAAGTGCAAAGTGCATGCATGCACTTTTAAAGGTTAATCATTTATAGGTACTAGTAATGTCATATTCAAAACATAGATGATTTCGAGAGGATGCTTTCAAGTCTCATGTCTTACAAACTGTATAGATGTTTGTTACTCTTTTACACAGAAACTACCGAACGGATTTGACTAAAATTTGATATAAAAATAGTTTATATCCTGTATTAACACATAGGATACTTTTTATCCCGTTCTTGTGGGATAACTTTTGGTTAAACTCAGGCGAAGAAGTTTGGATTTTTTGCCGATTGGTTGTTCTATCGATCACACGGTTTTTAAATGAAAAGTTTATGAAGGAATTAGTAAAGAACACCATATCAAAAAGCTTCGCATTATATAAGAATAGTTTCATCATCATCAGCCTATAATGTTCCCACTGCTGGGACACAGGCCTCCTCTCTGCGAGATGGAATGGACAATAATACACCACGCGAGCCCATCAGTGCGGGTTGATAGATGTCACATCTCTTTAAGTTTTTTTTTGGTTCCAGGACATCCTGTTTCCTCACGAAGTTTTCTTTCACCGTTTTGAGAGCAGTAGTGATCAATGAAATAAATTACACAAAGTAATGCACCTGCCTGGATTCGAACCTACGATCTGTAACTCGTAAGTCGGGGCCGAAACCACTGGGTCTCCACAGCTCTGAATTTTAATTTAATCTGAATGCAAAGTGTTTTTATGAAAACGTTTTTCAATCGCACATTTTAATCTTTATCAGATAAGATGATTACGATGTAATGTTGACCTGAATATTTTGAGCCCGATCAAAATTAAATGCAGTAGATAGTTGTATAAATATGTATGTAAGTAATGTAATGTACCACTTCCTCTGAATTGCGAAAGATCGTCACTTATAACGTGTATTGCCATGTACTTAAATCATGTAAGTTTATCGAGATTACGAGATTTTATTAATTAACTAATTGTAGTTTTTTATTTCTTAATTTTGTGGGATTTTACACACAGTTACTACCATAACAGAAACGTCTGAAACTAAAACAGTTACCAACATAATAATTCTAAACTAATATTACAAACTTGAAGAGTTTGTTTGTTTAATTGAACTGGTTCAAATTGAAAAAATCTTTTTGCTTCGGATAGCCTATTTATCGAGGAAGGCTACATGCTATATAACTTCTCCCTACGAGTAGAGGTTGAAAGCGAGGAGAACATATTATTCTTATCAGGTAAACCCTGGAACGTAAAGTGCTATTGATTTATTGAAAGATCGCCGGGGATTTTAGTCAGTACAAGTCTTACAGTCCTTTCCGTCCCGCCCTGGGTAGGAGGACTCATTTCATGATTTAAAAAATACTTGATATGAAAATTGATATGGAACAATGACTCAGCCAGCGTTACTTCACATAAAGAGAAGGCATGTGTCCCAGCAGTGGGAACATTGAATTCCAAGTCTGTGGGGTCGCAACCTTATCCTACGCGGGCATTATTTTGTGACCTCAGAAACTTAGATTTAACTTGATACTGACCCCTCTTAGATATCTAGAAAATGAAATTGCTTCCTCTGGCTAGGGCACACTAAGCTTACATTTCAATGGATAAAGTATAGGTGCCGTAGGTGCCCTAAAATAGTTGCTCAAACGGGAATACCTACCTTGCGATAAGACGCAAACTTGTTTTGCAGTTCTTTTGTTATATATTCATGAAAATAATCATTCTTTGACGGTTTTAAATTAACTTTAAAAACACGTGTTAATACTAAACTTACTGACATGACAACTTTTACCAACAAAGGTCGTTATACTAACGATAGGATTAGATTTCTAACCGTTTTAGGAGAGAAAAGGGGACCCTGACTTACCTATTTATTATTCAAGATTAAGCACTTTTGAACGGGTTAGGTTTCTAAACGCATTATTTAGTTTATTTCGTTTCATCCATGTCAGTATCAGCCGTAGAATGTCCACTGTTGAACATAGGCCTCCCCCATAGATTTCCAATAGGACCTGTTGGCTCTATCCTGTTATATAAATACGTTATTTCGTTTAAATATAACTTAATACTATGCTATCTTTCTTGTATGACTTACGGAGTTACGGAGCTAAGACTTGGACATTCGCGATACGGCTGGTCCGAAAATAGTCGCTCAGGTAGCTGTGGTAAGGGGCTATGCTTTTTTTTACGTGGTCATCAGCTTCCTGCCATTATTCCATTTTACTTGGTGTCTTCGCAACACGTTTTTTTCTTCCATTCTCTCCTATCAGACGTCACAGTATCATTTACTCCTTTTTCATTCATATCATTCCTTACACAAACCATCCATCTTTTCTTTGGCCTTCCTCTTCCTCTCCATCCATCAATATTCATACTCATCACTCTCCCAGTCACATGAGTGTCATCGTGTCAAGTGTCATATTATTACGTGGTAAAATCATCAAATGAGTGCTCCCGCCCAGGACAGGGCAGGAGGGACTGTCAGACCTGAATAAATCCACGGTGTCCGTCAATAGCCCGGGGTCACGAGAATTCGATAGACCCGCGCCCAAGGGACTATGCTTTGCGTATCTCTGCGAAATGGATTCAATCGGGCATAGAACGAATGCGATCGATATAGCCCACAGAATAAGCAAGCTGAAGCGACAATGAGTCGGCCATATTTGTTGTAGAAATGATGACAGTTGGGTCTACATGTGCGACATGGTAGTGGAAACCGCGAATCTACAAATGTAGAATGGAACACCCTCAGGCAAGGTCGAGTGGGAAGGTTGACTGACTAAAAACAAACGTTTTCATTCAGTTGCCATTTGTGTTCCAGGCTAGTGGGTAGGTAATAAGCACAAAGTCGATAAGAGATTCCTTGAAATTGGACGCAACCAATTCAACAAGGTAATTCCGAATTAAAGGGAAAAGATTTTTATCCAACTGTCTAATGTGTCACGAAGGTCAATGGTAGAAAGGACCTGTAGCCGGGGTCATTACCGCAGTACGCAGTCAGGTAAGCATTTCAGTTATGACAGCTGACGATTTAACTTTTGTGATGAAGTTGAAAATCTGCACTTACTAATATTATAAAGCTGAAGAGTTTAATTGGTTGAACGCGCTACTATCTAAGCAGGTTACCGTGACAATGGAACGTAAAGGGCAATTGAAGGAACACCTAAAAAGAGTAGGATTCCAGATTTAAGCATAGGTACAACGGCTCTACTTTGACTATTTTTGTACCAAGGTATACATTTCTGGATTCTGTATAGGAGGTCCTCCCGCCCTGTGTGAAGTGGAAGGGGGCTGTCAGACTCGTACTGACTAAGGGCGGCCACTTACATCAGTTTTCCTGATCAGGAATCCGATGTTCCGTTTTTCGAAATCTGTACGGGAAGTTATCGAATGTGAACAACACACACAAAACATACACACACATTTGTTTGAATACAATGCGTTCGGATGGAAAACGGATCAGGATTCCTGATCAGGAAAACTGATGTATGTGGCCGCCCTAAAATACACCGTATTGCTTCAAGTGGTGCTCTAAAATCGTTGCTTAAACGGAAATACGTCGGCGTCTGCCTACTGACCCCTTCTTATTTTTACTTGACAGATGAACGAATTTAAGACTAAACCAAAGTTATATTACGGTCAAAGGTCTAAATTAACTTACCAACCCTGGTTGACTTATTATTTTCATTCGTTTAAAACTAAGTATACTTTTTTTTAGCTTGGTAAAATCTTCCACCCTAGGGCAGGGCAGGCAGGAAGGACTGTGAGACTTGTACTGACTAAAATCCACGGTGTCCTGCAATAACTCTTTACCTCCCACCCAGGGCAGGGCAGGAAGGACTGTCAGACTTGTACTGACTAAAATCCACGGTGTTCTGCAATAACTCTACGTTCCGGGGTCACTGTAATTCGTAGACGATATTGATTCTTTGAGTGCTTAGATTTATTGCGATGAGGAGAGGTGCGACTGCGGAGCCCCAGCACAAACGATGGCCCACCTCCTCACTTGTGCTTTGAGCAATTCCACCTGCACTCTAAGGGACCTGTCCGAGGCCACCACCAACGCCGTAAATGTGGCAGAGTTTTGGTCGAAGCTCATTTAGACTTAGAATCATCGACACGACGAAGAAGAAGCTTAGATTTATAGAATGTCTGGATTCTTAGTAGGCCACTGAAAATTGTAGTCAAAAAGGAAGAAAAATTATCTCCTTTGTTCGATCCCAACGTAAAACAATTGAACATCTCCAAGGAAAACTTTAAATGTGTGCGTGACGCTCACACATTTATAAAAAAGTGGCTTCACTAAAAACGTTACGTTTTGAACATGGAATCTGGTCATTTTAGAGCCTATATACACACCACGTTTTTTAAACGCGCCGGTGCAGTGCGTTTTAGAAACGCGCGTCGACGCGTGACGTTGCGTTTTCCTCAGAGCAGTTTGTTGTCGTTTGTTTTAGGGCTTGTACACAAAACTGCGATGCGACGTCGCATCGCAAAAATCTGCGAGCTCCCTCTACGCATCGCAAGAACTTGCGAATTGATTCGCATCGCGCATTCCTGCGATGTTGCGTCACAGTTCCCAAAATCTTCTATGTTTCTTTTTCCTGTATCTCCTAAGCAATAATAAAAGTGCACATTTCTTTTTGCGATCCATGTCACGACCTAGTTTTAAGTTCAAAATACGTTTAGTACGGTTAACGGTCGTCGAAGGAATGGTCACCCTGGGAGACGCCTTGCCGCACAAAATCGCATCGCAGCAATTCGTGTCGTAATTTTCTGTTTTCAGTTTTGTGTACAAGCCCATATGCTGCGTCTGACTTGTGTGCGTATCGAGTCTGTATCGCGTCAAACGCACTGCACCGGCGCGTTTACAAAAACGTGGTGTGCTTATGCTCTTATAATCTTGGATTGAGTGATTTGCGGAAATGCCACAAGAGGCCACAAGTAACAATATCTCACATCATAAATTACTAGGTATTAAATAGATACTTTATTCACATAATTAAAGCTTTCGCTCATTAAAGTGTTTATTTTAATGCAAATAAATGGAAAGGTAAGTAGAAGGCATACCTAAACAGTTCGATAATAAGTCATAATATCATAATAATTATGCTAATTCAAATACTATGCGTAATTTAACTGTGCTTAGAATGTCTATTAAATGTCATTGTTCAAAGTAAGAGGTCTGTTTTCAATTACAATTTGAATTTAAAGTGTTATTTGTTTTGTTACGCTTACTGATTTTATTTCTTGAATTTGTGTCATAATTCGTGGGACCACCTGCATATAGGAACACGTTGCCCTGGAACGCAAAAATCAACTGAAGGAACAACATGGGCTCTTAGTGAGTTAAAGTCTGTCAGTCCCTTCTGCTCGGACACGTCGAGCTTCATTGTCTCGGCGCTTTTCTGGTGGTTGCCACTGTTGATTCTGGCTTTCAGGAGTTGCAGTGGTTGGGAATAGTCTGGTGGGTTTGTCCCAATAAAAAAGAAAAAGTCCCTTCTCCACCCAGGCAGGAGGACTGATTTAAACATTTATTAATAATAATATCCCACAACTATCACACAACGCCATCTAGTCCAAAGCTAAGCAGAGCTTGTGTTATGCGTACTAAACAACTGATAAACATACTTATATATTTCTAAATACATACATATTATAGATAAATTACACCCAGACATAGAACAAATGATCGTGCTCATCACACAAACATTTGTCCTGGGTGGGAATCGAACCCACGACCTCCGGCATAGCAGTCAGGGTCACTAACCACTAGACCAACAGGTCTGTTATTGACAGACTGTCAGACTCTTATTAACTAAAAATCCACTCTGTTCCTTTAGTTGCCTTTTGCTTTCCAGGACCGTGGTGTCCTTTACACACACGACACGGACACACGACACTGGTGTGATGTTATCCTATTTTATTTTTCATTAGTACTTTTAAGGGCAGTTTTGAATGTATGACTATGTACTCAAATCAAGGAAACAATTTGGTTCTACTTAATATATTAACAGCTAGGTTTAAAGGTCAACCATTTTGTTGTTGATTCTTGATTTTTACAATACTGTGTTCCTATTATAATAAATATTGAGATTTGGCCAATTATGATTGCTTATTTTATCCTAAAAACAATACAATTGATTTAAATGTCAATATAAATTAATGATAAAAGGGTAGCTTTAGGCATACACTAAACTTGTACAATGTTCCTAAAGATATAAAGTTAATTCGATTTAATTTCGTACCTGTTAAGATATTAAATTATATTACTAACTCTATTAAAACTATTCTATGATTACAAAAAAAAAACTTACATAATACAAAAAATCCACTGCATGTGAGAACGAACTTGCTAAAAGAAACTCCTCAAATCACAGATTCACAAAATGACAGGTCTTTTTTTTAATTCAAATCACGTTCGATTAACTTTTTAAATGCACTGGACAAAAGGCACGCAGCCTCGTTGCAGCATAAAATAGTTACTGGCCGGTTGGAAGTTCGTTTTTCGTTTTAAACCATCGACCTCGTATGTGGAGGTGGGTTAAGCTAAATTCGAATTTCGAATCGTTTGTACTATCGCGTGTCTTTGTATCCATTACTTTATTGTTACTGAAGTAAGATTGAAATTAGTGAATGAGACCGGCAATGGATATTGTACATTACGCCGTTTCATTTTATGTTTGAATGTTGACGTAAAACTTGGTAGTAGTAGTTACTGTTCAGTCCTTGATGTTACTCATCCAATGCTGTTTTTGTTAAGCGATATTATTAATTATGGTTTACAAAACAGCAATGTATACTATGGGAATATTTACTAAGTGAATGTTTTTAATTGTTAACTAAAGCTATTAAGTTTTTTGATTCGTTTGCAGGCTACAATTAGTTTTTTTAATAACTTTATTTTGCATTGTTGATTTGTTTGACAGAAACTAATTTGCAAAAAGTTTTAAAGTAGCAATTTGGGATCATTACCATATCCTGTAAGAAAACGTTTAGGTTACGAATGTTGAATTGTACAAATTGATGGTTGCAGTTTTTATTTGGACATAAATCAACAGGGGGCCACTGTTGTCTTTGACTACCTACTTGTCTACTGTTTAGCCATTTCTCAACTCTATGGTCGGCTTCCAATCTTCACGGATGCAGCTAAATATCCAACAAAAAACTATAACTTTTATTATAGCTTCTGCCCCTGACTTCATTCGCATTTTACTTAATGATCCAGGCACTGCCAGCTACCTTCTTTAGGTCATCGGTCCATCTTGCAGGGGGCGTCCCACCCTACGTTTATCTACACGTATAATCCGTTTCAACTAAGACCCCTTTTAAAAACTTGTAAGCGTTTAAAATAAACAATAATTATCATTTGAAAATAAGTCTTACGAGATAAAAAAATGTAATGTAGAAATTAATAAGCGCAGAGCATTTTATTGCTGTCCTTCTCAGTTGAACCGCAGTATAACTATTTATCGCCATTACGCTACAATAAGGTGTTTAACCATCGATAAAGTCGCAAACTTTTTTGAGCCATAGGCATAGCAAAGATAATAGATATACTAGCGTAGCCATAGACATTCTCACGGCGCGACTCACGCTTGACCGATAAATCTTAACAATGGCGCTATGTCGATCACAATCTAGTTTTTTAGCCATGGGAGCATAATTTCACTTTTAAAAGACAAAGAAATCCGAAGTTAGTTTAAATTGTGCTGAGAACCATTTTGTTGAGGTAAAGCATTGAGTTAAGGTTATTGTTCACTGGCATGAAATTTTACGATGACTAGCTGTTGCGATTGGTCATACCGCGATGTTACATAGCTTTAGCTTTTAGCTTACCTCGATAAATGGAATATACAACACAAAAGGATCTTCAAATCAGTAATTCCTGAGATTTGCGTGTTCAAACAAGCTCTTCTGCTTTAAAATATTAGTACAGAAGTACAGATTTCAAACCAATTAAGAAATAAATGAGTTACGGCACCGAAACGTGGTCTTTCACTATCGGCCTCATCTCAAAGCTCAAAGTCACTCAACGAGCTATGGAGAGGGCTATGCTAGGTGTTTCTCTACGTGATCGAATCCGAAATGAGGAGATCCGTAGACGAACTAAAGTCACCAATATAGCCCACCGGATTAGCGAGCTGAAGTGGCAATGGGCAGGCCATATTGCTCGCAGAGCAGATGGCCGATGGGGTCGAAAAGTTCTAGAGTGGAGACCACGGACTAGCAAGCGCAGCGTAGGACGTCCACCAGCAAGGTGGACAGACGACCTTATAAAGGTCGCCGGAAGACGCTGGATGCAGGTCGCTTCCAACCGGTATCTGTGGAGATCAAAAGGGGAGGCCTATGTTCAGCAGTGGACGTCCTATGGCTGAGATGATGATGAAGAAACACAATACTCGTAAGTACCCTACATTTTTATGTGGCGACAAGTGGGTCCAACGTAGGTACGTAAACCTAAAACATTGTTCAAAACAATAAAAGTATTATATGTATTTTAAAAATTGCATTTTGGGTCTATCATGCGCACAACCTTCACCACAGTTTTGTCTGAAGCTTCTTGCATGAAGAAACTACTCGGACAGCAACACTGAACGCCCAGAACAGCTAGTGCGTGTGGTACACATCCATTTTATTCTCCTCATTTTATTTTTATTACGATAAATACGAGTATAACGCCACTTTAATACCTACTAATTCGAGCTTAATTACCTCTCTATTAGTGTTTCTTTGCTTATGAATTCATGGAGAAAAACTCATGGAGGAAATATATGCGGCCTCCTTGTTCAATAACCGTGACTTTAAAAAAAAGTTTAACTGGCGACTCTATTATATCATATTATAATTATTTATACCATAGAAAAGTGAAATCAAAAATTTAATTATAATTAAAATTAATATAAATACTGTAAATAACTTGATAAAATTAACATAATCTAAAAGGTTAGTTAAAACTATCGTAGGTACGATTTTACTAAGAATTAATTTGAGTAGGTAATACTTGCATAGTTACCATAGAATACCTAATAGTACTACAGTTACATCAGACTAGGTTCTGCCCGCGATTTTGTTCGCGAAAAGGTTTTGGCCCCTGTCTGCAAGCGATTTGATTAAAGTTCGTGAGCATTTGCTTAAGAGGTTGGCAGTTTCATCACAAAGTTAATTTGTTGTAGATTTTTCCCAACTTTACTTTTTTTCCCTTTTATGTTCTATGTTTGTATAATTATGTTTTATTTGTATGTATTTAATTATCTTGAATATTCCTCTACTTTTGTTTATTATACATACTTACTATGTTTGTTTCTCTGCACCACCCTAAGGTAGACTGGTAGAGATGCCTATGGCATTATGTCCGCCTATGTACTGTTTTTTACAAGTGCATAAAGTTCAATAAATAAGTAAATAAAGGAGAAATGTGGGCAAATTTGTATGGAGCGTGGGCGGTCCGCGGCCAATAATGATTTTGTTATATTCTGGTGTAGTGTAGGCCTACAATTATTGTGGGCAAGTTTTATCACTGTGGTGTACTTCTAAAACGGAAAAAATACTTTTTTGTTTTTATTGGGTGAATATTGATTATAAGGGAGTTTCGGGGCTACTGGTTGTATGATATTGATTTAAGGTGAAAAAGTTTTATTATTCATTGCTTTTTGGTATACTCGGAATTTTCAAAACTATAATTATTTTTTCAATAATTTCGTATGTCAGTCTGAGCCTGATTGAAGCATTAGTAGATCTGTTAACAGTAACAGTCGTTACTCAGCAAAATGACGGGGCCTCTCTCTAGACGGCCAAAGCCTGCCGGGGTCGCGGAACTTACGCGTAACTGTGGCCCCGGAACGTAAAGGGCTATTGAAGGACACCGTGGATAGTGTATGTGCAAGTACTCGCCATTAGCAAGACGAAAACAACAGCAATATTGCATATGAAAATAATTATTGTGCGTTATTGTTCTGTGCAATTAGGTTATATTGACACTCAATTTTTTTTTCCTAAATGAAATACAGAGTAACGCCCATAGTAAAAGTTATTCCTAAATAGCCGTACTTTCATTTGATACTAAATTAATTGATGGCCGCCGAACGCCCAAGTCCGCCCATTCTCCTTTGTTTTTTTGACAGAAATGGTGATAACTCTGCCAAAAATAGAAAACAACCAAAGTACAGACGCCAGCACAACAACCTGCCTCAATATGTTTCTTAACTAGATTTTCAACCTTTTTACAATAGTGGAAGGTACCTAAATGTTAAATTGGTAAAAAAATGACGGATTGGGTTAGGTTGATCTGATGCCTTAGGCTTACCTGCTTTAGGCTTACCAAGGGGTTTCACAGTACTCAGTACTAACTGGGTTGTGGGGGTAAGATAGGCAGTCGCTCCATGTACATGTATAATAATAAGTAATACGCGTACTGGTAATCAGCTGCATCCGGAAGCCGACGAAAGAACGCTAGGCAGATGATGATATTTCTTTCCAGTTTTTTCTTGAAGCGCATCACACACGGCAAAGATACTATAATATTTTATCTTAAGATGTTATATTAATATATCTTAGGCCATCACAGACGACGACGATACGATACTATAATATTTTATGTTAAGATGTTATCTTACGATATATTTTATATCTTAAGATACGAATATCGCTCTCTATCTTAAGATACGAAAATATATGAAATTTATATTATCTTCGTCGTGTGTGACGGTCCATTGAATAGTATGGCGAGCGATATGGTATCTTAAGATAAAATATTATAGTATCTTAGCCATGTGTGATGCGCTTTACTGGTGGTCCACAATGACGTCTTCAAAAGCGAGAGCGAGAGTAATTCCAGTGTGGGAAAGAGACAGAGCTATACAAGTCGTCTAGCGCCACCTCTTTCCGACAGTGGAACTAAACTCTCGCTATAAGACGTTATGGTATGCCACCTGTTTTCTACCTATATTGACCGAACACTCAAATAATCAGCTATAAAAATTATATATCATTTTAAAAAGAGACTTTCATATATAAATATTGACAGAGATGACGAACAACGCTCTACACAGCCGAACTTTTCCTGTCACTTGCCTGTCATTCGGTCATGTTACATCATAGTGTTCAAGTACCCTTACAGCCGCCATTGCGTAATGAACTTACATAGTTAGCGACAATAACTGCTGCTTACGAGGGTCGAACAGCTAATTATACATTATTATATTTGTCGGAGCCACCGGTATTATTCCGTCAGATTCAGGCATCATGTGGGCAGAGTTTGGGTCTCGTGCAATGAAAGTACACTGGGTGCGGTTCACTTGGTTATTTTAATTTTAAATCACAAATTGAATCAAACACAATTTAATTTAATCACTCACTACACTTATAATGGGCACAACGAATCGAGTACAGTTTCGGGATGTCTTCACACTGCTGCGGTCGGGCACTGAATGCGCTCCTCGCCGCCCCGATGAAACATCACGACTCTGTATAAGCGCGCGCAGACCACGTGATACTCAAAATGGCGCGCTTACGATTCGTTTGCTGTCCGTACTATTGACCGGATCCGACACGGCCATCCTGCGATTAACACGTCCTCGTGTGATCTTCTTCTTCTTCAGCCTCTTTCTACCATCTTGATGTAGGCCTCCTTCAACTCTTTTCACTCGTCCTCGTGTAATAATCACTCTGAAACACAAAATAGTCCACGACAGAATACTGTTCCACTCGGTCATTCCTGACCAAACTCTATATTCAGTTCTTTGGTGAAAATAAGGAAATTTCAACTCTACTGTACCATTAAAACCAATACTCTTTAACTAAATCAAACATTGGGAATAGCCAATTGAAAATACATCAATCACTATCCTAGGCCACTAACAACCACCCCGGGCCACCAACAACTACCCCGGGCCATGTACCACAGTCGTTCGAATCTACTTTCACAACTCTATTGCAAAAAACTACCGATTTTCCAGTGACCTTCAACTTTCGAGTAAAACTTCTAACGCCACGGCTCTCTAGCCGACCAGCAATCACATTGCTTTCACACATCCAATGCATGGATCAGAACTTCTGTGCGCATCCACCACGTGGATCACCCGAGTGCATCACCCGCTGACTACACACTATGGTCTCTCAAGACCCCGACCTCCGCCAGAGCCACCCGCGCACCGCGCTTCCATGGACACCGGGATGTCAATAAGATACGGATTACGGCTACGAAATGGCTACTGGTACAGTCGAAAACAAGACGGCCAATAGACCGTTTTACTCGACCTCTCACCACAACTTAATCAGAATTTATGGTAACTTCGACTGGTACATGACCCGTTGGAATGTTTGTAGGTACACTTAGAATTCAAGGGTTTCAATGAGTAACGGTCACCATCTCAAAATCTTTATCACTCTAAACAGACCCTTAAACTTTGGATCTAATTAAGACTGATCGGAAATCCCAGAGCATTCAAGTACCTTTGCAATTGTATTATCACAATGCAGCAATATTGTAATCAAAACAGCAGGAATCAAATTCGTGGCCTGTGGCTAACACTAGCCCCACTAACAAACCTCTGTTTGTTTCACACCGTTCACCATGAACGCACAATACACGACCTCCGCCAGTGCCATCCGCGCACCGCGCTTCTATGGACACCGAGATGTCAATAAGATACGGATTACGGCTACGAAATAGCTACTGGTACGGTCCGACCAGCCGACCTAAGATTCCACACTATCATTCAACTCAACATCTCTACTTCAAAATGGTACTTGAACCTCAGGCATTCCCCCCAAATCCACAGCACTTAACCAGCACTATGCATCACTACTAACCAGTTCGTAACATTGTAGCGCTTAACCAGCGTTACAAATCCTATCACTTAGACAGTAATAATAAAAAAAGCTTAACCAGCGATATTACTCACTAACGCTTAACCAGCGATAGTCAACATAAAGAACACAAGGCACCAGAGGCGTAAGTAAAAATGAAACGATTCACCTGTGTTGTAACGTGTCTGATGGTGGTTGCACGATGCAGACATCGACGCGTCGCGCCGCACCTTGGACTGGTCCGTTGCCACTGCCGCCACTACTGCTCGTACAGCGCACGGCTATGTGACCTGGCTTGCCACATTTGAAGCACACCAAGGTCTTCGATGCCGGCTGCTGCGTCACTTGACTTGATGCTGTAGGTCTTCCCTTCGTATCCATCGCCTTACTTCTGCACTCAATACGCTTGGGCGTTTTAGCACAGTTATAACACTTAATTGACGTTATTTTTCCTCGCTTGGTGTCACTTGTTTTCGATGATTCACAGATAGTGTTCATTTTTCGCATCAGATATGAAACGACTGGCGAACGTGGGTAATGTTTCTTTATCACTTGGTTTTTCACCACTCATTTTTTTTTTTTAATGAGATTACCCGCCTTTGCGAAATAAATCTTGTTGTAAAAAGTACCTTAAATTCCTTTGTAGGCTATTTGAGATAGCCAGGTTGATGCTTCACCTTTAGCGCCTTCCTCAGCGTGAAAATAAGCTGGCATCCCTCCACTGCACTCCCGTTAAAACAAAAGTCGGTGGTGGCGCACCACGACCGCGCATCGGAATCCGGTTTGTCGGGGTCGAATTCCGGCAATAAAAACTCGTTTTTCACTGGCTGCGTTTTCAAAGTTTGCTGGTTTTGCATTTCAAAAAGTAACTAACTTCCACTGATTGTTACTGTCACTGTTCCCGCGTGTAATTTCATTAGCACGATTTGATCCCAATTCTGATGTCGGAGCCACCGGTATTATTCCGTCAGATTCAGGCATCATGTGGGCAGAGTTTGGGTCTCGTGCAATGAAAGTACACTGGGTGCGGTTCACTTGGTTATTTTAATTTTAAATCACAAATTGAATCAAACACAATTTAATTTAATCACTCACTACACTTATAATGGGCACAACGAATCGAGTACAGTTTCGGGATGTCTTCACACTGCTGCGGTCGGGCACTGAATGCGCTCCTCGCCGCCCCGATGAAACATCACGACTCTGTATAAGCGCGCGCAGACCACGTGATACTCAAAATGGCGCGCTTACGATTCGTTTGCTGTCCGTACTATTGACCGGATCCGACATATTAATTTAATTTAAAATTGCTTATTATTGTTAAGTATTATATATTTTTTTTGTTTCCACGCCTTGTAAGAGGCGGTATGTGCATGTGTGATTTGTAAGGACATTTTTGTACTCAGTAAGTAAAATAATATTTGAAAAGAGTCTTGATCACATTTTATTCATAACTTCAGTTCAGGTTTAATAAGAATGTGTGCTTTCGCTTTTTTTTTAATTTAGCGACTAGTAATTCCCGCTATTTCACCCTCTACTCGGCTCCTTTTCATTGTAGCCTGATGTTATATAGCCTATAGCCTTCCTGGATAAATGGACAACCTAACACTAAAACATTTTTTATATTAGCACCAGTAGTTCCCGAGATTAGCGCGTACAACCAAACAAACTCTTCAGCTTTGTAATATTAGTATTTACACCGTGACTTTTTAGTCGTCTTACAAAAGTGGTCCACCTAGGCGAGTTTATTTTTTTTTTTAATCGTAAGTAGGTAATCATAATTTTTATTTTTAATAAATAGGTACATTAGAAATATGAAACAGCCTGTTAAAATGTTTACGTATCAAGCTGTAGAGTATACCTACCCAGCGCAATAGTCGGGCGGGCAGATCATTCCTTTCCAATTTTCTATGAGAAAAGGGTGTTTGCCTTGCGTCATAATAACGAATTAAAATTTTATTATTAAATTTTTCAAATCTCTTTTATACCTATTTTTTTATTATAAACGTGTTCTAGTCATTGGATACTGTGCTGCTAAGACGACTAAAAAGTCACGGTGTATAGGTTCGCGATTAAGCGAGTAATTGCTTGCCAGGAACCACTCTCGGGTCAGTCTAAAGAAAAAGCTAAGGTATTGTAGTTGGTGGTGGTCCCATTATAGTTTGAGTGTCCAGAGCCTCCAATTACAGTTTGTAGGCTGTGTGTTTGAAAAGAACCAATAGAATCGCTTCATTTACCTCGCCTCGGTCAGCACAGCTCTGGTGGAAACCGCTCAGCGGAGTTAGATGTTGGCACATACAAAACAAGCGAGGGATGTGTGCGAGGGATGGTTGTGTGAGTGGGATGTGTTGCGAGGAATTAAATTTCATAGGTTTATTTTAAATAAACATTTCACAGCTTCGCAACGCATCCTCGCACCACACATTAATGCGCATTTTCACAGCTCCGCTACACATCCTCGTAGGCACATTTCCATCGCACATCTCTGGTGGAAACGCAGCCTAAAGACGGTCCAGTCTAAGGTTAAACCCGACAATATTCGGCCTGTTCAGGTATTGAACTTAGTAACCGCCAAAAGTGGTCGCAAGCGCATCTGTTGAGTGTGGGACTCAGCAGATGCGCTTGCGACCAATGATACTAACTGGCAACAAATTGCTAAATGTTATTGTATAGGCGTTCTATCATTCGGTTGTCTACTGAGACCTTATCACAAGATTTCAATATTTTATTTACAGTGTACTTGAAGTATGTACTTACTGCGTTTATTGTATGAAAAAAGTCTCTAGTTTACGAACGACGAACTATTTTTTTTTAAATCATATGAACGCCGAAGTTCCAGTTTTCGTCACAATGCACAATGTGAAAAGTCATGAAAGGCTTTCTGTTGTTTACATTTCAATATTAAACTATGAATTATCATATTTTGATTTAAATAATGATGAAAGCTCGCGAAAAACGTTTTTTTTTCGGTATAATAATGATCTAGATTGAGGTAGGTAGGTAGGTTGATGTGCTGGCGGCTCATACCGATTACTTTGAGATTTCTAAATGTTGGAATGACCAAAAAATACCTACATAAAGCTACGTTAAAAAATGTTATTTCTGAGCCTCAGAACTTTTATTAAACCATTTCATGATTTTAAACCTATTTCGTCCCACTGATGGGCAAATGACTCTCCTATAACCTAAGCACACTTTACTTTGTGCACTTCTTCTGTCGAACGAATCGCATAGCGTCAATTTGCACCGAGATGCGAAGCGACGCTTTACTGAAAATATTATGTATCTTTTAGTGTAGTAAATAAAGTAATTTTCAGTTGCTCTATTTAAATGTGCGCCCAGTGTCGCCACTTGGTGCGAATTGATCAATTGACCCTATGTTTCAAGTCAGAGTTTTCTAGGCCGCCTTCGGTAATGAGATACAAAGTAAATAAATAATCTAAAGCTAACGTAGAATTTATCTAGATCATACAGTAATGCGTGGGCGCTTAAATCTACAGACAGTGTTTGTGACGTCATACGTCTGTGTATTGCTTAAAAATATTGGAACAGCTATTTCGACAAGTCTCTCAGCGGCTCGTTGGTCTAGGGGTATGATTTTCGCTTAGGGTGCGAGAGGTCCCGGGTTCAAATCCCGGACGAGCCCAAATCTTTTTGTCACTTGTTTTATTACAGTTTATTCTAATCTGTATTCTTTGGAGTTTTTTGAGTATTATTGAGCTATGGTCGTACTATGATTGTTAGTTATTCTATTTATAAAATAACTAATAAATAGGTAAACTTTTTACTATAAATTCGTGCTAATAATAAGAGATTATTATAACTTCATTAAAAATCGATTAATATCATTGTATTTTGTTGCTTTTGCTTTTTATCATAAAAGACAAGTAGGTGAAGAATGTGGCGCCATCTAGCGTCGGTAATAAGAAATTTGTTTCGATTGCTTTGCAATGTTTCTCATAGATGGCGCTCATCAGATAGAAGGCAATGGCTGTGAATATAAATATTTTGATATGAAATTATCAAGTTCTATTCTAGTGTGTACCTGATTTCTAGGCATAAAGAAAGCAAAGCAATTTTCATTTTTAAATATTACCGGTATTTAAAAATACAACTTGAACCAAAGGTGAGTAAGAAAACAAAGATCACATTTTTTATTTAAATTTTAATACAAAAGTACACAAATGTAATAAGGTAACATTGAAACATTAATTATCTAAATGTAAAGAAAAAAAATCTTCAGAAATACGTTTTTTAAGTTGGTAACTTCATTATCAGACTTCAAAGGTAAAAATTTTATATTCGAAAGTGTGTCACAGACCAACAATCTGGTAAAATTTTTCCTTGGGGCCATTTGAATCTCAAAGAAACATTCACTCTCAGTAATTTCCCTGGTGGGTGGGATCCACTTCCAGGCGGTCCACTCTGGGAAACGGCACCACAGGCTACCTTTACTGGCAATGGCAGGCCTTTTCAGGATGATCATGGGCCTATAGCCAAACGGCAAGCGATAATCGCTAACGCTCAGCAGTCACTAATACATTTTCAACTGTATACCGGGGCTCATAAAGTTGAAAATATATTAAAGATCGTTTTCGTTTGTTTCGTTCAGCAGTCTTGAATAGATTTTCAACTTTATGAGCTGGGTTATGGAGTTGAAAATGTATTAGTAACTGCTGAGAATTTTTACTTCTTTTTTGACACACCCTAAAATATGGCCCTATACTTTCGATTGATTCTTTGATAAAACACATTCTTCGGCCGGTTATATACGGACTGTTGGAGCAGTCAGTATTGATCGCTTCATTATTGTGGCTGCATACCAAACTACAGTCATCTACAAGGAGCTGATCAGCTTCAGGAACAGTTAAATTTGACTGCTGAAGCAGTTAGCAATGGTAGTTTCAAGCAGCTGAATTTGACTGCTTTAGCAGTTCGTATATGGGCGGCCTTATAAAGATTCATACCGTAAAAGGAATAAGTCAAGCGTGGTAAGCAAAAACTAAATCGAACGCTTCAATCAGATACTGTTTTTGCAGCGATTAAACCAAGGAAATGGTAGCAACATTGATTCTAATGTTGCCACCTTTTTAATTGCGGATGTATTCAGCTGGTTCGATATTTGAACCACTGTGCATGTGTAAAATTGTGTAAAAATGTGGGTTTTGAAACACGTATGATTTTTGATGAGTTGACGAAGCTGCAGTACAAAAAAAATTATCGCTCACATCCCAAGTCGGATAAAGATATTTTAGTACTTTTCAAAAATCAAAACCAATCTTAAAGCATCATTTTCCAATGCAAATCAAGCGCCAAAAAACATTGCAGTGCTGTATCTATTAATAATGTAGTACCTTTATACTTGTCATCGTCTATATTGCAATCTAAATCTTCAAACAGCTAAAATTTACTGAGGATGATCACCAAATCAAATGCTTGACATAAAATAATCGTCAGCAGGGCAAGGGTCATTTGTATCTATAGGTTTATACCTGTAAATCTTTCCTTTAGTGCCAATGATAATATTATTCTTGTGATCAAAGGCTAATGCCGTTATTTTGAATCCTAACTGTCCTATCTTCACAGGCAGTATACTCTTAGTAAAAAGCTTGAACAAAGATCCCTTCACTGCTACAATCGCTTCGTCATTATTGTTCAGTTGTAGAATATATTTCAGTTCTCTTGTGAAGCCTTTATACTGAATAGGTTCATACAAATCCACTGAGAAGAAATACAATCTGCCATCGATATATTCATAAAAGGCGTTCCCTTTGCTATCAAGAATAAAGCTGTAAGCTTTAGGAATTTTCTCGTATCTTTTGACAGCTGCAGAACCGTTCATAAATCGGAATATTTCATGGTTTGATCCTGTTGCTATATACATTTGACCATCAGTTTTATCAATGAAGATGTTTCGGACATCGTCGTCTCCAATCGGGCGTTCAGCAGTTATTTCTGTTCTTGAGTAATCATAGGTGACGAGTCCTTGATTCGTTCCAATGTAAATTATATTGGTTGCTGTATCTATAGCAACGCATTGTCCAAGTAATTCATCGGATACTGGCAGTTCCTTGATCCCCAAAGACCCATGTTTCAGTAAATGGATTCCTTTGGTGTAATTCCTTTTATGCAATATGAAGAAAATGTGATCAGTTCTTGGATCTATGACCAACCCAGTTGGGTAACCATCGATAGTGGCGATCAAATGTCGTTTGTAGAATTCATTTCCTATTTTAATTCTTTCGCATTTTTCTGTGTTGCATCCATAAAATAGGAAACACAAGGCGAAGATTGGCAGGAATTTCCTCAGGCTGCTCATTGTAAACTTAAGCTCATGACAAACGCTGGTGGTATCTGCGGATAGAAAACAGTGTTAAACTGAATGACAAATCAGTTGATAATCTTTGAAATATACACTCACTAGAATCTACATAACAAGTGACGCGCTGTTTCGGTTATAACAAAAATAAAATCATCAATAAAGAACGCATGTTTTGTATTACAGAAGTTGACATAACTCATAAATAACTGTTGATGTCTCTATAACAGTTATATAAATATTGTAAAGCATGAGAGCGCGTTTACTATTGTTTAAAGATGACAGACAAAAGAGAAATACAATTAAAGGACATGATTCAATAGTAATTGTTATTATAGATTATGAAAACAATGTTATCATCAAATGTATTATAAAAGACTTAATTAAACACAATAATTTATTAGTCATTGTTTTGGGTAACGTTTGTCCGGTAGACTATTCGTCGGTGGTAATAAAATTACTACAAGCTATGCATTCTACTGAAGCTATATACGAGTAGTTAATACTAACTATAGGACGCTAGGATAGCCCTTCTTCATTATACTGACAGAGTGACAGCTATACAGATATTAAGCCGAGAACCAATCGGTTTTGTTTTGCCAAAGGAAAGGGTACACGCGAATAGATTATTAACTTACGACAAATCATAGAAAAAGCGCGTAAGTTTAACAATCCGTGATTCATTTGCGTTGTAGTTTTTCGTAAAGCTTTTGACACCGTTAAGTGGTCGAAACTGTGGGAAGTACTACTGATAATGGATGTATTATGGTCATCTAGTCTATCCCATTAAATCACTGTTTGAAGATGGTACAGCTGCTGTTCGCATGGACGGACTAGATTCCGAGAATTTCGAAACGCAGTCTGGTGTTTGACAGGGATGTATTCTCTCTCCTCTCTTATTTAAGTCTATACATTTATTCGATTTTCTTGAAGCATTTCATAATTCACTATATACCTGTTTATAACAATTCATAAATAATTTAGAATTCAAGAAGGTAGATTTAGTTGTTGTCTATTCTGTCACTAAAACATTTCTCTGCATTACGACGTACCTAACAAAATTTTATGTTTTGACAGCTCTGAAAGGGATGAAACAAGATGTACTCCTAAGTAATAGCATGAGCCCAGTTTTATTTACGTTACTTTTAGAAGTGGTTCAATATTAACATGAATTCAAATTATGACGAACTTAAGATAGGATGTACATTTTAACTTAAATGAAAACAGTTCCAATGTTTGGAATTTATGTAAGGCATTCAATGGATAGTAGTAATCAACCTATTGAAAGTAAACAAGCGGATGTGTGCAAGATTCCTTGATGATTTTGTAACAGAATATAATAATATCCTCCATAAATTTTCAAGATACGTGTGTGTTTCAAGGCATAGGTGATATAATTATTTTCCTTAAGATGGATAGAGTAGATAGGTTTGTGCTTGATGTACCGAACACAACACGAATAGGTCGTAAGAAGCTGATTCAACTTGCATTCGACACGGTCTATATGTCCCTTTGAATGCATGACTGTTACTTTAACGGCACTTATAAATAAATTGTTAGAAAAAAACCTCCAAAAATATCTTCACCAGAAAACGAATGAAAATCCACTTCAATATTTACAAAATGATAACCAAGACACTGCCTTCTCACACAGACAACGCACAGCATAAAACGTAAGGTTTAGAAACACGAAATTTTCCACAAGGGTTTATGAAAAAAAGGTAAGCAATAAGTTACAAAATTCAGACCTTAAAGGTAAAACTTGTTTAAAACACACCGCTTACAATATAAAAAGTAGAAGTGAAACATACCTGTACGTTAGTCTTCTTCACCCGTTAGGTATGAAATGGTGTACGTTTAACAGATCCAGTAGTCTTTATAAAACATCTGCCATTGTGTCATAAGTCCACGATGCTTGTAAACATACTCCATGTTGATATTCTCTTCGAGAACTATAGGATGTTGGCTTTGATAATTCGATAGATAGAATAGAATAATCTGATAGCCTTTGAATTCAAAATAAAAAAAAAGACTTGATTATTTCCAATTATTTTCAAATATCTAGTCAAAAAGGAAAGGATGAAAGGACGGCCCCAGTCCAGTGGCGTAACTATAGGGTGGAAATAATTGGAAATAATCAAGTCTTTTTTTTATTTTGAACTAGCTGTTGCCAGCGGTTTCACCCGCTGCAACTCGAAAATTATCCCACGGGAACATAAAATCGGGATAAAAACTATCCTATGTGTTAATCCAGGTTATAAACTATCTGTATACCAAATTTTAGCCAAATCCGTTCAGTGGTTTTTGCGTGAAAGAGTAACAAACATCCATACATCCATACATCCATACTTACAAACTTTCGCCTTTATAATATTAGTAGGATTATTTTCAAATATCTAGTCAAAAAGGAAAGGATGAAAGGACGGCCCCAGTCCAGTGGCGTAACTATAGGGTGGCAGGGTTGGCAAAATGCCGCGGGCCCCCGACCAAAGGGGGCCCCGGCCCGAGAGGCCACTAGCTCAGAAATATAGCTGCTGTGAATCGTTGACTGTCTCTCGGCTCCATCATCAGATCTACTCAAGACCTTTATTAAATTCTTCCGAAAGAAAAGGAAAGAAAAGTTATTATGTCGGTTATTTTATCCTTTTTTGTAGTTGCTTTTGAAGTCGGTTATTTTTTTTGAAAAAGTTTTATTTTATTTAGAAGTCAGTTTTAAATCAAATTACGACGCTGATGTGACGATATTTACTTATAGGGCCCCACAAAAAAATGCCACGGGCCCCAGATAGTATAGTTACGCCACTGCCAGTCACAGTTGTACAAACTGGGGAATTACTATAGTCACCAATAAATTGTAAAGCGCGGATCTTATGGGAGAAGAGTAGAAAAGAAATTCCATTGATATTGGACACACTTTTAAACTACGATGGTGCTCCAAAACCAAGGTCTATCATATTACCCAATTACTTGGTTTTGGAGATAAATCCTGGTATTCAGCTACATCTGGTAAGACTGGAAGAAGATTCCAACATAATAGTAGGAAAATATTATGTAGGTGATGATAAGGAATTCGAAAATAAATAAATGCACTTCACTTTTGTCGTTCACCGCTTCTCAGATTGCTAGTTCTCACATACAATACAGTAAATTAGTTTGAAGAAGAATACTGTTGGAGTTAATGACTGCCCATCTTTTTTATTGGGCCGCATCTTTTAAGAAGAATAAGAAACTTTTATTTGTAAACACAGGTAGTTACACAGTGTGTGAGATGTTACATAAAAGTGGTGAGATTCTCCATGTTTTGCTGTGAGGCGTACAAATTCCATCTTTTCTGTCTAAATCTCACAATGGTTCCCACTACTGTAACCATTAAACCTTTTCAATTCGCAAAAAGTAAACAAATAAATGAAACATCCTGTACATAATATTTCTAGTAAGATTCTGACGTAATTTGTGTAATGACTATGACTAGTAATGAATCTCACCATTCATTAGAAAAAAAATACAAATCTAAGATGTGTTAATAGTTTTCATTACATTTGAGCCCTTTGGAAGGATCGGTCTTTGGGAACGGTTCCAGAAGAAAATATTAAGGTATGTTAAATTTTTGTATTTGAAGAGTATTGATTGCCGTTATGTGATTAGCCTCGTTCTCATCATTCATATCTTCTCCTTTCTTATTTCTTGTTTTTCTTTTGTCTCAGTAGTCATCTATAATTATTTTTATGTGCGTTTCGCGTACTTTAAAAACTTATAATGCTCTTACAACTTGTCACTTTCATTCATAACCTTCATCATTCTAGTCACTCATTCAGATGATTCAGAGATTAACGTCCAGCAGTGGATAGACAAAGAATAATCAATAATAATATTCATTATTGTACATATTATTGATCTGCATGTCTTCTTCCTCACTTTTTGACTTTGTCATCTCAATATTCCCCTCATAGTCTTTTTTTGGTCTTGCATCAGTTTTCTTTAACTTGTCTCTACCATTCATTACCTTTATCATTCCCCTGTTAATGTTCTTCTTCTTTTATACTTTTTAATAAAATTTAAGTGGTCACTTTTTATGATTTCGTGCCCAAATGGCACGCTGAAAACTTGCTCAATACTTCTCCAACTTTTCTAAACATAGAAATGCAGACTTGGCTGAGAGAAACTGGTTTTTGTTTTGAACGATATTTCACTCAGGCGCTACCCTTAGCGTCTACTACTTACTAGGATTGTTTACCAGTCTAACGCACGGGCGCCACCAGTTGCCATAAAAATAATAATAGGAAATTGAATTTTATTCATATTTTGCGCCTGGCGAGGTGCAAATTGCAACTAAATAATCTAGCTTATTAATTTTTACGAGTTTTAAATATTTAATTTAAAAGGTTTATTATAAGTTCCGGAATGCCTCAAACCCTTTTTTTGGGACATTATTAACTACAAAATTCAGAAAATCTAGAAACTTGACAATTGCTTCTAAAGCTCTTGATTACATTTACGTAGGTACATCACATTCTCTAGACTTTTCAATTTGCTTATTTCTCGCATCATCATCATCATCATCATATCAGCCGTAAGACGTCCACTGCTGAACATAGGCCTCCCCTTTAGACTTCCAGTAGGACCGGTTGTAAGCGGCCTGCATCCAGCGTGATCCTGTGGCCTTCATAAGATCGTCTGCCCACCTAGTGGGTGGACGTCCTACGCTGCGCTTGCCGGTGCGTGGTCTCCATTCGAGAACCTTACGGCCCCATCGGCCATCAGTTCTGCGTGCTATATGGCCTGCCCACTGCCATTTCAATTTGCTAATTCGTTGGGCTATGTCGGTTACTTTGGTTCGTCTACGAATCTCTTCATTTCTGAGTCGATCGCGCAGAGAGACTCCGAGCATAGCCCTCTCATTTCTCGCATATATATATATATTGTCACTGTGTTCAAATCTTAATCCTCTTGAGAAAAGTCTAGTTGTGTAATCGTGTTCCTCTGCAGAGCAAAGGCCTCTCTTCCTTCTTTCAATTTTTGTATCTCTTTGCTATTTGGGACCAATTCTTTAAAAGTAGTAGTCTAACTCATCACGTTTGTTTTAAATGTGTTCATACAATAGAAAAAAAAAACAACCTGAAAAATTCAACAACATCTATTTAATAAAACATAACCATTAGTTACTCGTAGTCACAGTTATTATATTTATAAATAATACCGTTGGTCGACACGTAAAAGTTATCTTCATCAAATGTAATGCCAGCAGGAACGTAGTCCAAATCCATCAACTTTGACGGAATTATATTATCAGGTTTCAACAAGTACAGTCCATCATTCGTAGCCAGTATAACTCTAGAAGAATTATCAACGGCAATAGCTCTAGCAGAATTTTTGGGGATACCAACAAACTCTACGGGTTCTTGAAAACCTCTAAGCATAACTTTAACGTACTTAGAATCACATTCATAGTAAACATTGTCTTTATCATCAACAGCTAGAATAAAAGCACAAGGAACATGCTCAACTTTTCTCTTTTCATTCTTCTGAACGTCGACTACGTAAACTTCATTTTCTGGAAAGAATACAGCATACAAATCATCATTGTTTTGAGGTTTGAATAGTTGAACAATATCTTCGCCGTTTAAGCTTAAAAACTGCGCCTTATCACTGGTATTTAAGAAATGAAGTCCATCATCACTTGCTATGTATACTTTTTGTGCTTTGACATCAACTGCAGCTGCTTGTCCATTTACGTTGTCAATTTTGATAGGCTGGTTCTCTCTTAAGAAGTATTGTTCCATTTTTGTCTGGACATTATCGTTCTGAAGACTTTCGAGGTCTATCAGAGTGAAATGTAAGTCTTTGTTTATTGGATTAAAGACTAAATTTGTAGGTAATCCTTTGATTGTAAGGATTGCTGATCTATCATATGCTGTTCCGTCGTATAGGTGTGTGCAGTTTTGTTTCTCCGAGTAAACTGATCCTATGATCATCAGGAATAGCACCGGCAGCATTTTGATCTGTAAGTTAGAGAAGATTGTGTTTAGTTTTCAATGGCACAAACGTGAGATGTTTTCTGAATGTTGCTTTTCCCAAAAAAGGATGGATAAGAGAGCCAATCGCGCGTCTTCAAACCAATTTAGGGCTGCGGGAATATTCGATACAGAATAAAAAAGATATTGAGACGAATAAAGTGAATTATTCCTATGAACGAAAGGGTTTTCGAAGATACGTATCCCTTATGATTACACGGCTCTCATATCTACGATGAAATATGAGAGCCGTGTAACTTTGGTTACTAACTGTATAAACTGAAATTATTATTATTTGCACATCAGCTATATGTTTAGAATATGACGATCGAAGAATTATTAAGTATTGTCAAAATTAATACACAAAATCAAGAAAAAAGATAATAATATCAAGAAAATTGTGGGTCACCAATATTGTTTTACTTGAGGTCACCCGCCTCAAAAATATTTACGTTTAGATAATAACTATTATTAGAAATATTATCAAACTAACTAATGTTCGTCTTTCAGAGTTAATTAACTAAATACAAAGTATTAGCAATAGGGCACAGTGACTGAGCGATCGACAATCGCAATGTGTCACGGCTTCGATTACCGTTTGAGTATTGATTTGTATGATCTACAAAGTAGCTGTTCCGGGTCTGGGTGTATTTGGGAATAATGCCTTTGTCAAACTGACAGACGAACCGAATGCGTGGCGTAGCGTTTTTGTTTGTAATGTATGGAATTGTTTGAAGCCTGTCACATCTATGTGACAGGCTTCAAACTAACATACTCTAGTATCGGATCGCTTTCGCATTTTTATATGGCATGATTCGGTTCGGTTCGCTATCGCCTGTCTGTTTGACAACGGCCTAAATGTTTTTAAATGCACCTACGATACAGGAGAAATCCTATTGCGACGCAACGCAACGAGGGTTTTCAGGGACTTTTAATTTACATTATTCACTGCCCATTTTCTTGAAAATTCTAAAGTAATACCTTTTTTTTGGGTGGATAATCAAACAATGAGTCCACCCGCTTTGGGTGGAGCTGAAGGATTTGTTAGACTCGTTATGACTAAAAACCAGCCAGAGGTGGCTAATTCCACTGTAGATCGAGGTGGCGCTAGACGACTTGTATTAGCTCTGTTTTTTTCCCACACTGGAATTAATTCTGCTTTAAGACGTCTAGTAACCCTTCTGTTTCTTCTGCTCCAAAGATAATTAAAAAAAAATGAGTTTGATACGATGTACTGAAAACATTATAAAGCAAGATAAGGCCGGCGGATCGCGATATTGGTATGTTACGTACATTGTAAATTATACAATGCTGGAGATTCATTAAGGTTCAGATTTACCTAGCAAGGGTACATACAAGAAGAAGGTGGAAAATGGGCGGCTTGGGCTGCACTGGAGTGAATACCATGGTCAGTTTATAGGAAATTAAGAAGCGATTAAGTAAAGATACTATCACAGTAAAGTGGTTGGAAGAAACTGGCCAGCTATAAAAGAAAAGTGGCGAGGGAGGAGCATGGAAAACAGACACCTCTCTCTGCAAATCAGTAATGCTAGCGAAGGAGGAGACGGAATGCATGAGAGAGAGGCAATCCTCTACCTAACGCCCAGTGCAGGAGACGCTTAGCAGTGCTATTCACTATTAACAACCTTGTGACGACGTGGCCGCAGCGCTCACACAGCACTGTGACAAAAGTTTGCCATTCACTAAGCTACTGACAGCGACGACACTATCCAATCGTCCAGCACGAGCGGTGAGTGCTCTCTGCACGATTAGATGATCTCAAAGCCGTCCTGTCGAAGAGCACTTCGTAGAGTCCAGCGATGAGATTTCTTAAAGAGATTAACTTAGCAGGGCGTCGGACATCGCGGGGCGATTTCCAACCACCGTAGACGGCGAGTAATGGTCACCTCAAAGTCGCGTGCGAACGATTAAAGACCAGACTTGAGAGAGTAACTGAATAGTATGTAATGTATAATGTTCACCGATCCTTGAATCGACCTTGGCAAACACTGCTTAACCTCAAAACCAACCTCAGCTGTTAGGTATAATTATTAATAATAGTCGGTGTAATTGCCATTTCAGTGGGTGCCTTATGTGGAATACCTGCCAATAAATGGCACCAGATTTAGTGGAACCAGTGTGAATAGCACCAGAGTGAATGGCACCAGAGTGAATGGCATCACAGTGACCGGCACCAGAGTGAACGGCACCAAAGTGAACGATACCAGAGTGAATAGCTCCAAGGTGAATGATACCAGTGTGAATGGCAGAAGAGTGAATGGCACCTGAAGTATTCGGCACCTAACAGTAATTTGGACAGGTGACATTACTGGAATAGTTTTTTATACAAGCGTAATCATTAATTGAATTATCAAAATAATGAGATAGCAATGTTTTAGAAGGTTATCGCTGCCGGGATGAAACGCAAAGGGCGATTAAAATAACACGGTAGTGTTTAAATTTAAATCTGACAGTCCCTCACGTTTTCTCCACACAAAGTGGGGAGGACTTATTTTACTAAATTCCACTACAAATAAACAACAAGATTATCACAGAAAAGTCACGCAAATATCACTCACCAACTTCGTTAGTAACATATTATATCACAACCGCCTTCTACGAAATCACAGCATTAACTGTTTAATATAAACAATATAGTATTGTTTATAACAAATACATTATCATTGTCCGACACTAGAGGTTGAATGCACTTATATCAAAATGGGGCCAGCAAAGTAATTATATTTGTTAGAGAACTATGATGACGGATTTTAATTGGGTATGAAAGTAAATATTTCCTGTTTTAGATTAGAGGGTTCATTGGACAAAGAAAGAAAAACACGCTTGAATATCCTGCACGCGTAGCATGGTGATTCAATCTCTATTCTACCAAGAAAAAACAAAGTTATTTTGTCGTTATTTCTATACAAATCGACTGTTTTTTAGCACAAGTATGACACGATTCGTACACCATTAAAGAATAGAAAAACATCTGTTCTATATTTTAAACATTGCTATGCTTAAATCGATAAAATCTTTTACGTTTTGTCATTTTGTCTATTCTCGTGTCGACAAAACCCGTTTCTACGGCGCCATACTACGCGTGCTGAACAGATGAAATAGAAGTTTAACTCTTTATTCATAGTATATTTTTCTTCAACTGGATGTAGTTTCAGACTTAGAGTTGTTTCATAAATTAAAGACATGATTACCTTCAAAATTTACAATTTAAAACACAATATCTGTTTTTCACACCATACTTGTAAACTAAATCACTAAATACACAGTCATTGCGTGGTAATAACGTAACTTGTAATTCTTAAACATTTCACTGAATTCACTCGTCATCAATCATTTTCGTACGTTCAGTTGTTTTATTGCTATTTACCCACACGTTTTATGTAAGACGTATAGTTAAGTAATTATACGAGGCGCTGAAGTATTGTATTTTTGCTGCTAACCAAACGTTTCGATAACCGTTACTTTATTATAGGGAATGTCACGTTTACGGCGTTTAGGCGCATTAATTCTCATTTCGGCAACGGACTCCCTAATAGACTACTTCTCAATATTGCCTATTCCTAATTTGGGTACTTCTGATTAGTGCTACATCTCATTTGGGCTACTTCTCACTTGGGCTACTTTTCACTTCTGGGGTACAGTTAGACGTCAAAAGATTGAAGGATTTGTCAAAGCGGTACGTATAAGACATGGACAGGATCCGGACATCCGACACTTCAAGGATCAATCATTTCGGTATGGACAAATAATTGAACTATACTTGTTATGGCCTAGCCATTTCGCAGCATAATGGCGGGACGAGCTGGAAAACAAGACGTGTGGTCTACTTTGTCTCTGGATCGATGAAAATGATCAGCTTTCAGTCTAGCTGGATGCAGTTAAATTAGGGTTGCCATCTCTAAAATTTGAAAACCAGGACAAGATGCGTGAAAACCCCGGATTTTAGAGTCAAGAACCCGGACAAGGGAGGACGGTGAAGTGTGCGTGGACGTGAGTTGAACTGAACTGTGAAGTGTGCATGTGTCGCGGGCGGCCCAACTTTAAACTTTAAAAACCCGGACTACAAATGAAAACCCCCCAAACTTGGACAAATCCGGGGAAACTCGGACGGATGGCAGCCCTGAGTTAAATAAAAGTATTTTACATGAAGCGACTGCTGGAGTAGTTTGAAATGGCAGCTTCAAACAGTTGAACTTTACTGGCTCGAGCAGTTCGTATATTTTGATCACTATGTAACTCTGTCTGTATGTCTTGATCACTGGCTAACTGCTCGAGCAGTGCGTGTACGTTGACGACTGGCTAACTGCCTTGTTGATCACAGGCTTTATTTTGGGTCAAACCCACCACACTATTCCCAAACCACTGCAACTCCTGAAAGCCGCATCAACAGTGGCAACCACAAGAAAGCGCCGAGAAAATGAAACTCGACGTGTCCCGGGCAATGAATTTACCTTTCTTGGATACTGCAACGAATTTAATCAGAAAAGAATAGTGGAGGAGTAGGAAAAAATACGTTTACACTTCCCTCCATGTCAAGCAGGAGACAGATCAAAACAAGGCCAATAGGAACAAAGGGACATTACAACTGGGAGAAGCCCAGTTGCCTAGCACAAGATCACTGGATAACTGCTCGAGCAGGTTGTATATATTTTTTTTGTTTGTTTTGGCATGTTAGTGTCCTTGACCAGATGTCCAGCAACTATAAATTTAACCGAACATTAAAAGCCGACCCGTCCCATACATATTGTATTATTTATCAATAGCCCGATCGAACATTGTTAGAAACAACTGAAAACCGTATCGTTAGATCATCGATGCAGTGGCTATAACTGAATGAAATAAAACGGTTGATTGAAAGCAAACTTTAAAATACCACTTACTTGATGTAAGCACTGATGTATGATTGCAACTAGCTAAAACAAATAAGGTAAAAATATAAGGTTATGGGCATTTCTACGAAGAGGGCATTTTTTTTGTCCTTTTAAAAAAAACATGGTTAGAAGTTACATACACATCCCAAAATTTTTAAGCGTACGTCCCAATCTATATTCTAACTGGAGAGCATAACATAAATTCCGTACTACTTCTTAATTTTCCTAAAAAAAAATCTGAATTGAAAAAACGGGTGTAATTTCACTGATTTTGACCTGTCCCTTTTCCGAAATCGAGTGTAAAATATTTTATATTTTTTAATGGAGCTGAATTTCAAGCAAATTTTTGATATTCTTGGGTATATGGATAGCTAACCAAGAGACATTGACAATAAATAAACCTGTAATTGCTTATTTTGTTATATTTGTGGATGCGTAAAGATTTGTCCCAGTCTAATGAGTCATTTCCGTGTCATACAAAAAACACTTGATTACGATACTAAATACCCGCGAACTGGACATCACCATCCGATTCTTGTAAACTGTCAGGTGCTCCCGAGCAGGCCATGTGAGTGCATCTGTGGTGTGCTGCTGTTTTTTTCGATTTTCGAAGGTGAGAACCTGTTTCCGTGTCTTTAGTTCGAGGTCTTTTCTCAATACCGTGTCAAAGATATCTTCTGAATGTTTTATTTTTAAACATGTTTTGTTTCCCTAGACTGAAGTTTAACTAGACACCAGCATGGTTGTTTCATTTAATTTGTTTGAAGTCGTAACAGTCATAAGTTATTTTGATTAGTACGATGTTTTTTCAATTCCGTGGCCCTAAATTTTGTGTCCTGGTGTCCACGGAATTGAGAACGATGGTTTACCCATGTAACTAATCTCGGTTTATATGAGGTTTAAAGTCACTTGCTTCACAATTTGTCATGGTAAAGTAGTTTTTGCCATACATTATGTGTCTATAATGTTGTATAAAAGGTTTAAAGTATCTAGAGTTGACGTTGCAATTGCAAGATGATTTGACTAAAAGTTAGTTAACTAAGCATGATAACTCAAGGAATCTCTCTCAAGGCAGACTCAATATAAACTTACATAACTAAAATACCAAAAACTGCTAAAATATGTTCTTGAATGTTTTTTTTAAATTGAATTTGTCTTTCCCGGTTACGTAGAATATGTGTAATTCTAAATTCTGTGGTCACATTTCTCAATTCCATGGCACTCAAAATTTATTTCATTAACTACTGGAGCAATTATTGGCAAATTAGCACCATTTTGTTTAAAAAAATATGCTTTTTATTTTGGTGATATACAATTAGTCATAATTTGAAAAAAAATATTGCCCACGGAATTGAGCAAAAATCACCGTGTCCGTAGAAATGCCCTTATAGGTTCGAAATCCCTTTCGGGCCAAAATGATTGGGGTTTTCTTGTTGATAGTGTCTTTAGTTAGAAAATGGTAAGTATACCGTTGGGATGAGATTGTAGGGATTGGGTCTAAACTAAACCCAAGTAGAAACATTATTTTGGACGTTTATTTAATAACAGTACCCTTAGCACGAGTTTTCACGCTTTTACTTTACGCGTCTTTCCAGTATTTACAGCGTTTCTTGTATGAAAAAATGGAACAGCGCCTCTGGTGTACGAAGAAGGAACTAATTTTTTCCTTGAAAATTGTCAATTTGAAATTGTCAAAGTTCCAGTTTACTTTACGTCTCAAATACTGAAAACTCGTGCTAAGGGTACTGTTCTTAAAAAGATGAAGGATATTGATTAACAAATAGATTTAAAAGAACCTATAGAGCGGGCATTGGGAAAATTGTCATACAAAATTATTGATGCCGTGCGTCAGTAGCACTATCTAAGCGTTGCATAGCAACGCGACTACTAGCTAGACTGAGGGACTTTTTACCTATTGGTAAAAAATTTTGGATCACAAATTTCTTCTTGATGTCTCGTCTACTGCTCTTAAATAGTTTAATGTCTTTGATATTGAATGTCCTGGAACCACACGTTTACCTAAAATTTTAAAATCGTTAAAAAGGGATAAAATACATGAATCGGAAGTATATAACACTTCGTTTTTAGGCAGTCGAGTAAAATAGATAGGTAAGTATAGAAATACGCCGAATTGTGAAACTTCTCGTTTTTTTTGTCGGTTATAAAATCATATTTCACTACATCACACCTATATGTTGTATGACCCAAGAAGGGTGGACTAGTACTTATACCCATAGCCGCCCTTTCGCTACTTGGAATACAAAAACCTATAATAGTCGCAATAGCAATTTGTTTGAAACTTTCACTTGTTAAAAATAAATAAAACAAAACACTTCGCTAAAATAATAAAATACACAAAAACTGTCACTTTATAAAAAATACGCCACATTTCACAGTGAATAAGAAATAATTAAAATAATAATTACCAAACTATATCTAGACTGTTTGTAATTATTTTCCTTTGTCTGTCTGTATGTTTGTTTGTTTGTGTTGTATTGGTAAATGTTTAGTATTCTTGTGTTTACTGCTATATATCTAGTTACGGAAGGAAGTATCGCGTGCGTTTCCATTTTACATATTTATAATACTGTATAATCATTTTTTTTATCGTCGAAAAATCATCAAAGGAGTCCTCCCACCCAGGGCAGGACAAAAGGGACTGTTAGGCCCGGTATCCACCAAAGCGGAAGGGAGAGGAGATGTGTTTGAATAACCAATCAGATGTCCACATCTCCTCTCCGCTTAGCTTCAGTTAACATCTGTTGACATCTGATTGGTTATTCAAACACATCTCCTCTCCTCTCCGCTTTGGTGGATTCCGGGCCTTAGACTTTTACTGACTATGATCCATGGTGATCGTTCAGTATATAGCCTTTACGTTCCAGAGTCACGGTTAGATGTTATAGTCCAGCGACCCTGGAACTAGGCTTTGGCTCTCCAAGGCTCCCGTAATTTTGCTGACAGGTCTTTGAGGCACGCTTGGAACACGACACGTCGTCGCCCCGGGCATGGTCCACAATCAGACGGCGAGTCAGTACCAGCGTTACCAGATTTTTGTATTACCACCCTTTCAAATTCTTACAAAAATAAAATAAAAAATGTCTAGAAGGTACGGAAATGTAATAAGGAGGCGCAAAAATGACTAAAAGAGTGATGGGTGTGAATGTTGATGGATGATAAAGAAAAGGAAGGCGAAAGAAAATATATGTATAGGTATTTCTGAGAAGAAAAATGAGTAAAAGACGTGACGGTCTGACAGACAAGAATGAAAGA
This sequence comes from Agrotis clavis, assembly GCA_954870645.1. Taxonomy (NCBI): domain Eukaryota; kingdom Metazoa; phylum Arthropoda; class Insecta; order Lepidoptera; family Noctuidae; genus Agrotis; species Agrotis clavis. Next base: position 3,350,786 of record OX940942.1, read on the forward strand.
AGACACCATGTTGGCCCGACGAAGATGATTCTGTAGAGAAGATACTTGCAAAAAAATGCTGGTGTTAAAAAAAAAACCTCTGACAACACTACAATGAGAACGCGCACAATTTTCTTCCACGGTCCGTCGATTAATCGCGTGCATTCATTGTATAACTTGGCGCATGCAAGGTGAGGGAACCGGGGTACGTAACATGTATGCCAGGGTCGGCGAGGGTTTTGTGGATTCCATAGGAAACTGAAGTATGTGAGGAATTTGAAGTTTTGCTCATGCAATACACCAGAGCTATGCAATAACTGCTGCGTAGAGATGCCCCGATGAATTTGGCCGACTGGCCTACTAGCCGAGTAGTCTGCTGCATTTTGAGGGGTACACCAGTTGATTTTAACCGTGTGACAAGTCACCAGTACTATCAATCAGAGTTTGACAGTGTCTTGAGCTCTACCCAAGGTGGAAGGACTCATTTCAAGTCTCTAACACCCCAAAAAAAAAAAGGATTTACTATAATAAGGGACTTTAAAATGTAAAATAAACCTAATTGAAATGTTTAGAAAGGCACGCCGTTATGTCTATGATACACTGATTTCGTTACTAACAGGTATAATTATTAATTACTATTTAACATAACAACGTTACGACTGAAATCCGTGACGAGTTAGGCACACCTCATTTTGCCAGTAAAATTAATGTCCCAATTGATAATACTTTACTTCAATATAATCGAAATCTGAAACTAAACTCTCTTTTCCAGAATCACCAAACATGAGGTCATCAATATACGTGACATCGTTTTTGATAACGTCTCTGTGTGCGACGAAAACATTCGTGAACAAACGTCCAAAAGCCACCACTATTTTCAGAGATGAGCAGATCATATTCGCGTCTGCTTACAATATCACCAAGCTCCTAGTCCCAGCAGATGGCCAGAAATATCTCCAAGCAGAAGCTTCCGACATACCCTCAATCTTCTTTACAGTAGAAGATCCGAAATCTGAGGGAGGCAGCTGTATTTATGTTCTTGAAGGATTTGCAGCGTACGAAATTTTAGAAGGGGGTAGGGATTCTACTGCAGACTATAGCTTCGATAAAGCTATATATTTCGGCGCTAGAGATGGCCTGTATAAGTACCATCCTGATACACTATCAGCCAAGAAATTTGGTCCTTTCAGAGATGATATCATTCAACTGCAAAAAGCTAATGGTACTGATGCTATTTATATTCTAACTAGTGAACACAAAGTGTATAAAATTGAGAAGAATGGGACGGTTAAAACTAGGATACAAAGCATTGGTTGTGCATTAGAATTTGTTCTGGATACTTCTAACAATATTTACTATGTATCTTGCAGTGATAATATGCCACATATAATAAAATCAGATGGTAATGTACTAAGTTTAACAGCGAGTGTTCTTGAAGATTTTAAAGATTTAAAACTATTGAGACCTGCTTTTATAATGGAGAATTGTATACCTTTCTTTGGTGATGGAGTGTTACATATTTTATATTCCAACGGGACTTATGAGAAGAAGGATTTGGTTTTAAAAGAAAAACCATCGGCTTTTAGTGTGGACGCTTCTTTGTACTTAGTTACAGCATTGAATGGAAAGATATATGAATTTAATGTTATGGAAGTTCTTATAAGATCCATGTTCGGCGTCGCCACTGATTGGCCGAAAGATGTGACAAAGATTATCATGTCCATTATTGATAATGGCAAAGATAATGTATTTGGATTTTCAATGTCAATACTGTAGTTTTAATTTATGTTCTTAGACCGTATTTACGGCCTCGGGCGATGCGACTTGCAATACGATGCGCGCTATTTTCGATGTGGGTTCGTTTCTCCCGCTTTGCGATTCGCAAGTCGCTTTGCAATGACTCGTGGCATATTCATTAAAACTTATTTTAGGCGGGACCAAATACTATAAGATGCACTCAGCGCCTTGCGGTAGCATCAGAAACGGACGACCCGTCACCATTAAAAAGAAAATTAAGACTTTCATTTACATCGGTACAAAAATTAACTAAATATCAATGATCATCATTATTACGGATGTTATTTATTTTAAATGACTTTCTGGGTATCAATTAAAGCCAGGGACATAAATGGCCAAGAAAATTGACACATTTGGCGATGTGGCTGCACTGCGTGACGTGGGTTCGATTACTGCACGAATCAAATATTTTTATGGCCTACAGGTAGTTGGTTTGGGTCTGGATTTTTATGTATGTGAGTTTAAAATGATTGTATGTAGACGCTCTCACGATACAGGAAGTAATTCTAAGTGTGAGGAGTTTCTTAAAAGAATTATACGAGTAATAGACAATTATTAACAGTTCTATGTGCCAACAACGGAATTCTGTTAAATACAACATACTAATTTTCAAAAGAATTCTATATTTGTCAACATACTCATATTTAATAGAGTTCTGTTAAAAATTAGTCTGTTGTATTGTGAATATTAGTAATATTTGTTTGTATAATATTTAAAGTTTTAAATATTTGTAACTGCCTGTAACGTAACATTTTTATTGTTTTTAACATAGCAATACCTTTGCCAACGCATATCAATCAGGCGCATTAATTCTCCTGAATATTATTTTATTATAAGAGTAATAAGAATATCGTGAGCATAATAAATAAATACTCATTATTTTTGTAACGTTTTATTAGTTTGTTTAATTTTCGTGAACCAAAGGCCTTAACACAAGATCTCTGTATTTCACCTACAGCGTTTTTAAAGCTTTTACGGCGTTTATTGTTTGAAAAATTAAAAAACGCCTCTAGCGTACGATCGAGGAACAATTTTTTTTCATTCTTACTGTTTACATCACAAAAATTCATGCCAGGATTTACGACATGTCGTGTCACTGATAACACTGATAAGGAAAGAGAGGTTTAGCACATATTTTTTCCCGAGAAGCTGTCCGCATTGCTATTGCTACACAGAATAGCAATGGTGACAGGTTGGTCCCTGACCTGATGGGACACAGTCCTATACACACAGGGCCAGGGCCTAAAAAGCAAGTCATCATCATCATCAGCCGGAAGACGTCCACTGCTGAACATAGGCCTCCCCCTAGACCGCCACGCCGAACGACAATTCACCACTTGCATCCATCCGGTTGCCCGCGACTCTCATGATGTCGTCGGTCCACCTAGTGGGAGGCTTGCCTATACGCTGCGTCTTACTCGAGAACTTTTCTTTCCCATCGGTTGTCAGTTCTACGAGCGCTGTGGCCTGCCCATTGCCACTTCAACTTAAAGTAAGTAGTAAGTAACAAAAAGTAAGTAAGATAAAGTTACTGCCTGTAAAACTGTAATCTACTACGTGAGCCTATCATCATCATATCACAAATATAGGATGTCCACTGCGAAACATAGGCCTCCCCCATAGATTTACAATATAAGACCGGTTGGAAGGGATTTGCATCCAGCGCAAACCTCGTCTGTCCATCTTGTTCACGCCCACATGCCCATGGTACGGATTAATTACTTAAAAACTTATTATACTTGTTAATGTAACAACCGATTTATGAATAATATTTTATAAAAATATTAAACGCATTAACGCATGCGTAGCGAATTTTCAAAGATTTTCTTTGGAAAGAAAAATTCGAACCACGGTTGACGTCATCTGTTACAACATTGATTTAACTTTAATGTTAACATGTTGGTATAGTAGTTGGAATACTCTGCAATAGATGGCGCTTAACGTCACCTTGAGACGTTAGAAATGGAATGAAGAATTCGCCGCGGCAGGTAAGATCCTCGGTGGCTCGGTTGGAAATGAGCGTCGGATGTACTGAATCCGAAGGTCGCAGGTTCGAATCCTGCCCGTGGTTCGAATTTTTCTTTCCAAAGAAAATCTTTGATTTATGAATAATTTGTTCCAATATAACTTTAATTAAGCTATTATAATTAAAGTTATTGGAGATATTAAATGATCATAGAATAATAGATACCATCCAGTAATTAGTTTCATTGGTTTCCATTTATAACTTATATATTTTTTTCATTTATGGTGGGTATTGCTCTTGACTCTAGGTCAAAGATAACAGAGGCAAAGTCTACGTTGAAGTGAACTTACCCAGAAGACATCTGTGAATTGAATTTTATGGATATTCTCAACAGGCTTAAGTACTTAAGTATTATCAGCCTATTATGTTGGGGTTGGGCTCGGGTTGGTATAATATGTCACATGTCTTCGACTTTTTGTTTCAAGGACTTACCAGTTCACCGATTTATGAAAAAACCTATTTTTCCATCTGCGATTCGAAACCAGTACCCTTAGCACGAGTTTTCACTCTTTTACTTTACAGCGTCTTTCCAGTATTTACAGCGTTTCTTGTATGAAAAAATGGAACAGCGCCTCTGGTGTGCGAAGGAACAAATTTTTTCCTTGGAAATTGACTATTCGAAATTGTCTTACGTCTCAAATACTGAAAACTCGTGCTAAGGGTCCAGGACTTTTCGCATAGCAACAACGCTCACCAATTTTAAAGAGATGAATAAAAAAATAACAAAAAAATCTGTGGATTATTATCAGTATTATCACTCTTTTATTTTTTGTAACAGTGCTTAGTTTGTATACTTAAATATACAGGATAAATTACAGTATATTTATGGTTATCAATATTTTCTTAACATCCAAGTATATTTTTTTAATTTGGCTTTATTTTAATCGGGAATTTTGGGAATTAAACTCATCTAGATTTTAATTTTGATTTGAAATACAATCAATGAAATAAATTGTTTATTTAAACTGTCAAATAGTGAAAGTTACGATTCGAATGTTATTTTCTACGTTGAATTTACAAAACATAGGTTGTTTTATATCAATTTCTGTTTCATCACCCTGTACAAATTCTTTTCGATACGTTTACAACAAATTACGCACGCAAATCGCTTCTCGATCTGGTCGCAATCGACTGAATTGAGTCGGACTTATCGTCCAAGAAGGACTTCAGCTCATTCAGAGCTTCTCCCAAGATAATTTCCAGAACATTGTATTCATAAACCTTCTTGTTGTAAGCGTAGTATTGGATGAGGGTAGCTTCTGCGGAGTACGCAGTAGGCTTGACTGCCAAGTCAATTTCACTATATTCACTGGTTCCATTGTCATATGCGACGTACGTCTTGTTGTCAACGATGACTGGGACTCCGTTCTCGATGACGAAAGGCGGGTTGATGATGTCGACCGAACTAGGGTTGGCAGGCAAACCCTCAATCTTCTTAACTTCACCGCCAGCGAAAACGAAGACCTCATTCTCGTTGTTGTAATAGTATAAATTGTTCTGGTAATCCAAAATGATTTGTTTAGCGTTGACAACTTTGTCAATTAACTCCTTTGTCGTTCCTGCTGCAGTGACTTTGTATACGATATTATTAGCTGTCAATACGTACAGAGCTTCACTGCCATTAATTTTAGCAATTCCGATAAGATCGTCTGTCACTGTACCGTATTTATCAGCTGTGTTCTTCTCTGCGTTGTATACGTAGATTCCATCCTTAGCAGCGAAGTAAGCTGTTTTAGAATCGTCGTTAGCTGCAGCACTGTCCCTTCCATGGTCGAGAAGCTTAGTGGCTTGTCCTTTTTTCAAGTGGTAGAGTCCTTGGTCGACTCTTTCACCTTTGTCGTTAACATCAGCTAGGACGATGAAAGTGACGGATTCAGAGTCAGAAGTTTCATTATCATCATCATCTTCGTCGTCGTCAAAGTTGAGAGCGTTCAAAGGAGTCAGGATCTTGACAATGTCATGTTCTGCGGTGTATACTGCTAGGGAATCTGGGAAGAATTCTTCGGTGATGGTGAGGATGTCATCGTCTTTGACGGCCACATCAGAGGCTGGAGCGGAATACGCTAACCCCACTAGGAGAGATGCCGTGAAGAATACTAGCAGCTTCATGTTGTGTTCTGAAATTGAGAGAAAATGGTTTTAGTACATCTTAAATGTAGTATAAAGAATAATTATGCGAAATAAAAGTTTCAAGTTGACATTTTTCAAGGGAAAAATTTGTTCCGTCTTCGCGCACCAGAGGCGCTGTTCCATTTTTTCATACAAGAAACGCTGTAAATATTGTAAAGTAAAAGAGTGAAAATTCGTGCTAAGGGTACTGTTGATCTAGCGTCTTTAAAACACGTGTCTTTAACGTGGAAAAAGTCACGAGTAGAAACTAGTCTATAATTAAATATGATCTTCATTTCGACTAAGTCATGGCTGTCGAAATTTTTCCTTAGTTTTATCAAGAACATGTTTTTGTTAGTTAACACGCATGATAAACTTAACCTCTTTTGATAAAATCTTGTTTTAAATTATGAAAATGAACTCTTGAACTTTTGAAATAGGTAACTAATGATAGTGTCAGTTAACGTAGCATCAAGACTGTAAACCTTGAAGAGTTGGGCAGAAGTCTTTACATTCAAGCCTGTTATGTAAGGTCTCCAGTATAAGGTTGCCATCTCTAAAATTTGGAAACCAGGACAAGACGCGTGAAAACCCCGGATTTTAGAGTCCAAAACCCGGGCATGAGTCGAAGTGCGCACCGTGGCAACTGCATCGGGAGGGGTGGGGGGACGGTGAAGTGTGCGTGGGCGGTAGGTATAATCATTTATCTACGCTATACGACTGATTACAGTTATTTGTCGGGATTTTGCTGCTTATTCCGAGCATTTATGTTCCACCCCGTGGTTTCACCCTCGCCCCTCGACTTTAAATTCCTGAGATTAGAGAGATCAACCAAACAAACAAACAAACTCTTGACTCTTGAGCTTTAATTAGTAGTATAGATTTTGATGTGCATAATATCCGCTACTTTTAATTTTTATCATAAAATCAGGTGGATCTTTTTATCCTTTTCAGTTTAAAATTCACTAGTTTTCAGGCTTAAGTCATCGTTATCTGTTCAGCCTTTTGTAAACTACGTTGCGACAATTTTCAGTCGAACCAGATGCAGCTGAATATCAGCATTTTAAATGGAGCGACTGCCTATCGGACTCGGACCTCCACAACCAAGTCAAGTGTATACGATACCCCATTGCAAGACTGGTTTTCAGACTTTCGAGCTTCTGGCTAATGGTAGCCATACACCATCCTGCCTATCGAACGATCGATTTGACGCTTGCAATTGTTTCAAATTGGCAGTTCGTCCATATACACCATACACCATACTGCCTATCGTACGATCGATTTGACACAACGTCAAATCTGCAGCAGCGATGCCAACTTAGCAACTTTATAGCTAGATCTAGCTATTATTCGGTGACCGATAGCTACAAATTTATGAAATTGTAGCTGTCGTCACCGAATAATAGCCAAATGCATCACTGCTGCCGATTTGACGTTGTGTCAAATCGATTTGATGACCTATCAAATTGGCATTTCATGCCATCAAATTGGCATTTTTAAACAATTGCAATTTGAAACAATGGGGAAGGCAAGTCAAAGCTAATTGTAGATGGCGCCACCATAGCTTAGTCCTAATCCGACCAATGACGTAGTACTATTTTGAAGTACCTTTAAGATTTGAACTGATTTGAACCAATGACGATGCTTGGAACAAGATATACTAGCGCCATTAGTTCCCCAGTTGCCATCCCCATTGCAAGCGTCAAATCGATCGTCGATAGGCAGGATGGTGTATGGCTACTATTACAGTAACGACTGTCAAAAATCTACAAATGACAGCCGAGACCAACGGGTTTCAGTGCTTTCCGAGACACGGAAGAAACTCGCTATGGTAGATGGTCACCCATCCACAGATCAACCTTGGCACTCGCGGCTTAACCTTGAAGTCCGACCTGTATTGCTATTGTTTAGCTTAAGCCATGGGTAAACATGATTATTTGCCTAATGATCCCAGTCAATAACAGCCATTTCTGCTGATGGCTGTAGAGGAAATTGGCTTAGTTATCGCGATCATCAGAATCGTAAATGATAGCAATTTTTGTTGTTAATCAACGTGAGGTCACTTGCTGCCTATTGTACAGAGGCCAGCACATCAACCTACCTCAATCCGTCTTTCTTTCTTTTAACCCTATCACAACAGTGGAAGGTAAATGTTCGATTGGTTTTGACAGATTCGGTTAGCATGATCCAGCTGGCGTCTGTACTGTACAGTCACCAAAACAGTATGCATGTAGCGATAGGCTATGTAACTGAAATAATGTAATTAGACCAAAAGTTAGATTATCAAAAAATATTTCACCAGTATTTTTACTTTTGTCACGTAAACCAGAATTGACGAAGATACAGCACTTCTTGAAATCACAATACCTACGTCACTCGGTCGGTATAATTTTACAGGCGTTAGGTGTGACGTCACAAGCCCCCATTCCAGAATTTCGAAGCAATTTTTTTTTCAATATTTATTGATTAAAAAAAGCACAAAATGTGTGTTCATTGTTTTTCAATTGTACGGACGGACCAAACAGATTTATTTATGCTGTGAAATATTCTACTTTCAAGCAGTTTTCCAATGTCATGCTACAAGTTTCAATGTGTCTGTAAACTTTGGCTATTATAAATATTCTATGACTTTGGCTTTGACGGCCTGTTTACGATTTTGGTCTAAGCCTCTCCCTCTGGCCACTGGTGCCGCCTTGTGGCGGTGTTCAAACATTTCTATACAGGGCCGTGGTATTTTGATAAGACCCAGCGACACCGGTAGGAATTTGACCCCGTCATTTTGCTGACAGGTCGTTAAGAGGGCTTTCACACGTTTCGTTGTTTTTGTGCGACTTTTGGAACCTGATTCTGGGTATGTCAATGCCACAAATAAAAAAAAGATGTATACTCGAGAAAGTTTGATTATTTCTGTGTGGAGTGCTTTAAACAAATTTTTAGATTTGTTTACATACATGAGTAAAAACCTTGTCTCTGCAAAGGATGTTTCATAAAATTCTACTTTTTGTCATACTTTGGTACCGAATTACATAGAAGGTATAATAGTAAAATAATATTTGAAAATGTCCATGGTACATCTGAAAGATTATATTTGGACTGCATTAATCACTTTTTTATTTTCCATTCAGAAATACACCAAAAGTAATTTTTCAAAACAGGAAGAATTTGTCATTTTTTCGTCCGAAATTATATTTTTTATCTATCAATATTTACTGAATTTTCAATCAAAAAGTATTGAATAACTAAGGTTACTATCTTAGCTTGCATCAAAAAAATAATTAGCTCATTTAAAAGTAAAATAATAGTATTAAACAATTATAATAAGCAATGACAAAATTCAACATAAAACCAAGAACGGTTTGTTCTTTGATTTAGACGGCGCGGGGCGCCTTTTGAGGGAGGACGTATCGCTCGCAACCATTTTGACATTAGTCACGTAATTATTAAAATTTAAAATACACGCCACCATGCATGACCTTTATACGCGGCGCTAGTGTCTTTGTCATGACGTCAAATTCCATGTGAAAAATGTAGTACCTCGAATTTTCCGCAGGTCATGAGTGGTGGCCAGTAATTTTCCCAATCGCCAAGAATACAGCATAACCTACCTTTCTTGATACAAGCTAATATTTTGAATTAATTTAATTTTGATCTGTTTGTAATGTAAATATATAAGTGTGTTGATTTTATTTTCCTACTATATTCGAATGTGGATATAATTGTAGATAATAAAATAATGTAAATAATTCTGATAGCTTTTTTTCTGAATTGGTAATTAAATGTAATTTCAGACTTGCTAACTTCCCAAACATTCCAGTTCGTTTGGATAATATAGCTCGCTGCGGGACCCACCATACCACCGGCCATGCCCCTGGTGGTATGACTTTTTATTACGTGGTAAAATCATCAAATCAGCCCTTCCACCCAGAGAAGGACAGGACTACAGGAAGGACATACAAACTTGTACTGACACTACTGACTAAAATCTACGGTGTCCTTCAATAACCCATTGCGATCCGGGGCCATGGATACCTGATGAGACAGTCCCGCGACGCCGCCGGCAGGATTTGGCTCTCTAACGTGCGCCCCGAAAATCCGTGAAAAATTGATCTGATCGTTTTGAGGTAGCGGTTAACCCAGAGAAAAGTAACTTTAAAAAAAAAAAACTTTTTTTAAAAAGTACCGTTTTCAAAAACGAATAAAAAAAGTTTAAAATAACTTTTCTTTTGGAAGTCGGTGGCAATAGTCAATGAAATAAATAACAAAGCCACCGACTTCCAAAAGAAAAGTTATTTCAAACTTTTTTGTATTCGTTTTTGAAGTCGGTACTTTTTTTCAAAAAGTTTTTTTTTTATCAGTCGATTTCTTGTTATTAGGTTTGATCGAAGAGAGTTGAAGTCTTGTATCAGGTTCGGCATCCAGTCAATTGCGGTATTCCGTTTTGGCAGATGCATTGTATTTTTAATTATTTTTTTGGTAAAATCATCATAATTATGTGTCCTCCCGAGCGGGACGGGATTTATTACCAGACTCGTACTGACTAATATCCATGGTGATCCTTCAGTAGCCCTTTACGTTCCAGGGTCACCGTTACCTGATAAGACAGTCCAGTCACCAAGACAAGCTCCGGCCCTCCAAGGCGTACCTCTCTGATTGGAAATCGCTTCTCGGCGTCGTAGGTCACGCGGCTGTCCTCTCCCTCACGTGTTCCACCTCCTACTTCGCTAGCATGACTGCTTTGCATAAGGATTCGAGGTGACTACTTCCCATTCCGTCTCGCCCCGCAGATCGTGGCCTCGATCAATGCCGGGCGTTATTAAATTGACTCAATTGCATCGAGTTGGGATTTGGCAAACCTGTACCACTCCATGTACCTAACTTTTTTGCAGCCAACTCAATAAGTGGACTGTGGGTCGATTGGCTCCTTTTTGCGGAAAAAATCACGTCTTAGCAGCATTGAAGTTCAAGCACTCAACCGGCCATGGCTCTTTCGCCTGATATTATTTTGTGAATTTTATTCATGCATACAGATACAACTCAGAACAAAACATACAAAAAATAAGTTAGCATTCCAATAAATCGTAAAAATAAGCGAAATTGAATGAAAAGTGAGAAATTACAGGAATGTGTCAAGTTTCATAAATAAAATAATGAAATCGAAAAAATAATGTTTTCAATGTTCTACTGATGAGTTCTTTTTTCTTTTAAACCCTGTGTTATTTTACTGAAGGTGAAATGTTCTGTATTAAATAACGAACATTTTCTATACCATTTCAATAGAAATCAGTTAAAAAGCCTGAGTGACCAATTGTAGCATCGTAATTCGAGCATAAACGAATCTATGCACTGTTAGTCGCGATTGATCGAAGATGAAATCAGGTACTACTTGCTGTGCAAATGAAATAATGTGGAGTTGAACCACATTTTCTACGCAATTTTGAGCAGTTACGTACGTTCGTTAGGAAGTGAAAGCTCAGTTTTGCGAGATAGAGATTATAATTTAAAGCTCACCAAAACATTCTGTTTCAAGAGTGAAATGATCTGAAACCTGTTGAACTCAGATAGATCTGTCTTTATTAAAAAAATAATCCAGCTGTAACCCAGTATATGAAGCACTGAAGCCCAGTCAAAACAGTTCAATAAATTATTTTCTCCTTTGCAAATGTTTAACGATTTGCACCATCCGCTCACAGTTAACTGCAGGCGAACCAAGAATCTTCTTGAATATTAATTTTTAATCTTTCATGGTGTCGATTCGAAATTGTCTTGTCAATTATAGGGGAGCTTGTGGCTGGTCGCAATGGAGTTTGTATGATCCGCGCAGTAGATTATCGCTCTCTTTGCGCGGTTTAACGAACTTGATGGTCTTCTTGGGCCCTACTCACTTTCTTCCTGGATCACGGCGTTTAGTGATATTACCCGTCTCTTTTGACACTAGTTTCAAATATTTTGTACCACTGGTTGGAAATATTCGAGCATTAAACCGACCACTTCTGGCTATATCTCCTTATCTATGTCACCGTAATCACCCCAAGTGGCTGGTTTTGCGTCCATAATTATGTCTCTGAATAGATGGCATAAATGACTGTTTGATGTATAAGTCAAAGAAAAAGTTTGAAAAACTTTAAACACCAAATCGTAAATTCTAAATAATTTAAAAAATCTAATTAAATAAGTTATGAATTCAAATTAGCCACTAGAAACAAAATAGCACTTGAAAGATATCATAACAAGATAATTTACTCGTATTATAGAATGGAATTGAATAATCTTTATAATGCACACTGAGTAAATTACAAATAAATATCCAATTCGCAGTGTGACACAATGTGCGGTTTAAAGTGTTATATAATGAGTGGCCCTTATTTTATTTTGATAGGTATACATTTATCATATTATCTATTCGTTTAAGAATATAATGTCTAGAAGCTCGGGATCTTACTTTGTTTATTCGAAAGAAAAGTGGCAAAAGCTCATGTTGTTTTCTTCCTGGTATACGAGGCATAGCTGTTTCGTTAGTGTTTTGTTTTTATGCGGGGGGCATCACGATGTCAAATTGACAGAAACTGTGTTCTTTCAGTATGTCAAAGCGCTCTTAAGAGGATCGTCTACCGAGCGCACGTCCATACTAAAAGAGAAAACGTTTTCCTACCCCTAAATGTTATCCTATCTCAATGATTTTTTAGAATGCTTCTGACACAGTAAAAAACTAGGTTTATAGGTTTTCTTTTTTTCAAAATTTATAATATTTTGAAAGTTACAGGCGCCTAAGAGTTACTTTTGAAAAAAAGAAAACCTATAAAACTAGTTTTTACTGTGTCAGAAGCATTCTAAAAAATCATTGAGATAGGATAACATTTAGGGGTAGGAAAACGTTTTCTCTTTTAGTATGGACGGATGCGTCGAACGATCGACTCGAATCTACTAGCCTTTGATCGGAAAGCGAGCAACTCATAACTTGCCATCCATTCTTCTCAAATTTCGCATTTATCAAGTTAGGAGTTATTAATTCGATTTTCTTGCCTATGAAGAGTAAAATAGTTGGCTTGCACAACAAATTACCTAAACAAGACAACACAGTTTATCTACGCTAAGTTTTCTGATCTTTGACATAACAGATACACAGTACATAATCTTTGCCTGACTTTGACTATCTCGTACCTACTTATGTTATCAGAAAATAATTGAAACATGGTCGATGGTTATACAATGTAATCAATATTAGACTACAGGCTACAGTCCAAAAAATGGTGGGTCATATGAACCACCAGGTGACGTATATTAGGACGTTAGAAGAGCATAAAATAATAAGATTCAGCACTATGCCGTCACTTGTAAGCTATCCAACTGAGTGCTGGTGAGAATTCAAAAGTGTAGTTAGAGTGAGTACATTTTGGTCATATATTTTTGTACGGCATTTTTGCCATCCGGGCATGATGAATTTACAACGCTTAAAAAAAAGTTTGTTTCTTATTTTTATAAAGGTGACAAAAAGGCGTACGACTCGCCTGATAGTGCGCGGTCACCGTAGCTGGACGCCTGCAACACCAGAGGTGTGATACCTCTGGTGCTGCAGGCGTCCATACTGCACCTTGTAACTGTTTTACCTCATTTCCGAGGATGTGAAGAAAGTAGGATGGATCATTGTGCTGACAGTTAAAAGGACAATATTTCCGATGAAATGTGTTTAACTGTTTACACCTTTCAGGTTTCGGCAAAATAATCCTTCAAGAAGCACTGGCTTAGGGTTGAACCATATCTGGCAGCACGGGATCGCCTTTTTCCGTTGCCCTTTCTCTTTCTGTCGCTTAGAACTGCCATTTGATTTCGGGTGACCACTGAAAACCAGCGCTGTGCTGTGGGTCCCCCATAGCACAGCTTTATGCTGAGTGGGAAGCCTTTCTTGTCACAGTCATGACATACAGCTGCATAACTATTAGGTTTTGTATTATTATTATTTTTCTGATAATATGCTTTAGATCAAGTTTTTTGTATTTTTTTTTCTGTTTGTTTTTTTTTTTATTTTTGTCCTTGTTGAATGTATGCATGTCTGTAAAAATAAAATAATTTTTCTTTCTTTCTTTATTTGCTAGACCGAGACAATGCGACAGCAGCCGGCCGCCTCGCGGATTCCGCCGCGTGCTATCGCATTATGCATTCTGTCTCGGTCTAGCAAATCGTGCTGCCAGATGTGGTGTAGCCCTTAGACGCATACACGGATGAAACGTGGATGACTTGACTTATGCGAGTTGAACCTTCAACTCGCGGTTGTCATCCAGTCGTATCCTGAAGGGGTGGCTACCACCAAGTTTTTTGTGCGGATAGTATGAATAAATGGCAATGTAAAAGGAATGCATATCTTTACATAGGATAAAACAGAGTCGTTTCCCGGTATTTGTTAGATCTTTAAAACTAAGCAACAGATTTTAATGCGGTTTTCGTTAATGGTCACAGTGATTTATGAGGATTATTAATAGGCATAATACATTGTAATTAACTTATTAATAGTAGAGATTATTCAATATTCCGTCAAAAATATCGATTACCGGAACCTTTCATGGCATTACCCTCGTTAAACCATAAGGGATATAAAAAATACCTTCTACTAAAGAATTTTATTTCTCATAAAATGCCATCATCGCATCTGTAATCCCCGAATGGTTAAGCAGAGACATTGCGTAATACAATACCCATATTTCACCAGTTATGATTTAATCCCATGTTATATGTATAGCTTACTGCCATCAACCGGGCAAAAATTCAAACTCCACAAACACTACTGACAAAATCCTTATCGAAAAACCCGATGACATTGATACTCAACCTGGGAATCGAACCAACAACGTCAAGCTTAGCAATACTAACGAGAAAAAAGCTCTTCATTTTATTTACGTAGTAAACTCATCAAATGAGTCCTCCCACCCAGGGCAGGATTTTTGGGACTGTCAGACTTGTACTGACTAAAATCCACGGTGTCGTTTAATAGCCTTTTACGTTTCGGGACCCACGGTTAACCGATAGTACCACGACCAGAAGAAAGCACATGATAAAAAATGGCGATGAAAAAATAAAAATTAAAAATGGTAGCTTACCTAGATACGTGTTCACAGAAAGACAGACAACACTAAACTACATCAGTGTTACACATCCATACTTAAATATAAAGTAAGCGACGATAAAACCCACTTAATTAGTGCTTTATCAGAAATGTGTCATGACCTTAGATTTGGTCAAGTTTTATTTGTAAACTTATTGTTACACGTGGATTTGATCGCGTTTATCATCATCTGACTGTTCTTATCCAATATTTTTTTGGTTGCGGAAATCTTTTAATATAAAGGGAAATAATAAATGTCCTAAAAATAAGAAAATAACCCTACGGGGCTGAGAGAGGGGCCACTCAAAACGTGGGGGCGTATATTATTTAAGCGATTATATAAGGGATATTATTTACATGACGTGTATAGATCGTGGGTGTAACTTGCAATGATACGACCCCACGTTTTGAGTGGCCCCTCTCTCGGGCCCCGTAGGTTTCTTATTTTTAGGACATTTAAAAACGTGGGATTTTAGATTTTTTAAATGTATTAATTATTTTATTATTTTTATCTTTGTGGTTGAAATTTATTCACTTAAAATCTTCTCATATTTTCATGTCATCGGGTTTGAAGCTACCCTGAAAATTTCAGCCTGCTAGCTTATCGGGAAGTGCCTCAAAATCGAGTTGCAAAAATCCAACCGGAACGACAAACAAACAAACAAGAAAAGTGAGTGTATCAAAACGTGGGAATAAAATCGTGGGAAAATAATAAGCCGACACATAAAATTACTAACTCAGCCACGAATATTACAAATCGGTTCGGTTTGGTTGGGTTCCTTTAAAACCTGCAGTCAGTAATGGAGCCCCGCTCAGCAGCAGCTTGTTGAACGAAACACGAAATAATGAAAATGGCGAACCGAACGCGGGAGTTGAAGGTAAGGACAACAACACTCTGTTTGTCTACTGACTGCTACTTGTAACAATAAGCCCCGGCCACTCAAGCCGCAGTCAATATATTTATTTAATTATTATAAATTAAAATATCCTGTCACTCTGTCGTCTCACAGAACCGCAAACATTCCAACATTATCGTCTTCCATTAATCAGCAAACAAGTCCAATCCAGGGTTGGTCTCCACGAGCGCGTTGAGCATCGTCAGCATACGCGGTACAGGGGAGGTGGATCGGGCTACGGTGCGACAAAATGGGACATTTAACAAATGTACTTCCTGCCACGATTATAATTATTCGGAACAAATAATTGGCACAGCTCCGCATGCAAGTCAGACGCATTGGTGCGTCCATGAATAATTTTACAGGCTGTTGTCATTTGATCAACAAGTCGCCTTACCTTTAGTGAGTTGAAATTTAAGCATCCTAGGAGTAGGAGGAATTTTGTAGGGTACATAAATGGATAGTATCCGAAAATACACTTATAAAAATACCTAAGAAAAGCTTTCTGCACTTTTCCAGCATGAGCGTATAGGTAACCTCATGTGAATTCCACACACAATCGCTGGTTTCAAACCTGATACTCATTTCGTTACAAATAATACTTCTTTGAAGTAGACAACTGCTTTTCATGCCTCGTCACTCTCTTTATCAAGGCCTGGACTGTTCGGACTCGAGATGTCGTAGCCGCCTTGGGCAAGCAAGTTCTAAGATTAGAACCTACATATTAACTTACAAACATACAAACTTTACCTCGTTATAATATTATTTCAAAAGTAAAGATAATTTATACGTGGAAATAGCGTTTTTTGGAGTCAAAATGCAGGAGGTGTTTTGACTGTTAACGAAAATATCCATGATAACCTGTAGAGGTTACTCGTGGCGAAATTATTATTAGTAAGATAAGGGATTAAAGCGAAAAAACTCAGCTTTTTATCAAGATAATGTTCTCTTGAAGAGGCTGAATAAGTGTACTTAGTTTTCTGCCATTCTGATCAAATTCAAATCATCATCTGCCTAGCCTTTTCCCAACTACGAGGTCGGCTTCCAGTCAAACTGGATGCAGCTTAATCAGTATTTTACATGGAGCGACTGCCTATCGGACCTCCACAACCCCAGTAACTGGGTAATACGATACCCCATGGTAAAGACTGGTTGTTAGACTTTACAGCTTCTGAGTAACACAGTAACGCCTGTCAAAGATCTACAAATAAAAATCAAATCAATCTATTTATAGCTTATCTTTCGTGGTAACTAAATATTTTTCGCGGTTACGCGGTTTCGATGTCAGGGTCTTTTTGCAGCAAAGACTTCACGTATCCGGCATAGTTTAAGGTACCATGCTGAGGAGCATTGCTCCTCATCAGGAGCACCTCGCTGTTACCTCGTTCTGCGTAGCAGTTATGCTAGTGAAGGGGGAGGCGGAATGCGTGAGAGAGAGGACGGCCTCCACCTCACTACCCAGAGTGCACTTATTATGGTCTCGGTTCTAGAGTTCTTGAGATTCTTCTTTCCTCAATAAAGCTTTGGTTACTCTAGTAAAGCTACTGTAACTGTTACTATAATAAAGCTTTGGTAACTGGGGTTTTTGGTCAACTGGACCCCCGCGCTACTGGACCTGTGGGTTCAGAGCTAGTTCCGTGAATAAGTATTGTTGACAAGGGAGGATAGGTTTAAATTACTCATATCAATTCTTATTAAAATGCAAGAAGTAGATAATAATTATTATGAGTAGCGTCATAGGTCATTTTAATAATATCACTAAAGATTACGAAGAAACATATAATAAAACATTCAATGCTAATCTAAGTATTAAGTATGGAACTATTTTGTCTAATTTATCCAAAGACATTAAACTATATAGGTATGAGCAATAGACGGGACATCACGAAGAAATTTGTGATCCAAAAGTTTTTACCAATAAGTAAAAAGTCGCTCAGTCTAGTTCGAGACGTTCCGCCTGACAGTTCGTGTGACCGTGCGACAAAATGTAAACTTTGATAGACGATTATAAGAAAATTTGCCTAGTTTCGCTTTGCCAAACTGCAAATCTAGGTACGGTAAAACAAGTGGACTTGAAATCAATTTATTTTCGTAAATATTTTTTATTTTTACCTAGTATTTAAGATGTTTTTCAATATTTTCTGATATTGTTCTAGAACATTTGCATTTTGAAATAAACGCCATCTTTTGCTCAGTAGCTGTGGTAGCTGTACGTATTTTGCTAAGGAATTAGAGTTGTCTGTTTATCGATATGAACTATCGATATTTATTAAGTCGAAGACTCTTGTCGAAGAGTAATTAAAAATTTCTTATACTTACTTGTTGATTTAATGGACTGTCTCGTTGGTTGTCAGTTCATGTAAGGCTCATTGTAGGTATGGGGAAAAATAAAACCAAGACGGTGGAAGTAGGTAAAACAAAAGACTTTTTCATAAATTAATAATATAAGATCGTATTAATAACTTATAATATAATTTTATTTCCGTTCTGCCCTTACACACTTTTTTAACTTATTAAAAACTAGCTGTGCCCGCGACTTCGTTCGCGTGGATGTCGGAATTTAACAATGTATGTTTTAGTGCGAAGCGCTTAATTCTCGCCACGTTTTTCTTTTATAAACCCTGTATTTAGAATTCAAGAATATTTGACGTGTTTGTAATAAACGCCCTCTGATGTTCAAAGGCAGTACCATTTAATTGCTATTGGATAAGAGTAGTTTGTATATCGATTTGAATTCGATATTGTTTAATGAATTAAATGAATGTTGGTATGGAAAAAAAATTAATGGAGCCTACTCTATCCTATTTCAGCTCGCGTGAACGTAAAGCGACAAAAAGACACGCTCCACTCACTCCACTCCACCCGCTTCACTCCACTCCACCCGCTCCACTCCACTCCACCCGCTCCATTCCGCTCCACTCTACTCCACCCGCTCCACTCCACTCCACCCGCTCCACTCCACTCCACCCTCTCCACTCCACTCCAACCGCTCCACTCCTCTCCACGCGCTCCACTCTACTCCACCCTCTCCACTCCACTCCACCCGGTCCACACCACTCGCTCCACTCCACTCCACTCAACCCGCTCCACTCCACTCCACCCGCTCCACTCCACTCCACCCGCTCCACTCCACTCCACCCGCTCCACTCCTCTCCACCCGCTCCACCCTCTCCACTCCACTCCACCCGGTCCACACCACTCGCTCCACTCCACTCCACTCAACCCGCTCCACTACACTCCACCCGCTCCACTCCACTCCACCCGCTCCACTCCACTCCACCCGCTCCACTCCTCTCCACCCGCTCCACTCCTCTCTACCCGCTCCACTCCACTCCACCCGCTCCACTCCACTCCACCCGCCCCACTCCACTCCACCCGCTCCACTGCACTTCACCCGCTCCACTCCACTCCACCAGCTCTACTCCACTCCACCCGGTCCACCCCACTCCACCCGCTCCACTCCACTCCACTCCACTCCAGTCCACTCCAGTCCACTCCAGTCCACTCCATTCCAGTCCAGTCCATTCCATTCCAGTCCAGTCCAGTCCAGTCCAGTGCATTCCATTCCATTCTGTTCGATTCCTTTAAATCGCTTTAATTAATTTCGGGTGTGAATTGATTATATACGATGAAACAAAATACCGTACATAAATGTTACTTCAATAACACCAGGTTTTCTTTAAACGCCATCTGCCGTGCGTTGAAATAATTATGTTTAAATTTATTATTTGAATAAGTGGTTTTTCCATTCGAAGCTAGATCGCGCTACTGACCTGCGCATCTCGGTGTGAACTGACCGTAATTTTACTTCTGGAACACTTTAAATTCAGATATCTTTTGATAGGCTGAACCGATTCCAATGAAACAAAAACTAAATGTTACTTCAAGTTACGGTCAGTCGTTGTGTATTAAAGTTATCTACAAAGCTTTCGTACATTTTACGTGATGCCCGAACAAATAAACATACAAACAGACAAACAGACAAACAGACAAAAATTCTAAAAATGCTAGAAATGGGTTCTATTGGTTGTCCTTTAACACCCTGGCTATATTTTTTGAGTTTTTTTTTAATGTACAAAAATTACTTTTCTACAGTTTTATTATATGTATAGATATTTATAACATATAAGTAAGTGTCACCTTGCCACGCTTAACATTAGCTCCGCGCTTTTTAACTAATTAAAATACTTGAAACGCATCATAGCAACGGACTAACAGAGTTATATAATCACAATAGCCCAACGAACTTGCACAAGTGTTATCGGAGTGATATTCTAAGAATAAGTGTAAAAACAAACCTAATTTCTTAGTGAACCGTTATGTGAACTGTTTTAAAATAGTGAGTACGGACACATCCACCAGTTACCTGCGGACACAATATAAGTATACAGGTATTTTCACTACCTAGTTGTGCGCGGAAAAGTGCTAATATTGTGATAAATATTTACTTTCAAACACTTTTACTTTCAAAGACAGTTAATTTTTCAAACATTATTAATGTAAACAAACAGCAGCTGAGTCACGGCAAGATAATCTACCAATCAAAACACGAATTTAAGTTCTGACACAAGTATTCGCGTTCGGAAACGCAGCGGTGTCATTTATCATAGTTTTGGACACTGGGCTTTTGGGTAAAAGAAAGAATCGACTAAACTTATAATCGATTACTTTCTTACCCATATTTAATTGTATTTGTCTACCGGAATACTGCTCCAGCTTACGTGCTTTGTGACTGAGAATAGCGCAAAACTAAACTAATTAAATAAAATGCAACGTCCACCGTGTACCCCGCCTAATGAATCCGGCGGTAGTAATCAAACTCAGGCACACTCAGAACCTAACATGGCTGGCGTTACACCAGAGATGTCAAATATATGTGTTAGACAGAAACGCCCACGCATTGAAGGCTCACCCGATCCAGAATTTCAGTGCTCGAAGAGCGAACTGATTGACTGTATTCGTCAAGAAATACGGAGTGTCCTGTCATCGGAAATATCGTCCAACATCAAATCAAGCTTGGCTAATGAACTGGGAGATATAAAATCATTGTTCCGTGAACTGAAGCAGTCAGTCGACTTTATGAGTGAAGAGTTTGATCGTATGAAGGCCGAGCTCGAGACGTGTAAGAACGGCAACAAAATCCTTCACAAGGAGAACGATTCTCTCAGGCACACAGTCTCGGAACTTTCATCAAGAGTAAATTTGATTGAACAACATGCACGTCAACAAAACTTAGAAATCAACGGCATACCGGAAAATAAAGCGGAAAATCTGGTTAAAACAGTACAGCAAATTGGAAATGTAGTCTCTTGTTCCATCAAAGAAGATGAGATCCTGTCTGTGGTGCGGGTAAGGAAACTGGACTCAGAAAGCAAAAACCCCAGAGCCGTGGTTGTCAAATTGCGTAGCATGCTACTGAGGGATACCATCTTAACCTCAGTGATGAAATTTAACAGAGCGCACCCTGACAAAAAACTGAACTCGCAACACCTTGGGTACGGCAATTTGGTTAAGCCTGTCTTCGTATCGGAACACCTGTCACCCCTAAACAAAAAGATACATGCGGCTGCCAGAAAAGCTGCGAATGAAAAAGGATACAAATATGTTTGGGTTCGGGATGGCAAAATCCTGATAAGGAAGGAGGATGGGCAACAAGCCAAACATATAAAAAGCCTGGAGGCTATCTCTTTACTATAAAGGGATCAAAGACGCATAAAGACCGTAATCTTGTTGCCAGAATTCACCATCTATTATCAGAACTTTAGAGGGCTCAAGACTAAATTGCATAGTCTCTGGCTAGCGTCTCAACGTAATAACTACGATGTGATCATTGGAACTGAGACATGGCTTGATGACAGCATAAACGATGGCGAATTATTCGACCCTCGATATATCATTTATCGTAGAGACAGAGCCACTACTCCTCTGGGCAATAAAAAAGGCGGAGGTGTACTGATCGCTGTTTCCAGAACCATAGACTCCTCACGCATGACGAAATGGGAATCAGACGCCGAGGATCTGTGGGTCAAGCTCAAAACCAATTGCAGGAAAGGCAACCTATACATCTGTGCGGCCTATTTGCCACCACCTGTGCAACACGCCTCACTTAACTTGTTTCTGGACAACGTGGATGCAGTATGTGAATCAACGGGAGATGATGTGATAATTGCTGGGGATTTCAATCTCGGGTTCATCGACTGGTGCACGGACAACACTCTCTCCAGCTCACCGTGTACAGCTGCTAAGAATTTCGCGAATAGGTTAGGTTACCCACTGATAGATTTTATGTCGTCAAATAGTATTAAGCAAATTAACACTATTAAGAACTGTTACAACAGAACCTTAGACCTTATTTTATGTAACTTTCAAGGTGGATCTGTCAGTGAATGCAAGAATCCAATGTTGCCAGTTGATGTTCATCACCCTCCTCTCGACATCACCATAGAAAATATTTCACCAACACTATTAAAAACTAAGAATTCTCCTAAATATAACTTCCGAAAAGCTAATTACACACTCGTAAATGAGAGGTTGAGGAGCATCAATTGGGCGAGTTTGTTTTCGGATCTGGCGGATGTGGACGAAATGGTAGATACGTTGTACGCACATTTGAATGGAATAGTGGATGAATGTGTTCCTAGATATACTACGCCCAATAGCAAATTTCCAGTATGGTTCTCAAAATGTTTGATCAGACTTCTTAACGAAAAGGAAAAATTAAGACTACGTTTTAAGAAGTACAAAAATCCCCGGGACAAATATGAATACCGTTTATTGGAGGAACGTTCTAAAAACATGATGAAGAAGTGCTACAGCACTTACGTCAATAACACTGAAAATAACATCAGAGCAAATCCGAAGGCATTCTGGTCATTTGTTAAGGCGAAAAAAGCCAAATCTCATGACATTCCATCTGAGATGCATTACAACAAGAACGTGGCAACCTCTGGAGAAGAAGTGAGTAAATTTTTCGCTTCCCACTTTTCTGCCACTTTTGCTTCTCCAGCCAGTATACCCGCGGTACAAACAAAGACGCAAGAGTACCCTCAGCTTGCGCTAGGAAGCCATTGCTTCACAGAGCGAGAGGTATTTAAACAATTAAAAAAACTTAATACTTGCAAAGGTCCAGGACCTGACGGCCTACCACCGCATTTCATACGGCAGTGTGCCAAGTATCTATCGTTACCGCTCAAACTTATTTTCAACAAGTCCCTAATGCTTTCTAAGTTTCCCACGCAGTGGAAAATCGCACATGTAGTACCAATATTAAAGAAGGGGGAACCTAATGATGTTAAAAACTATCGGCCCATATCGCTTCTTTCAATCTTCTCGAAACTGTTCGAAACATTAGTTTGTCCCGTATTGACTTCGATCGTCAAAACTCAACTGGCTACGCAACAGCACGGTTTCTCAGCCAATAAGTCTACTACCACCAACTTGGTTCACTACATCAATGAAATCAGTAGATCTGTAGACTCCGGAATACAAGTGGACTCAATTTACACTGACTTCAGTAGTGCGTTCGACAAAGTGAATCACGAGCTCCTTATTCAAAAACTTGAAAACTACGGTATGCATGGTCAATTACTACGTTGGTTTAGATCATATCTTTCAGAACGACAACAGAGGGTAATTATAAAGGGTTATCAATCGCCACTTTATCACTCAACCTCTGGGGTGCCTCAGGGATCGCATCTTGGTCCTATTCTTTTCCTTGTATTTGTGAACGACATCATACACTCAATAAACTACTCAAAATGCTCTATGTTTGCGGATGATCTAAAACTATACAGGGAAATCAAATCAAGTACCGATGTTGCTTTGCTTCAGAAGGACCTGGACGCAATTCATGAGTGGTGTCATAATAACATGATGACTCTCAATGCCTCAAAGTGTTATCATATAACTTTCACACGGAAAAAGTTGATTCAGCCCTCAGCTTATCATTTGAATAACATAATTCTACAGAAAGTTGATACCATTCGCGATCTAGGAGTCCAACTCGACAGCAAACTATGCTTTGTAAACCACTTTGACACTATCGTCGCCAAAGCAAATAAAATGTCGGGATTTGTAAAAAGAACTTGTAAGGACTTCCGATCAACTGGCACCCTTAAGGTTCTCTACAACTCTCTGGTGAGGAGTATACTGGAATATGCATCTCCCGTATGGAATCCAACGTACCGTGTCCACATCGACAGAATTGAGCGCATCCAAAAAAAGTACACGAGATACCTACGCTACAGATCACAGTCTTGTGATCGAGAAGCTGACTATCCTCAAAGGCTTTGTCATTTCAAGATGAGCTCCTTGGAGCAACGAAGAAGTTGCTCTGATTTAATTTTTCTGTACAAGACACTACATAATTTGGCGAACGTACCTGAGTTGGTTTCAGAGATCAGTGTCAACGTGCCCCGCCGTACCTCATTCAGATCCAATTTTAAAACGGACACATTTCAAATGCCCAATAGCAGAACTAATATTGGTCGTTCCGCTCCCCTGTGCCGATTTTTGCGTTCTTACAACAAACTGAACACACGTACTAACGACTTGGACGTATTCTCTAACAGTCTGTGTGAATTCAGACGACTTGTCCTCAGTCTTTGTTAAGTCTTTATTTTTTCTTTCTTTGATCGGTTGGTGTTATTTAATGTTAATTAGTGTACTTGTCGTTGTTTTTTTTTTCTATTTTTGTGACATTATGCAGTATTTAATTTGTTGTTGCTATATGTATCTTTAATTTACAATTTGATTCAATTTAATTTACACTTAATTTAATTTACTTTCATTCTTATTTTTATTGTAAACTTAATTTTAAAAATTTTCTTGATCAATTTACGTAATTAGTGACATCATTTTTTTTTTTTATTATTATTTATGTAAGTGCTGTGCACACCTGTAAGTGACAAATTCACTGCAGAGCTCTTGTATACCATATCCATTGTATTCAAACTAGTGAATAAGTCGTTGGTGTGTCAAAATAAATAAATAAATAAATAAATAAATAACATATAACATATAACATAATCTTTATTTCATATAAACTTAGTATATAGTACAATAATAACTTAGGCTAGGAACAATGTTTACATAAGCAGATGATTTAAGCTTCTGTAGTCGAACTAGGCATTGCCTGTATTTCGACTATCAGTGCCCAATCCCTTACAATTTGGTCCAGTTAGCGTTTAGAGCCTAGCGTTTAAATGTAGCATATTTCACATAAAGGTCTGTTAATGTTAATTTAATAATATGTTAATTATTAAAATACTCTGTTTTTGACCTATGAGTGTATTGTGTATATGTATGTGTGTGAGTGTGTAATGTGTGTATGGGTGTGTGAGTGCTTGTATGTCTGGAGTGTGATGCATGAATATGGGTAGTTATGCATTTATTTGAGGATATTATTCTGTTACTGAATTTTAAGGAGAAGCAATTCAGTTTCTTCATAATTAAGTTTTTGCAGGTATTTATTTACTTTTGCCTTACAGTCTGTCTTTGTTAGTGGATAAATGTTCAATGATTTATTAATTTTGTTATACAAATGAGGTCCAATGAAGTCAGCAAATCTTGAGATGAATTGAGTTTTCGGAAGTGTCGGGGTATTACAAACGATGTATTTTCGACGTCTATTTAATAACTGAGGATTGTAAGATAATCTACTATGTTGTAGGAGGATGATATTTAAAATAAATAGTTGCCTCACCGTCAGGACTTCGCAGATTTGATAAAGAGTTGTAGTTGGAAAGTAGATGGGCTTTGAAATGGCAACTTTGAGTACAGCACGTTGGGCAACCTCAATGGACTTCATTGAGGTTTTTGCAGTGCCTCCCCAAGTCGTAATGCAATAGGTGAGCAATGACTGACATAACGCGGTATATATTTGCTTCATTAATTTTGGTTCAGCAATGTGCCTAAGCTTTTTAAAGATGTAGATAAGTTTTCGAACTCTACCACACGTGTGCTTTAAGTGTTCTTTAAAATTAAGGTTATGGTCTATTGTAATACCCAGATACTTTATTGAGTTTGTTCGTTCTAATGGTGGACAATTACAACTATCGTCGGTTACACATTCATGCGGTATGATTTTGAGACTTAGACTTTTGCTGAGTTTAGTGTCATGTCTTATACTGAAGCAAATATATTTCGTCTTGTCTACATTTAATGTTAGAATGTTACGCTGAAGCCACCCTCTAACGGTATTAAAGCCCCGCTGAGCAACGTCGAAGACCTCATCCCAAGTATTGGCGGAAAATACCAGAGCTGTATCATCAGCGAAGGAAATGATTTCGCCTTGGGTGAGCTTTAGTTTTGTAAGTTCGTTTATGTATACGAGAAAAAGTGTAGGACCAAGCACACTGCCCTGCGGTACCCCGTGTGTAACTGGAAGGTACGTGCTCTTATATCGACCCACCCGTACACATTGTGATCGCCCAGAGAGGTAGCTTTTAAATAGCTCAAGTTGCATGCCTCTTATTCCGAGCAATTCCAGCTTATCTATTAAGATGGAAACAGAAATCGTATCAAATGCCTTTGCGAGATCCAAGAAAATTGTTAGGCATTTTTTCCCGTTTGACATGTTAGCGCTTGTAAAACTAACGAGCTTGTTAACAGCTTGCTCTGTGCTTTTTCCTTGCCGAAATCCAAATTGATTTGGTGATAGCAAATCATTTGTTTCTAGGTAATTTATTAGTCTCACATTTATTATTTTTTCTAATATTTTTGAAACTGCCGGTAGTATTGATATGGGTCTGTAATTATTAATACGATTTCTGTCTCCACTCTTATAAATAGGGCAAACTTCTGATAGTTTTAAAGAGTTTGGGAATATTCCATGTTTAAGGCAGTCGTTAAATATTTTTGTTAGGTGTGGTACGAGAACATTCTTATTCTGCTTTAAAAATTTGCAACTTATTTTATCTCCTCCTAAAGCGCAGTCTGTTTTTAGGCCAGTTATAATGTTGTTTATTTCATTTTCGTCCGTGTCTATCATAACGAATGAGTTAATGTTGCTAGTGGGGTTTGGTACTTTTTTGGCGGTATTTTGTATGAACGTGTATGTGTTTAGGTTTTTATTATGATTTTTTTCTGCTAAAGAGTTTCCTACATTTATGAAGTAAGTATTTACTTCGTGAAGTGACAGTTCTGGTGAGGTAGAGGAAGTTAGTAGTTCTTTTGGGTGTTGTGTTGTTTTACTAGTGTTGGTTATATGTTTAATAGCTTTCCATAACTCCTTGTTGTTCTTCTGGGCACTTTTAAGCTGCTCTCTTTCATAAGCATCCTTGACCTTTTTTAATATATTGTTACAGAAGTTTCTGTAACGTTTGTAGGTTATGCTTAATGTTTCATTGTAAGGCGAGGATTTAGCTTTTTTGTGTAACTTGTCCCTGTTCTGCATACATCGTATCAAACCTTGAGTAATCCATGGTTTTATGATTTTTTTACGACGTGACAGCTCGATTGTTTTAGTATTTTTTTCAATTAGGTTTTGCAGACATTTTATAAGGTAATTGAGACAAAAATTTGGGTCTTCTGACTGGTAGATTTCACTGAAATCAATTTCTAAAATATCTTTTTCTATGCCTTTATAATTAATTTGATTGATCGTAGTAGTAGAGAACTGACGTGGTATTTTTTTGTTCATGTGTAACAATACAGGGTGATGATCCGTTAGTGTGGTTTGTGGTACGACAGTAGTTGAGGAATATTGTGATTTTAAAAGAACATGATCTAGGCAATTTGCGCTACTACTTCTTGTCACTAAAGTATGAGCTGGTAGAAGGCCATGACTAGCCGCTAGAGTCAGATAGCGTTCCCCGTTCATTTCAATATTATTCGGGCTGATTGTTATATTAATGTCCCCCATAATCACAATATTTTTATAAGATGATATCTGTTGTAGCGTCGTATCCAAAAAAGATAGGAATGGATCTATATTTTTATACGATGGTGATCTGTACAAAGCAACTATCGCTATATGACTGTCAATGGTGGCAACCAAGCTATTGCTTTCAATGGAATTTGGTTCGTGTAATTGTAAATTAAGGTGTTCTTTGTAGTATATTACTACTCCGTCATTTTGTTTCGGATTTTTTTTGGTTGCCACGTGACAGTATCCAGGTAATTTTGGTATGATCGGTGTGTTAGAAAGCCAACATTCCGTTAGAATAAGTATGTGACAGTCTAGTTTTAGTCTTCCTAGTAAAGTTTCGAAGCCTGATAAGTTGCGGTTAATGCTGCGTATATTTTGGGTAAGTATTAGCAAGTTTTCGGTGTTTAACGGTATTATTTTATGGCATTCATCCAGATCTGCAGTAAAGGACTGGGAAACGGAAACCTGGTCTATGTTTTCTGTAAGTTTCAGTACATCACCAAAAATGAATTTATGTGGTAATGTTTTCGTTTGTAATTGTTATGATGACATGTGTATTTAATGTATGGAAAGAAGTGCATTTTTCAGTATAATATGTGTATTTTACCTTTTGGTAGTGGAGGACCCTAAGTATAATTGTGTGGTTATTGTGTATGTATGAGTGGTAGTTAGGTGTAGTGTAATTATTTCTAGACAGTTTACTGTGCGTGCAAGTGGTTATGAGATTTGTGTGAGGGAGATTTATGAGTGCGTAGTTTTCATTTAATTGTGTAAATATATATAGCTCAATTGTTGATGTGTTGGTGTAGTGATCCAAATGATCATATATTTTTAGTGGCTGAGTTTCAAATGTGTCATGACTAAGTAAAATAACAAAATTAATCAAGTTGGTCAAAAACAGATTAAAACAACGAGAAACATTTGAATAAAAAGCATGCATTAAAAAAGTAGCAAAAAAGAGTATTTTACAGCAATTCTCTATAATGACACGAAATAGTCAATTTGTTGTGGTGCTTTTTCTTAAGTTATCTAGTTCTTTAAGGTCATTTATTCGAATATGAGGAAAGCCTTCCTTCTTCTTAAGGTAGACGATGCCATTTGCCGTCCAACAAAAATTAAAATCATGACTCTTTTGAAATTGTCTCGCCATATAAAATAATTTCTGATTATTACCTGTGAGAGTTTCGGATATGTATAATGGCTTTAATTGATAATCTTGGTTTATATGCGTTGTGTTTAGCTTAGTACCTTTCTCCTTTGTCTTGTTAAAGGTTTTCACCGCCTTGAGGATTTTGTCCTTGATCAATACCGTAGTAAAGTCTACAATGACTGGATTTGAGGCATCCTTAGACTTGATTCGGTAAATGTCCTTAATAGTGTTGTTACCAATATCCACGTTTAGTGTTTTTCCCAGCCGAAAAACGTCGTTTTGTAGTGACTCCTTGGTTTCACCAACCTTCTTGGGTAAGTTACGTATTTCGATGCCAACACTACGCGTTTTCCGTTCTAAGTTCTCCAACTTTTCCTCCAAATTTGCAATAATAGTCTTACTGTATTGGTTTTCCTTTTCTAGAAACGATATTCTTGTTATAAACTCATCATATTTGTGTGACATCAAGTCAATACTAGTTTTTAGTTCATGAAAACGTTTATCCTGTTCATCTGAGAACGATGAGAACATTTCTTTAATGGTTGCCAGTAAGTCGGTATTCTCTTCCGCATATTTCCTTTTTTTCCCGGTGATGTTTGCCAATGAGTGGAGATCCGGTTCGGAGTCATAGTGCTGCATCACGTCGGCAAATCCACTTTGAACTTTGCGCACGGCGCTTTGAACTTGTTCCGTGTCGGCGTGCGATTGTGGTGCAGGTGAAGGAGGTGGAGTACGCCTTGGACGCATCATTTTATCGTTCGTCACTGCTTCGCTGGGTACAATGGATACTGAGCGGGACGTTTTTGCGTATGATTTATTATTCTTGTGAATGTCTTAATACAAGTTGTAAGTGTTATTCCAAGTGATCTTGATAAACTTGCACTTGGACCATACACAATTTTTTTCCCGCTATTCGCTAACGTTCTTATAATGACTCCGCATACAACAATGTGTATTAATATCAAACTAATAAATTGTATTTGCAAAATACTTTTGGGTACAAAAATTTCTGCCCGATGTGTGGTTCGAACTTGCGCCCTTTAGAGCTCCGCCGTGCAACCAGACGGCTTACGCCACTAGACCACCGATGTTATTACAAACTATTGCGAAATTATTGCTCTGCTTCTAATGTTTGCGGTGATTAGTCGTGTGTCATGTAGGTACTCGTTCAAAGGTCACTGCTTCGACACAAAGACAAAGGAATATTAAACGTTCACTTTTAAAACTTTAAAATGTTTTTGTTCGTATCTCCGTTGATAGTTTGTTCACAGATATAGTTTTTTCACAGTTTGTTAAACGTTTAATTGCGCTAGTATTAGTGTAACGCAAGAAGTGATTACTGCACTTTAGACTACTTTTCCAAATTAAAAAGTACGCGAGTACAAGAAACACGTCCACTCAACGCAGAGTCCGGCGGGAGGATGTATCGATAATTTATGTCATTCTTTAATGTTGCACCCACCCCTATCATAAGGTGCTCGGCAGTGCCATCTATTGCGCAATAGCTGAAATATATTCTGATGAATTATTTTAATACGTGGTTTTGCTATACACCGCTAGATAGCGCTACTAACGCACGGCATCAACAATTTTGTATGACAATATTCCCAATGCCCGCTCTGTAGTTCTTTTAAATCTCTTTGAATTTATCTTAAATGTGGAATTTTTAAGCGTCATACTTTTTGTAAACATGTCAACTTATTATTATTGAAATAGCAGAAACTAAATATTGTCATTTTCTACGCGTATCAAATAAGTACAGAATCAACTTGGCGCCATATATCTTCATATTTGCTTTTCGTTAGGGCGTGTGAGTTAATACTTATCTATCTTATATCTTCTTCTATCTATACTTATAATAAATCTGTGGAGAGGTCAATTCTGTACATGAAATATATTTCCAAAATAACTATCAGGGGGTGATTAGGGATCGATACTGATGCCAAAAATGCAATCAGTAAAATTTTTGTCTGTCTGTCTGTCTGTCTGTATAACCGTTATAGAAACAAAAACTACTCGACGGATTTTAACGAAACTTGGTACAATTATTTTTCATACTCCTGAACTGGTTATAGTATACATATACTGGTTATAGTATGCATCACGCTACAATCATTAGGAGCAGAGCAGAGTGAAGGGAAATGTTGGGAAAACAGGAGAAGTTACTCTATTTTTTAAGCTACCGTCGTGTGTGCAACCTTAATGGTTGCACACGCGGCAACTACACAGAAATCATTAATAAACACTGTACGATGGGCAGGGGCGCTATCTCGTCCATATGGGTTGGAGTGTGGGGTGAGGCAGGGTGGGTTGAGCTCACCTACGCTCTTTAACTTTTATGTGAACGAACTGATTGCCGAGCTCAGCAGCACCAGGGTTGGATGTTACGTAGACGGTGTCTGCGTTAATAATATTAGTTACGCCGATGATATGGTGCTGCTGAGCGCGTCAATCTGTGGTTTACGTAAACTGGTTGCTCAGTGTGAGGCGTATGCTAGGTTACATGGCCTAGCATATAATGTCAAAAAGTCAGAGGTCATGGTCTTTGAGGCTGGGGGTAGGAGCCCGAACAAGGTACCACCAGTTTTACTTTATGGCACGCCTTTAAATAGAGTCCATAAGTTTAAATATCTAGGTCATATACTAACTCCCAGCCTCAACGACGATGACGACATTGAACGGGAGCGGAGGGCGTTGTCGATTAGAGCGAATATGCTGGCTCGCAGGTTTGCACGATGCTCACTGCCCGTTAAGATAACGCTCTTTCGAGCCTACTGTACATCTTTTTACACGTGCTCCCTGTGGGCTAGATATACGCAAAGATCGTACAACGCTCTCCGCGTTCAGTATAATAACGCGTTCAGGATGCTGGTGGGCCTGCCCCGCTTCTGTAGCGCATCGGGTATGTTCGCGGATGCGCATGTAGATTGTTTCTACACAACTATGCGCAAAAGGTGTGCTTCCATGGTGCGCAGGGTGTGGGGCAGCTCCAACATTATCCTGGACATCAGGGCTCGGAAAACGGTTTATTTTTCGAAACGTTTTCGTCTTAAATGCCTACGAACTTTATAGTACCGGTTTCGTTCGAACGGAACGTAAAAAAAAAACGGTATTAGAGAAGAACAATATTTTATCGTTTTTGGTTCATAAAACGTTTTAAACCGTTTTTTAACCATTATTTTGGCTTCAAGACGTAGGTACAAGTTTTAATGCAAACATTTTTAGTTCGTTGATATTACACGTTGATATTACACGACCGCGTGGCATGGTTTCTTTCGTCGTTTTCTCGAGTAATATTATAAACCTACCTATAGTAACAACAATGAAAGACGTTCATTTTTTTTATTTTTTTGAAATATTTTAAATGAAAATATATGTAAGAAAAAGGCTAACCAAAATAATATTGAAAGAATATAAGTATTGGTGAGTAGTGAGAGCCTCCTTGATATACACTCGATCCTGTACTGTGGGGCTGTCGTGGCATATGGTAAACCACGTTGTTCTGTTAATCCTCTATGCACATAACTGGAGGATTCAGGTGTAGGTTGAGGAGAAGTAGTCAGGTCATATCTCATTTCATTTACATGGATGATTAGAACTCTATACCCCCAAAAAATTGTGGCTGATGGGGCCACTAAAGGTAACTCCAACATTTAAAAGTGAGAAGGATGGAGTTTCGTGTGTATAAATGTGCTGCCATGCATGTAAAGCAAGAGGAATAATGGAATCTGTGGGAATTCAGATTGCATAAACATTAGATCCCTCCCCACATCCAAAACCTATAAGTGTTGTTGTATGTCCGAAGCAATTGGCATTAATGTAGTAGACATGAAACAATCGATGAAGGATCACTTCTTTCTACGCAGCAACAAGCCTTCAACGGTTGGGTCATGTCGGTTTTAATGTACTCTTTCGGCACACTCAGACTAAACTCGACACCCTGGATAGGTGAGTCCATACTCTGCTACCCATCTGCAGTCCATACTACACCACCCACGTGGCCACGTTTATCCGTGATGAGGCTGTATAAGTAAGTGAGGGCGTCAGGACTTTTATGCAAAGACCTTCCACCACCGAGAAATGTGCAGTCCCAGAGTATACCCGTGCCATCGTACGGTTGACATAAGTCGGGCATACCAACTGTCGTGCGTACTTCAACTCATGTCCGGGTTCTGGACGCTATAATCCGGGGTTTTCAAACGTTTTGTCCTGGTTTCCTAATTTTAAAGATGGCAACCCCTTGTATCTTACCGGAGCTACAGAGTAATTATGACATGCCCAGGCAGTCATTATTTTTAGTGGTATTATTTTGAAACTATGATGTCTCCTACCTAAGACATTTATTGAAATCAAACGATGTCAAGGGCAATTTTGTTCAAAATTGTGATGATTAACGTACTGATTTGGATAAGGATTAATATCTTCATCATCATCATCATCAGCCGGAAGACGTCCACTGCTGAACATAGATCTCCCCCTTAGACCGCCACGCCGAAAAACAATTCGCCACTTGCATCCATCGGCTACCCGCGACCGTCACGATGTCGTCGGTCCACCTAGTGGGAGGCCTGCCTACGCTGCGTTTTCCGGTGTTTGCCATTCGAGAACTTTTATTCCCCATCGGTTGTCAGTTCTACGAGCGATGTGGCCTGCCTGAAAGAAACTTCGAGTATAGCTCTTTCCATTGCTCGTTGAGTGACTTTCTAGTCTCTCTAAAAGGCCAGCAGTCAAAGACCACGTTTCAGAGCCATATGTCATCACTGGCAACACACACTGGTTAAACACCCTTGTCTTGAGACATTGTGGGATTCTCGTTGGGAAGATATCACGTAACTTCCCAAACGCTGCCCATCCGAGTTGGATTTTACGGGCGACCTCTTTCTCGAAGTTGGACCTACTCGTACCTAACTGAACAATCTGTCCAAGGTAAGTATAATAGTCTACAACTTTGAGAGTATCATTCCCAACAACAACCGGTTCGGGTGCCACATGGACATTCGATATGACTTTTGTCTTGTCCATGTTCATTCTAAGGCCGACCCGTTGGGAAACTATACTAAAGTCGCTGAGCATAGCATTGAGGTGCTCCAACGATTCTGCCATGATGACTATATCATCGGCAAAACGAAGGTGAGTGATGTATTCGCCATTAATGTTGATGCAGAGTCCGTTCCGTTCCAAGAGCTTGAAAACGTCCTCCAACGCGTTCGTTAACAGTTTCGGAGAAATAACGTCTCCCTGTCTCACGCCTTCTGCAATTGGATTGGTTTCGTGCTCTCTTCCTGAAGTAGTCGATGGACATGGTGGCGTTTCTATACAAACACTTCAACACTTCGATATGTCTATAGTCGATATGACATCGTTGGAGGGACTGCAATACGGGCAGTATTGCGGGTTTCGATTGAATCGAAGGCTTTTTCATAGTCCACAAACGCTAAACACAATGGCCGATTATACTCCTCTGTCTTCTGTATAATCTGCTGGCGGAGCGTGTATATGTGGTCCATAGTACTAAAACCTTTTCGGAAACCGGCTTGTTCGGGAGGCTGGAAGTCATCAAACCTGCGTTCGAGACGGTTCGAAACAACGACGATATAATACTAGACTACTCATTGCACGATCTAACGAACAAAACTATTCTGCCAACTCGCTGAGGTAATACGTAAGCGAGGGGGGCGGGGTACTGCGTTGTGATTGGCTAACTCAAGGTCTGTTCTGTCTCAACGTATGTTTACGGCTCACAGGATTGGTCGAAATGAGACGGTTATAAGACTTTTTTGCCTAATGTGTTGGCAGACATCGGTCGCCTGTTATTACGAGTCTAGTATTATATCGTCGTTGGTTCGAAATGACTCTTGAGAACAGCTTATATACATGGCTCAGAAGTGAGATTGGCCTGTAGTTCTTCAACAAGATTGGCCTGTAGTTGTCCGGGATATCCTCAGTGTAGTATCGAGTCAGCTTAGCTCTTGCGTCTCGAGCTGTACCGACACTGGGTTTTCGTGTTGATGTGTATAACTGTCCGTAAAACCTCTCAAGCTCTCTTAGGATTTCCGGTTTCGTCGAAATGATGCGGCCGTCGTTAATCTTCAGCTTTGTCATTTGCCTCTGCCCAATAGACGAATTCTTTGCGAAGACTTTTGAGCCTTGGTTCCGCTCGATTGCCTCTTTGATCCGTGCCGCACTAAAGGCACGCAGGTCACGTCGCATTGATTTAGAGATTCGTCTATTGAGTTTGCCATATTCCGACATATCAGCTGAAGATTGCAGCCTCATCTCGGTCCGGTCTTGCATAAACTTGATGGTTCCGTTCGAGAGCTTTTGAGGTTTATTGCGGCGCGGGGTCTTAAAGAACTTGGACCCCACAGCATGGACAGTTTCCACCAACCCATCGTTAATCTCGTCCACAGTTTCGCATTCGGTTAGGCACTGGAAGCGATTGTGCAGTTCGAGTTGAAAGTCTTCTGGATTCCGGATTTCATGTTAATGAAAATACCTTCGCAAATAATGCATTTTTTAAAATACTTAAAGATTTCCAAAAAAAGGGTTTTTGTGATTCAACCCTGAAAGATAGGTATATGCTCTCGCGGACTTAAGAACGTTTCTTTAAGATATATAATTCCGTAAAACATATTTTTTTCCGTATCTTTAACCGTTTACGCAGCGCACGCAACGGAAGCTCTCGAAAAGGAATACATTGTCCCTATTTTGAAACATTACTCATTACTTTGCCTGTGCCTACCTAGTCATCCGCAATAAATGGACTATCTAACTCAATAAGAATTTTTAGATTCCCTCCAGTAGTTCCTGAGATTAGCGCGTTCAACCAAACAAATAATAAAAACAAACTCTTCTGCTTTATAATGTTTTAGTACCTTGGTGGAAAATGCTAGAAGGTGGTTCAAATTCCGTTTACACACCACAAGTGGGTATGGACAATTTGTTCATACGGAGATTCTTACGATGGTTCAGGGGAATGGTAGTGGACTGTATATGCGTAACTATTCGAAAAGTACATAAATGTCTAGATATAATACCTAACAACACTTGTAACGATCTTCAAATAGCGGTAGGACTAACGACTGCTGCAGGTGGATTAAACACAGGATAGAGTACAGCAGTTTTATAATGAAGGAGCATGCACGTACCTGTGATTCTGGGACTCCAGAGCGAGGGTAACCAGGGTTGGCGCCAAGGTCTGCGTGGCCTGACGACGCACCACGCCACGTTGCAGGGTCAGAGTTTAGATGCGACACTTATCTATTAGTCTTATTAAAGTTATTGTAACACGTTATTTCACACACACGTTAATGTTTCTGATAGCAATTACAGGGAATTACACCAGGATTTTTGATTTCTTGAGTTTTTTTGCACTCCTATTGCGAGAGATGCTACGACCAGCCGCGGTTAGCTACGATTATTCGTCCTTTTTTGTTTTGTCTTGAACCGACCATGGAGTTCGGTTCAGAGAGGGCGCGCGAGGCGCGGCGCTTGCTCATCAGAACAGGACGGCGATATGCCGCGCGTGCATGCGGAAAGGAGAAGAGGATAGGAAGGGATCGTTACAAGTGTCCTGCTAAATAAATAAGCTAACGTGATTGGATCAAGATCCACCATACCTTTAGATTTTGAAATATTGAAATTTGAAATTTATAACTTATTTTACGTCCAGTCTGTAACGAGAATGGAAGGAGTTTGTAAGAGTAGCTCTAAGAGTGGCGTGAATGAAAGAAAAATAAAAAGAAACACGTTTTAATAAATCCTCAGAAAAGTATACAAAAACAGCTCAATTTCTAAAACATAAACTAGATCGATTTCGATCCATACCGTTTGTAGTACTAATCACCACTATCAGAATAATAACTCTGTCAACGCAAGTTGCACTACCCCAAATTATACGTAAGCGCATCGTACAGAATGATGAAACGCAAGGAATACAGTCATGCGGACCGTGCGGTATCTACTCAATTTAACGAATCAAGTTCTTTCTTGTCGGCGCACCCCCGTCCCCCACGTCCTGCGGTATTAAACCGGTATTTTAAGGTCTTTCAAAACGTTCCCATTTCGTTTTCGTTCCGAACAAAATGAGGTGCAAAGAACTGTTCTAATCGTTTTAAAAACGTTATTTTGGAAAACGTTTTCGAGCCCTGCTGGACATGATTTCAAGTCGCCTAGACTGTGTTTTCGTGAGTCACTGTTGTGCCATCTCTCATGGGTTGCCACCGCAGTGATCCACTATGATGTAAACAACGACGATATAATACTAGACTCGTAATAACAGGCGACCGATGTCTGCCAACACGTTAGGCAAAAAAGTCTTATAACCGTCTCATTTCGACCAATCCTGTGAGCCGTAAACATACGTTGAGACAGAACAGACCTTGAGTTAGCCAATCACAACGCAGTACCCCGCCCCCCTCGCTTACGTATTACCTCAGCGAGTTGGCAGAATAGTTTTGTTCGTTAGATCGTGCAATGAGTAGTCTAGTATTATATCGTCGTTGGATGTAAATTTGTGTTTTTTGTTACTGTTGTTATTTTATTTTTTATGTTACTAATATAGTTTTAGGTTTTACTAATATATTGAGTCCATGATACTTGAATAAAGATAATTCTATTCTATTCTATTCTATTAATGACGGAATAATTGATCTTGGAAACTTGAACACCTGGTGCAGAACCGCAACAGACCAGCTAAACTATAAGAGATACAAAAATGGTGCGATAGCAAAAATTGTTCCACGTGATAAGCATTTTCTGCTGAGAGAATAAATTTGAAGATCTGGAACACCTGATGTGGAACACCAAGAGCCCAGCTACACTATAACATATATAGGAATGACGTCTTAGCAAAGTTGTTCAGTCTGATGAGCACTCTCTGTTGACCTAAACAAATTGAAGATCTGGAACACCTGATGTGGAACTACAAGAGCCCAGCCACACTATAACATACCTTTAAATTAAAGGAATGACGTCTTAGCAAAGTTGTTTAGCCTAATGAACACTCTCTCTTGACGTATAAAAATTGAAGATCTGGAACACCTGATGTGGAAATCAAAGCTATCACTAATTTTACTGTATAATTATAAAATAACATAAGCTTGGTAGCTCCACGCAGTGAAGGCGGTAACAGTTTAGGACTGATTTTCGATGACGATGAATAATTATGAATAACAATTTTACTCTACTGGCCAAAATCCCATTAATTTTTTTACCCGGGCTCTTGGGTATCACACTTTTCAGATCTTCGATTTTGACGACCCGGTTGTCGCTGGCATAAGCAACAGGATCCGCGTACGAAGTCGCGGGCAGAAGCTAGTCTACCTTATGATAAACTAGCTGTTGCTAGCGGCTTCACCCGCTACAACACGAAAATTATCCCACAGGAACATAAAATCGGGATAAAAACTATCCTATGTGTCAATCCAGGTTATAAACTATCTGTGTACCAAATTTTTAGCCAAATCCGTTCTGTGGTTTTTGCGTGAAAGAGTAACATACATACCTACATACACATACATACATCCTCACAAACTTTCGCATTTACGAGTATAATACCTATTATAGTAGGACTTAATTATGAAAATAACATAAACAAGATAATAACTAGACTACCTACGTAAAATATTATTGATAATAATAAGTTTGCACAAAGTATTTTTAGAATCATGAAATTCGATTCCCGCATGGAGAAAATATTTGTATGATCTATGAGAAGTTGTTCCGTGCCTGGGTTTTTGTGTATGTGAGTTTATGTTTGTAAACGCACCCACGGATACAGGAGAAAATCCTAGTGTGGGGCAACGTTTTAAAAAAAGGAAAGATGAAATAAAAGGTTGTGCGAAAGTACACACATCAAAAGTGTCTAGGGATCAACATATATTTTTGCAATAACTTTTCTCCTGATTGATATTAATTAAAATGTTCTTTAAGGATTCATCAAATAAAGTGTTATCGTTTGTCACAGTAACGATAAACCAAGTCACCTTTGCATTCATAAAGAAATTTGCCATTTTCCTAATAAAGGGATTTTTGACATTTGAACCACTAACATTAAAGTTCGAAAAAAAGACTGAAATAACAGTTTTCTTTAAAATTTTATTGGGTAACTTAAACAATTAATAATCCGTGTTTCTACCGCGAACACTAACAACACAAGAACATCGGTTTGGCATACTCAAAATGAGTTCATCCAAATCACGCTGTGGAATGGCCGCCCATGTTCGTTGCAACAACAAAAAAAGGTCTTCTTGCGACTGGATACCCTCCATATTCGGCAGAGCTCTTCTCTGTAGGATATCCCATGCATGCTCAATCGGGTTCAAGTCTGGCGACTGAGCAGGCCAGGGCAGGACATTGATGTTAGCTGCGGCGAGAGTCTGTCTTACAACTCTTGCGGTGTGCGGTCGTGCATTATCATGCATTAACTGAAATAAGGGACCGATTTGCACTTGTAGAGGAACGATGACGTCTGATACAATCGTCTCAGCATAAATTTGAGCGTTGAGGTTGCCTCTGATCCAAATCAACTCAGTTCTTCCGCCGATCCAAATACCCGCCCATACCATGATGGTTCCACCACTATAAGGATGGACTTCCTGGCAGGATTTTAATCGCTGTTGGCGTCCAGGGGTTCTCCAGTGTCGTATACGTCTTGTATCCGGTCTCATACCAAAACGAGACTCATCAGAAAAGCACACGAAACGCCATTGTTCTTCTGCCCAATTTCTGTGTTCAAGAGCCCATTGATATCGAATCCTACGATTGTGCATTGCTATAGGTGGTACCCGTAGCGGTCTTCGGGAATGAAGGTTCACTTCATGCAAGCGGTTTCTGACTGTTTGGTCGCTAATTAAGTTCCCTGAAGAGTGATGAAGCCTCACGGCTAACATCATGGCGGTTATTGTTGGAGCTCTTCGAGTTAAGATTTGAATGTATCGGTCTTGTCTCCGTGTGGTGCAGCGATACCGTCCTCCATGGCGCTCAGCCACGGTACCAGTGCTTCGGTAACGTGTCCAAAGTCGACTGATAACACTCTGACTTGTATTCAGAGCTAAAGCCACAGTACGTTGCCGGGAACCAGCTTCTATCATTTCCACGGCTCTGAGCATTTCTTCCCTGCTTAAATGACGTCGCCGCTCCATAATAACGTTGGTTATAATCAGTAGTAGGGAAACAGTAGCACTTATAATGTCTTCAATGCGTTGTATGTTTTTATAGGGAAAATATTGACAGCTGATTTTCATCTTTTACTCGAATTTGATTTACAGTTCCTGATTCAAATTATGAAATGCACCAAAAAGGATCCATATAAATTTATAAAATCATAAATTTATTACAAAGCCACATCTCAATCTCAAGAAATCCGCATAAAAATGCTTGATCCCTAGACACTTTTGATGTGTGTAGTTTCGCACACCAGTAGTGCCACAGAAGGTATGGTTGAAAATTTAAAAGGCAAGGAGACATTATTATGCAAAAATGAGCGCAGCGAGCTCAGGATTTGGGATATTCCTTCTGTGATCTGTCAAAGTGAAAACCCGTTGCGTTGTTATAAATGCATGATAGATAAACCTAGATAGGTACACGATTACACGCAAAGATCAACACACATATTAATCTATTGACCCAGGTCGATGTTTATCTTACGGCTTCACAAAATAGTAAATGTCAGGAAATACCGGAACTGTTGGCAAAGTGGCTGAGCGACCTTAATTACTGCAAGAACTGATGAGTCTGAAACCAGTTTATCATTGGATTTCTTTGGGTCAACAACACACCCAGAAGACTGTTCAGCAGCTGCAGTCTTTCGAAAAGTCTGTGTGTCTCTAATGTCTCTGTGTGACACAGTTGAGAGACTAGATGAAAGATTTTGGGGTTGTCTGCTGCCTTAACTGGTTTAATTTTAAATGTTCAAAACTAGGAAAAAACCTATATATCTACTTTAACTTCAAGTTTTGCTACAAATAAAAGCGAGCGTAGTAAGATAGGCCGAAAAACGGATATATGTGCGATGAACGCTTGCAGCAGCGTGATGTCAACCTGCAGTGTGTCGCACTAGTGTAAATTCGAACTATGGTGTGTTGCAGTACAGTTTTGAGCGCTCATCGCACATCCGTTTGTCGGACTAGCGTAGTACAATAAAAGCCATTTATCCAAGTCGGTGATCTTTACTTCATGATTTCCTACTTCAGACATCATTCTCTATTTGAAACCTGTAATAATTGATGTCGAGATTGATATTTAATGATTTTACAATGATAGTGAAAAGCCCATCAGTAGGATATGTCGCACCTTCTTTCGTGTCCACCCTGCCGAACCACCTGCACCTTCCAGGATTCGAATGAGATAAACGACAGAGCTGTGCTGTTGGCTATTTATTGGTCGGATACAATATAGGTCCATCAACTCGCAAAGAAGAAGAAGAAGTATCCCTTTAGCCTTAAACTTTCTCCAGAGGCTGGATCATCATCATTCTCCCTAGCCTTTTCCCAACTATGTATATTGGGGTCGGCTTTCAGTCGAATCAGTTGCAGCTGAATATCAATACTTTACATGCAGCGACTGTCTATCGGACCTCCACAACCCAGTAACTGGATACCCCATGGTAAGACTGGTTGTCAGATTTAGACTCCAGAGGCTGTGGATAATGAAGCTGATTCCAGACAGTCATTGAAGAATTACAGCAACCACCACAGCAACTGGGCCAAGCCTCTTCATTTGCTCAACTGAGATATAGTCGAAGCCGGAACTTTTACCACGCTTTAGACCCTGAATGATATCAGTAAGGTCAAATGAATTTATGTTCCCTCATGACTTTTGAAGAAACCTTGTAACATTAGTAACGTTGACAATTTCAGGAAATCCAATAAAAACTGATAGTCAATTAAGTATTTGTTCATTGTCAATTTAACGGTTTTTTTTATAATTTTTACTAATGAAATAATTACTTTCATTGATCTAGCTAGTTTCTAACAGTATTGTATAGTTATTGACGCTATTTTGGTGATTCTACAGTCATGTTGGTGTTATGGTCGCATGTGCTACCGTTAAGCTTAAAATCAGGGGTGGGAAAGAGTTTTTATACAAAGAATTTGTCAGTAATAGCCTTCGTCTGGATTTGTGCCGTCTTAATTGCTAGACTCGATCTCTACTGTATCACAATATACTATACCAAATCACCAATTGTATATAATTTTTACATAATTATTGTGAGTAGGTATTCTAAAGCGAAATTTGAAGGTCCCCTTGTTTACTTGTGTGCTGGTTTTAGTATTAAACAAATTATTAATAGTAATAATAGTGGTGGAATTAACCTATACATACTACATGCCCCGGGGTCGCGGGACGTACGAATTACCGTGACTCCGGAACGTAAAGGGCTATTGAAGGACACCGTGGATTTTAGTCAGTATGAGTCTGACAGTCCCTCTCGCCCTGCCCTTGGTGGGAGGACTTGCATTTGGAACTTTTTTCACGCTAAAAAAAATACATACCATGCCGAAATGGGACAGGTTGGATTGGAAGAAAGACGTGCGAATGTGAAAAGTGAAAAGGATGAAGGTTTTTGCCCAGGTTTGGTATGAAGCAGTATATATCATTGCCAGGTGTGGTAATTACCGCAATATTACAGCCAAAAGCAGATGCCACAAGTAAATATGAGAGATGAAATGAAACTATAGTGCCAAGGAAATACAGTTTATTTGGATACAAACATTTCTAGATGGTTTGAGCTCAGTTCATCATTTGAAGTCTTCGAAGGTGATGCTCCTGGTGGACATGGTATTCTGGTTAGCCTATGGCAAGAAAAGCGTAATGATAAATGAAAATGATCGATAATCCCTATCATTGGTGCCGTCAGCAAAGTTGCAAACCCTTGTAGAGAAAAACTCTTTGTAGAGAGAGAAGAAACAAATGAAAGATGAAGGCTTTGTTATGAATTGATTGATT
Organism: Agrotis clavis; assembly: GCA_954870645.1. NCBI lineage: Eukaryota > Metazoa > Arthropoda > Insecta > Lepidoptera > Noctuidae > Agrotis > Agrotis clavis. The sequence goes on from OX940942.1 coordinate 3,393,656, forward strand.
TAAAACGTATTCTGTCTAGATACTCGTAAATGTTGATTCCCTTTTATACGTCACTAGCAAACCCGGCGAACTCCGTTTCGCCACCAGATGGCTTCGATTTTCTTTGCTATAAACCTCACGGAGCCCGAGACCTTTCCAACAAATGCAAAACCGTGGAAATCGGTTCGTGCGTTCTGGAGTTATAGCGTCAGACTTATTTTTATATAGTAGATTAACCAAATTGACATCTGTAATGTGAATTTTATAATTTAATCGTAGATCATCATCATCTTCATCATCAGCCTATAAAGTTCCCACTGCTTGGGCACAGGCCTCCTCTCTGTGAGAGGGAGTGGGCCATAATCCACCAGGCGGGCCCAGTGCGGGTTGGTAGATGTCACATGTCTTCGAATTTTTGGTTCTAGGACATACCGGTTTCCTCACGATGTTTTCCTTCACCGTTTTGAGAGAATGCTGATGAAATAAATTACACAAAGTAATGCGCCTGGCTGGGTTGGAACCCACTCGTAAGGCGTGACCGATACCACTGGGCCACCCCTGCTCTCGTAATCGTAAAAAATAATCCTGGCGGTGCCCTTGTTTCCTATGGGTACTTGTTGGTAAAACTCCTTAGGATTACCTAACAGAAGTTTGTTTCCTGATAGCTACAACCTTGGGGTCTGTAAGTCAAGAGTGAACAGGTTACTTCTAGGCAAGCGTGCTTCACTGTCGACCACTTCATCGCTTACCATCAAACGATAGCTTATCTAAAAAAAAAATGTTCATCACCAGTTTATTATCGAATAAGGCACTTTAGGCCCAGTGCATAGGAGCCTAGTATGGCCAGGGGCCCAGCACTGCCTATTAAAAAATTAAAAAAATTGGGCAATGTGTAAACCACACATTGCCCAATTTTTTTAATTTTTTAATAGGCAGTGCTAGGAAACCACGGTATAAGTAAAACTTTTTTTCACATTATAAGGTAAAAGCCCCCATTATTGACACTGTGACGGTGAATTGAAGTGAAGATTTTCCTATTCTTTGTTTTTTTTTCATTTTAAAATGACTCCGATACTTCGTCCTGTAGATTGTGGCGAAAGTCTTTTCACTTGAAGGAAGGCGTACCTTTGCAATGTGATGACTGAAGTCTGTTGTTGATGATGATGGTACCTTCATTATATTTCGTAATGTAGACAATAAACATTTTTGTTTAATTTAATGTAATGTTTTGTTGTGGTATGAAAAAGGGATCGAGCTGTGCCTAGGGGCCCCGAGATGGTTAATCCGGCCCTGTTCATCACTAATCGATTCCTGGCGCATTATTCGATTTGTAAGGTAAAGTGGCGATGGGTGACCATTTTGTACTGATTTTCCTTCGTCCAGCGGAAAACAAGTTATGCCATTGCTCCCGGCGGCTGTCATTCTGTACAGTCAGTTTCAGAGAAATCTCATCCCCTTTTGTAGTGATGTTACTACCAAATGGGACGAGTTTTCTTTGAAGCTTAAAAAAATGCGTGCATTTTTTTAAACCCCTCTGTGCAATAGCATTTTTTAAACCCCTCTGTGCAATAGCATTTTTTAAACCCCTCTGTGCAATAGCATTTTTTAAACCCCTCTGTGCAATAGCATTTTTTAAACCCCTCTGTGCAATAGCATTTTTTAAACCCCTCTGTGCAATAGCATTTTTTTAAACCCCTCTGTGCAATAGCATTTTTTTAAACCCCTCTGTGCATTTTTTCCTGTAGCGTGGGTGTGTTAACAGTCAGTCTTGTTCTCTCTTTAGCGTCAAACAAGTGACCTGGAAGTCTGGCTAGTTTTATCAAGGGGTATCGTATTACCCAGTAGGTACTAACTGGGTTGTGAAAGTCAGTTATGCTATTGCCTCAGTTTAATCTTCTTTTCTTTTGTTATAGGGGAAACCTTCAAAACGCTACAGGTCTCTGGGGAAAAGACCGGGGAGTGTGGGATTTTTAACTCACTAAAACCACCCCGGTGTGGTTCATCAGCACATGGGAGGAGGCCCCGTTTAATCATAAAAGACCTGATCGTGGCCCCCTCTGTTTAATGCCTGTTAGGGCATGTCATTTTAATACCCATGTACTGCAACTAGTTAGACCGAAAGTTGACTCCAACAAGGTTGGTAAAAGGCCAGGTAGATGCTTCTTTGGGGGCAGCCTTTACTTTTAGAAATTTTTACAATTGAAGGATCCGTTCCGTTATTTCACAACTTACAGATATAGACCGTCTTCAGTGACGTCATTTTAGTTCCAACGTCGTTATCTACACTAATATTATAAAGAGGAAAGGTTTGTATTTCTGTGTGTATTCAACGGGAATCAGTCTGTTTGTAATGAATAAACTCAAAAAAAAAATAGGACCGATTTAAAAAATTCTTTCAACAGTTGAAAGCGGCTTTGGTCTGTGTTTCATAGGTAATGTGGCAATAGGACAAAGCCGCTGGTAAAAGAAAGTCATAAAATAAATAAAATAATTAACGATTGTTTTTTGCTGTTTGTACTACGTCAATCGAATCAGGGATGACCGCTGGGCGTAACTTTCCACACAATGATGTCCAGAGGATGGACAATACTGGCAAGAAATCCTACCTATCGAAGTCAGAACCTATATTATCTTTAGATAAGGTTAGTTCTTTGGTAAAATGTATGTAATTTTTTTTTTTGGCGCCATTACCCCAGTTCTCCGGCGACTTAGAACTTACCATCTTACAACAAAAACTTAAACATCTGTTAAACACTTGTCTAAAAAAAGTGTAACTGCAAAACGATCCTTCTATCAAAGTGAAATGTTGTTTTGACGTTGACAGTTTTTTTAGACAAGACAGTGTTCAACGGATGTTTAAATTTATTGTGGTTTCTTTCTCGGTATTAGCTAATATTTCAGATATATTTTAATTCTTATTTTAAGCCCATGTTTTGTAAAAAATGTCCATGGTTCTACGGCAATAAAACCGAGCCTCTGTGACGTCACAAGTTGGTGATAGATAGAAGAAAGTAACATTGTGAAAAGTGAAAAGTTAGGCATAGTAATGGGGCACATTATATCATAAATCTTTCAATATTTTGATACAGAAGACACGCATGCTTAAAAATGTCACATAACTGTATGTTGCTGTTAAAATTTAAATGCAGTTACAAGAGTGCAAATTAATGTGCATAATATGCTAAAGTAAATCAAATCAATAAACTGTTATACATACTATGAGTTTCTTTTTAATATTTGGGTAATGGTTGGTGTATAATAAAAAGCATAATTAACTTAAAATAAAAAACATTTATTTATAAAATCATGATATAATTAAAACATATCAAAAATTCGTACATTCACATTTTAAGGCAACATCATCGGCTCTTAGCATTTTTTTTATATTCTTAAAACATTAAAATAATAAAACATGTCAAAAATGTCAAACATCAGCCATTTTATGCTTGAGATTTTTGTCAAAAATTAATCTAATCGGTCCAAAAACTTTCAACAATTTTTATAAAATATTTTTATAATTATTTTTTTGTACTAAATCTCTTAATAAAATATAATTTTAATTTGGAAAATGTGATAAGTTTGGGCAATATATATTGTTATCACATTCCCCACTAAAATTTAAATTAAATTAATAAACATTCTTTTGTCATTTTTTATTGTCATGTATCTTTTTACTTAAAAGATGCTATTTAATTATTGAAAGAAATAATTAAAAAATAAAAGTAAAAATGAACCAAAAATAGAATTGCAAAAAAATATTAAATTATGCTATTAAACTAGGGCAGTATGTCTGTTTATTTTGATAACTTAATACCTATTATTGTAGTAATAAATACTGTTTTAGCTGTTAAATGGTTATTTAGAGATTTTTGTTGCAAAATAAAGAAAATTATGAAAAAAGGAACAAAATGCTAGCTGCAACATTTTTTTAAAACAATTAGAATTGTTTTAAAGTAATTATAAATTACCAAAATAGAGCAATAAAAAAGCAATAACTTAACTAATAACTTAGAAAATAAACCACGTGAAGTAGTGTCCATAACATTTTTTCTTCAATAAATTAAAAAAGAAAAGATTTTTATCAAAAAAGATAAATTAAAAAAAAAAGATTGAAAATTCTCAAGTTATACCCCGAAAAAGAAACTGTAGACAGTTTCAAAAATTAAAAGAAAACCCAGGAAAAAATATTAAGGACTATGTCAACGTTAACTGATTAAATCTCGCGTTCTCACTTGGAGTGCACGAGGTTAAGGAACTCCTCCCTCGTCTTCGGGTCATCACGGAAGACTCCAAGCATGGTGGACGTCACCGTCTTACTGTTAATCTTCTGAACACCTCTCATGACCATGCACATGTGCCTGTGAAAAAGAAAAATAAACATTAAAAAAATTATTCAAATGTGGCAAAAATCTTTCACGCCTCTTAAATACTAAAAAAAACACTATGAAACATCTAACTCTTCTTTTTCTTAGCGTGTTTAAATCATCAAATGAGTCCTCCCACCCAGGGCAGAAAAGAAAGGACTGTCAGACTTGTACTGACTCAAATCCACGGTGTCCTTCAATAGCCCTTTATATACGTTCTGGGGTCACGGTAGCTCGTTACGAATCTAACTTAACATCTAATTGCACATTAATTCAAAATAATATCCGCCTTACCACAAAAAGATAAACACCTGTTGAACACTTGTCTAAAAAAAGTGTAACAGCAAAACCGACGCTTATATCAACCTGAAATGTGGTTTTGACGTTGACAGTTTTTTAAGACAAATGTTCACGATAAATAAGTACCATTAGCGCACTCTATAAAAATATTCCAGAACTAAAATGGTAACTTAATTTTGACCACCAAGTGTCGCCATCTCTTGAATAAATCAAGAACGTCATACTTGGGACGGACGCATTGATCAATGATCTATATCGGCGATTGTAGCGCCATCTAGTCTTATTTATAAAAACTAGCTGGTAGAATAACTTGATCAAAGTGCAAAAGTTCCGCATGTGTTTTTGCGGTTATCTGAGACAGTTGCATAGTTGCAGCGGTTTATTACTAAAAGCAAAAGTAATGTAATTCTGATGTGCGATTCAGATTAGCTATAAGCCTCAGTATATCCTTATTGCATTCGGGTTTTTCTTCACATCACTGTAATGCTTCAATCTTAATGTTTTTGTCATACAAATCTGCTTTTTTCTCAAAAGTTTCTCTTGCTACAATGAAGAGGGTAATCGCTATCTGATCATGAGGATAATTTACTTTCTGGCTTTGCATCTCGTTCAGTTGATTTTTATCCAAATCACGTCTGTTATGTTGAGTTTGTCTTATTCATTATTTGCATTATCAAAATAAGCTGTATACGTGCGTGTTTGGATGATTGTTTCAAACGTTTTTTTTTCTTAACTAGCGTTCTAGGAACAGGGTTTTTAGAAGTGATTCCTATTGTATGACGTTTTAAGAGTATTTTTGTTGTCACTTTAAACTTATACTTTGGAGAGCAAATTGTTTGAAGGGTCTTAAGTTCATTATTCATTATTATTATCATGCAAGTCATCTGACACAGAGAAACATCAAAGACGATCCCACAGGATAAAATGTCTATTGTTTTTTCGAAACGTCCACCTAGATTGTGGATGGAAATTTAAATTGTTTCAAACTGCTCATCATAAGAAACGTTTTGGTGGTATTTGACAATCATGTCATAAGACATGAAAAGTAATATCTGGAGTGACATATCTCAAATTGGCCACCATAATGATGATCTAGATGCTAGCAGTTTCGACGGCCCTCAGCCATAATAAAGTAAAGAATACTTACACTCCTTCAATAACGACGGCAACACCAGCAGGGCGGACTGCCTGAGTCACAGCTACGGCGATCTGTTTGGTCAGACGCTCCTGCACCTGAAGACGACGGGAGAAGATCTCCACGATCCTGAAATGAAAGAAGAGAATTGTGATGTATTGCTGTAGGAGGCAGAAGACAAGACAGATAGAGGCGTAAATAAAATTAAATTGTTGAGGCGTGAATATTGGAAAACAAAACAGAAGATGTTAACTGACATATTTTTAACTGTTGACTTTGACGTTTATTTCGCCATTTGCCTTGTCATTGCGAGGTTTTGTGTTATTAGATACAAGATAAAGATAAAGATAAAGATATATTTATTTGTATAAAACATGAGTGGTATACAATATACAGGTCTTAATAATAAATTATGAGGTAGCTGCATGTTTTGCCATCTAGGTATGGCGTACAAATTTTTTGGTTGAAATAATATTTCAACCTATATTAACGGGTGAAGTTAAGTTCAAACAACAACTTATAAAAGAAAATAGAAGGGAAGTTAACAATATTAATTCTTACTTAACAATTTAACATTAAAGAAATATCGCAATTGAATTGCAGACGCTTTTAATTTACTCTTTTAATTTACAATCATATTAAATCAAGAGATTTGATTAACGGTCGTTAGTTTAGTGTCACGTGATTTATCGATGACTGTTACCATTTTTCTGTCGTCCTCAACAAATAGGTACATAAAAAAAATACTTTCTTACCTAGCCAGCTTGCTCAATCCGAGGATCTTGCCCTGAGGCAGGTAGCCGATGGACACCTTGCCGTAGAACGGCACCAAATGATGCTCGCACATGGAGAACATTTCGATATCCTTGACAACGACCATCTCATCAGTATCTTCGTCAAATATGGCGTTGTTTAGAACCTCTGGAATTTAAAAAATGGTTACATTAGTTACAGTTTTAAGTATTTAATTTTGTTTAGTCATGTTAGGCATTTTATCATCATTATTATAAAACAGATTACTGCTGGATATGTACTAAGCTAAACCTTTTCGGCATTCATCGATATCATATTAGTGGAAATCTTCATTTCCATGTTTCGACTTCTTGAAAAGCTACTTCGACGTTCGTCACATCTTCCTTCCTTTGCCCTTTCTTATCTTTATCTCCGTGATTTCTTTAGCCATTGACAGGTCAGGTCAGGACAGGGTATTAGCATGGGCATTTTGGCAATGTTCATTTTGATTAAGGTTTATGTAACCTGTCTTGAATTAAAGTTTAGCCTCAATTAATTTAATGACTCTCATTTGAAAGTTACCCATAAGTGAAATTAAATGATGAAATAACTTTTTATATTTCGTCATTTTTATGTCATCGTTATTACTTTCTAGGGTACCTTAAGCCAGGTATAATACGATAATACTAGATATATCCTGATACAGAAGGCGGTGATCTGGGTAATTAATTGCAACTTTGGGGAGACCTATATCTAGCAGTGGACTGCAGTAGGTTGACTTGATGGTCAACTACTAGAGGACTTAGATTGTCAGAATTTATCTTTTCAGATTATTAGACTTAGGTTTAGAGATTGATAAACGTTACTTATTATTATAGTGGACCATGGCAGGGCCATGCCCTGTCTGGGAGAATCGTTGAAGACTAAAACGCTGACAATTGCAATCGTCACCAGACAAGAGGTATTGTGGGAAGTATACTTTGTATTATCTTCTATTGCACCTGAAGTTAACAACAGTGCAACAGTGCCAGAAATATGCTCAGCTAAAGCACGTTCTAAGCAACGTTTATTAATCTTGGCCTCAGTGTGTTGTATTAATGGACATACCTTCGAGACTCTGGTCATAACCCTTGGTGAAGAAGAGCATAGCTTTGGCGGCACGCTCCGGAGTCTTCAGCAGACCCGCCCTCTCTGGGTCCTCTCCAAGTCCTGAAAATTGGAAAATAATTTGTTAATATCTAGGAAAATAATTTTATACTAGGTGATTGAGCTATAGCATCTTTTGTGGTTTTATCATTGTCTTAGTCGCTAAAGGCACTTATTTTGGCATGACTTTTACATATTTAGTCTTCTCCCTTAGCAAGATTCTTTTAAAAATCCGACTATGAATTAACAACACATCTTGCTAAGATTTAGTAAAAATATTTGGACTATGAACTTATTCTAAAAATGTTTATCTCGATTTTGCAGGTTGTTTGGACTATGAACTTATTTTAAAATATCATCATGACTTACTATGATCTTGAAAATGATGACTTTGCAAACTTATTTAAAATATGATCTTATTTGAAAATGATGACTTGTCATATTTAGTGCATGATGAAAATATCCTCCATTGTTTTATTTTTCGGAAAGAAACTTTTAGACGGCTGAACATAGCTTGACCTAACTGACAAATTCATGGCCATCAATAATAACTTCTGAGATGGAGACTGGTAGAGAAGTATAGAAGAAGATAAATGTTTGTACGCGAACAACGACTAGTGAGAGCAGGATTCTCCTCAATTTAAATTTAATGATTAACAGCAAATACACAATTCAAGATATTTTACCTGTAAGCAGGAGTCTGTAGGAGTTGGCCATGTCGGGGAGGAGTGCCTCCCTGGTGGGGGGCCTGTGGTCCAGCTCCAAATCATGGTGGAAGGTGCAGTTCTCGTGACCTGATGATAAAGGGAAACAATAGGTTAGAATATTTATTGCAAAACGTTGTAGACGCTGAATATACAGAAAGTAACGTAGATCACCAAGAAATAATTTAGAAAATTTTGCGCTTCTGCAAAATTGCAAGACTGCATAATTATCCGTTTGTTTTTAAGTGTGTCATTTTGCAATAAGGTGAAAAAACAATCTTGCGATCTTGCGAAAATTCTGGATCACCGATTTCACAATTTTATAATTGGCTTTAATTGGGACATAAAATAATGCACGTAATACTTGAAATTCTACTTGTTTTTAGTTTTTACATACTTGCTTACGTTATACAAATCGGTACGAACATAAGATTTTTCACCATACCAGTAAGATTTCCCGGACTACTGAAATAAGTGATATTCATTTATGCAAGGTTTTGAACACTTCTGTACAAAATAGATGAGGTCTGTGTTTAACTACTCTGAGAAGAAACGGCCAAGAAAACTCAGAGGTCTACTATCTCTTTAAAGTCCAGATATTAATTTGCCGTTTTCATTCATCTGAGGACCATGCAGGTTCTCGCCTATGTTCTACAAATACCATAAAACTGGGAGCATGTCTTTATGCCTCGGCACCAAAGGAGAGTATCAATCAAGTTCTGGACTAACCAGAACTTGCCAGAAATTCTGATATTTTCCTAAAACGTCTTTATATAGTTCACATTCGTTGCACTTGCACTCGTCTGTAATTTGATTCTTATCACTTTCATTGACAATGGTCTATATGACACCGTCCGTTTAGTAAGCGAAGATTACATCCTCGCATTTGTCATTGACAATAAAGTCATGGTCATCGAAAATGTTCTTGATATAGATTGAAGCTGGTCTGGATTTATTTTCAAAGATTCAACATCTTCAAGCTTTTTAGGGTCATCAAATGTGGACCATATGCCCGGTTAAAAGATGCGTAGTGTTCCACGCGCGCCTCAAGGAGCTATCAGTGAACTGACTGGCCTTTGGGGGGAGGCCCACTTGCCACCTTCGCGAGACCGGTTGTAAAGGTAACTGTAACCCTGGAACGCAAAGGTTACCAAAAGAAAAGGGTGGATTTTTTCAGCAAGAGTCTGACAGTCTCGGCCGCTCCATCCAGAATGGATCATCCAGGAGACGAAGTCATACTAACTACGTCTATCGTGTTGTTTGTGTTCCTTTAATTTTCATTTGCGTTCCAGGTCGCGGTGACCTCTTCAGACATTCCCACAAGCTTGGAAAATTCTACAACAATATTATTGCGTTCTGTTCTGACGTCAGGAGCTTTTCCCGAAGTTTTGATGCGTTTCATCTATGTCAATATTTTCCTAACGGGAAAATAGAATAATGACAATGTGACAAGGATATAAATAACTACTCGCTTACGCAATAACGTTCGAATTGTTAAAATTGTTATTAGTTTTTTTTAACAGATATTTATCTTGATCTATAAAACCACAGATTTGATAATTAAACAGATGTTGCAATCTTTCCGCACAGTTGCGTGTTCATAAATAATTGCTAAAACATGTTAGAAAAAACAGTTGAAGCCTTCCTTGAATAAGATAAATTTATTGTTTTTAATTTCAATTCGTTTAAAAATCATTGACGTCTAGACAGTTCAAAATGCAGGGTTAAGAATAGATAATAATATACTCTAATAACCTGTCTCTGAATGCTCAAAAAGACCTTAAAACATTTCTACTTAATATTTACGATAACGATAAAAGAAACTAGACAAGTGTAACAGAGACAGACTTCTCTCTTAGGTCCTTCGTACACAAGGCGACTCAAGTTTCCGATACCTTACGACTTCGGTATCCAAGCTGCTATCGCAATACAAACCCATAGAGGTTCGAACACAAGCACTCGTCAATGAATACCAAAATCGTAAGGCATCGGAGACTTGCGTCGCCTAGTGTACGAAGGAGCTTATACTTGTAGTTATACAGAGTAAGTGCAATAACAACATGCATTTAAGCTTAGCCACAGAACATGTTTAGTAAAATTTATACAGATGATTTGAATGTTTGTTCTGAGACATTTGAAAATTCTAAAAAAAAAGGTTTTCCATACTGATGGGCCCGATCAATTTCTCATTTTGTATGAAAAAGCAATTTTTTTTGCGAATTTCCAAAAGTCTTAGAACAAACATTGTTCAGTAACATGGGCTGAGTTACCCCACTAGAGGTTTTGCGCTATTAACGTTACTCGTTGTATAGACCTTGTCGTAATTTTACTTTAGCCTGTAAATATTTATAATGTCGTAACGTACAGGTAACAAAAATAATCATATCCCTGACAGAATGGTAGACAAAATCAAAAGCCTTTGACGAATCCAAAAGTAGGACATTTATCCAAAATAGGATTAAAATGCTACAAATCGTACAAAATCTGAGACAATGCATAATTCTATGCATAACTTAATACAAAGACCTTCAATTCAAACATCACGTGGCTTTGTTTATGTTTTAGTTTAAAACAATATACATTTTGATGGATTCAATAGCGTAAGTTTAGTTGGGAAGCCAAAGTATTGTTGTTCTTAAGGTCCTTGAATATTATTTAATTAATTTGCCTTCAGACTTGAAAGTCTGAAGGCAAATTAATTTCTGTTATGACCGTAAATATGGAAATAATGTAAGTTTTGATATGATTGCGTTCATTTTTGTAGTATCTCATAAGAAGGTTTAGAGAAAAGTTAAAAGGATGGTATAGAAGTAGTACGATCGTGTGATACAAACGTGATTGAAAAGCACAATAAAATATTCAATAGTAAACAAGATGAACAAAGAATATTACGAAGATAGTAAAAAAAAAGAAATCTAGAAAAGACTAAGTAAAGGAAAACGGAAGATAGGTACCATTAAATACGAGGATCAAAACCAAAGAAATCTAGATGAGATCAAATTAAAAAAAAAAAAAACATTGAAAATAAATTCTATAGAGGTAGATATTAGCCAAATATACAAACCAGGTGTAGTAGATGTTCTAGGAGTCATTGGGGTCCCAGGAACTTCAAGTTCACTCTCAGCATCAGTCAAATGGAAACTTTTTAAAGCCTCAGGAACTTTCTTATATTTACTAACAAAAGATCCCTTGACTGGGCCGTCTCCATTTTCTTTTTCTTCTGATATTGAATTCCTGATCGACCTGGAGCTGACTCTTCTGATCAAAGACGATGGAGGTACAATCGGGTCTGAGTCCTTTCCATTTACAGCGGCCATTTTTGATTTTTACTAAAAATTCGTATTTTGAAATTTAAATTTTATGTAAGTTTGTCTTGGAATACGTCCGTTTTGTGCTAGTATGCGGCTCAACTGAGTGAATACACTGTGAGAAGGCCTCGGGTTATCTCTCTTAAATTGTGACTTTATTTATTACGTCGATAACCCGGGTATCGTTTATCATTTAGTTATTAATTTAAATTGTTGTTTGGTCAGTTGTAAATAATAATAATGCTTCCTGATAGAGCATGGCTTTATTGCATGTAGTATTTTTAAAATTAAGGGCAAAAATGTCCGCATTTTTATGTGCGTAATTTGGTAGCGATGTTTGACCAGTTTTTCGAGTATCAATGTGGTTTACGGTTCCGTATGTTTAAAAGTTATAGCTAATTCAAGATCGTCAGCATCAAAAACATTTATTTTTGGATTATTCCTAACTTCAAATTCTGTTACACACCTAAAGGCCTCATTAGACATAAAAATAAAACATAGTCTAAAGGCGAAGGTTTCAAATATCAAGTCACACTTGCAAGTAGAGCAAATTATGTTTATGTTATCGCATTATAGCTTATTTCGAAATAGCGAACTCGTGATTATCAAGGCGAAGTGCATTGCCATCTTAGTCACGTGTCTCAATACAAATGTTATGTTCTATTGCAATAATTACGGCTAGTTGGCAAGATTGATGTAATATCCAATGTGCTAAACAAACATTTGTAGCCAATCTTGGATAAGTATCATTCAATGGCCGAGGTTTTACTGAGGAGAAAAAGAAGCTAACGTTGATTAAAGAGTAGAATCTTATAGGAATTGATACGATTTGTAATAATTGAAAGTCAAAGAAAACTAGGGCATTGCGTGCAATAAAATAAACGTAGCAAAAATCTTTGTAGAAAACGTTATTGGAAACAATAAAAATGATAAAGATTAAACAAGTGAAGAATATAGATAAAGGTTTTTTACATCATTTAAGGAACTCTAAAGCCGAGATAGTGATCTTAAGACCAATTCTATACCGAAAAAACCGGTAGCAGCCCGTATTTTGATAAGCAACCTTGATATGTTTGCGGTTCGTTTACCCACATATGAAAGTTGAGGTCGCAATCAAGGTTTGTTTCCTATTAGTAAAGTAGTGCAGTTTTTAGTTTCCGGTTTTGTATTGTTACGGTAATTGGACCTATCGCGAATTTTGATAGGTCTGTTTGTAAGTTTGACCTAGAGTAGGACCTTCATACTTGGTTTAGAGGTAGACGTGGTCAAAGATTTTGATGAATTTAGGTTAGAATATAACATATTGTTTTTTCCAATAATAGTAGTTTCATTATTTGCTGTAGGTAATTTTATAATCAACCCCTTGTCATTGATTACAGACAAAAACAAAGATGGATTTAATATTACAGTTGAAGACCGCTTATAGCGGTTAGACGATTTAACTTTAAAAATTAGTAAAAGTGAAACAGGTGAAGTTAGAAGTTAGTTACTAAAGAGCATGCATTCCTAGAAACAATCACACCATTGGGAGCAAAAGAAATAAAAGTAATAAATGGTTCCAAAGAATGAAGAAAAGGTCGACTATCTGAAAAAACTGGAAGAAGAATGTCTTATAAAAACTGTGTTAGGTATTCAAAAGACGAAGTTAGGGACAAAGGTTGTATAGAGAAACATAATAATATAAGCATTGAAATACTCAGCGTTGTAGTAACAAGCAATCTAAAGTAAAATACAGAAAGAGAAATCCATGTAGCAACAATAAAAAGATCGAAAGTGGTTGTTTACGAGATTAACCCAAAATCGGATGTAAAATACGCGACGAAATTAATTGAAATTCTTAGCATGTTTCGAATGCCTATATATGTAGACTGATGGCAATCTTAATTGTGATGATCTAAAAAGATTTAAAAAGATACAAATCAGACTCAAATGGTAGCTGGAACTGTTTTACGTGGAAAGAGTCACGTTTCTTGTTCGTTGTAAAGATTGCCGATTATGTCACTTTTATGATCATTGACATAAGGTTTAAATTACAATGATTGACGCAATAGTGAAATGCTGTGATCACTGAATTGATTATGAAAGTGAATCTGTTAGTGTGTTTGGCTTCGATAGATTCTATTTAGATATTAAAATTTTCTGTCTGTGTTTTAGAATTTTTTGCTTTAACGTCTGAATGGATTTTTATGGCATTTGGGTGGAACATACGTAAAACATTAACTTTGTTAATATATGGGACACTTTTCTCGGGTATACGTATCGGTGAATTAAAATTTGGACGCTACGTATCTGCGGCGAAATAAATGCAAACAAAACTTAATTATGTTTGTCTAGCCTGATTATCTGAATAAAATTAACTGTTTCAGCTTTCTTGTTTTATTTTTGTGCACTATTATTGTAGTTTGTGTCAATTTAAGCAAAAAATAATACTTTGTGGAAAAACTCTAAGATTTAAGTCTTATGATGACAAAGAGATTAAAATGTTAATTGTATTGCAAATAAACAGCAAAATGCAATCTACTGGTTCATATTACAGAGTTCGTGATTGCTACCAAGAATCAGTATTTTTGTCCTTATTATGATAATATACACACATCAAAAGTGTCTAGGGATCAAGCATTTTTATGCGGATTTCTTGAGATTGAGATGTGGCTTTGTAATAAATTTATGATTTTATAAATTTTATGGATCCTTTTTGGTGCATTTCATAATTTGAATCAGGAACTGTAAATCAAATTCGAGTAAAAGATGAAAATCAGCTGTCAATATTTTCCCTATAAAAACATACAACGCATTGAAGACATTATTAGTGCTACTGTTTCCCTACTACTGATTAAAACCAACGTTATTATGGAGCGGCGACGTCATTTAAGCAGGGAAGAAATGCTCAGAGCCGTGGGAATGATAGAAGCTGGTTCCCGGCAACGTACTGTGGCTTTAGCTCTGAATACAAGTCAGAGTGTTATCAGTCGACTTTGGACACGTTACCGAAGCACTGGTACCGTGGCTGAGCGCCATGGAGGACGGTATCGCTGCACCACACGGAGACAAGACCGATACATTCAAATCTTAACTCGAAGAGCTCCAACAATAACCGCCATGGTGTTAGCCGTGAGGCTTCATCACTCTTCAGGGAACTTAATTAGCGACCAAACAGTCAGAAACCGCTTGCATGAAGTGAACCTTCATTCCCGAAGACCGCTACGGGTACCACCTATAGCAATGCACAATCGTAGGATTCGATATCAATGGGCTCTTGAACACAGAAATTGGGCAGAAGAACAATGGCGTTTCGTGTGCTTTTCTGATGAGTCTCGTTTTGGTATGAGACCGGATACAAGACGTATACGACACTGGAGAACCCCTGGACGCCAACAGCGATTAAAATCATGCCAGGAAGTCCATCCTTATAGTGGTGGAACCATCATGGTATGGGCGGGTATTTGGATCGGCGGAAGAACTGAGTTGATTTGGATCAGAGGCAACCTCAACGCTCAAATTTATGCTGAGACGATTGTATCAGACGTCATCGTTCCTCTACAAGTGCAAATCGGTCCCTTATTTCAGTTAATGCATGATAATGCACGACCGCACACCGCAAGAGTTGTAAGACAGACTCTCGCCGCAGCTAACATCAATGTCCTGCCCTGGCCTGCTCAGTCGCCAGACTTGAACCCGATTGAGCATGCATGGGATATGCTACAGAGAAGAGCTCTGCCGAATATGGAGGGTATCCAGTCGCAAGAAGACCTTTTTTTGTTGTTGCAACGAACATGGGCGGCCATTCCACAGCGTGATTTGGATGAACTCATTTTGAGTATGCCAAACCGATGTTCTTGTGTTGTTAGTGTTCGCGGTAGAAACACGGATTATTAATTGTTTAAGTTACCCAATAAAATTTTAAAGAAAACTGTTATTTCAGTCTTTTTTTCGAACTTTAATGTTAGTGGTTCAAATGTCAAAAATCCCTTTATTAGGAAAATGGCAAATTTCTTTATGAATGCAAAGGTGACTTGGTTTATCGTTACTGTGACAAACGATAACACTTTATTTGATGAATCCTTAAAGAACATTTTAATTAATATCAATCAAGAGAAAAGTTATTGCAAAAATATATGTTGATCCCTAGACACTTTTGATGTGTGTACATAAAAACGTCAGAATAATAAAATAAATGACAGTCTACGATTTTGTCAGCATGGAAATATACCCATCATTAGATTCGTACAAAAAATCCACAGATTATCTTTGATAATATTAAGATGGTTCCGTATACGATAAGGATATAGGTATTTGAGTAAGTAAAAAACATAATTTGGAAGTTAAAAATAGATTATGAGCTTTTAATATAATTATGTCGTTAAAGTTGACCTTGCCTGATTGACACCGGAAGTCATCAAGTCAAGAGAGAAAAATAAAAAGGATTGAAGTTAAAGTAATAAAACTTAACGCCTGTTTATGTAAAAAGATGGGGCAGAACAAATTGGCCAGTTGACAAAATAAAATTCGACATTGATCTACGGTAATTTTTCTACCAAAAAACTATTTTTTTCCCGTGAGCATGACCACTCTCTGGTGTCAAATTAGTATTAAATAAACCGCATCTGAGAATATTCTAGAAAAATCGTGTGGTGCAAACATTTAAAGTCATATAAACAAACCACTACCCCACTCCGAAACAGCTACCTCTAGATCATACATACATTTGTTGCGTGCGGGAATTTAACATGCGACACGCAGCGCATCTGCCAATCGCTTAGCCACTGCGCCAACCGCCAACGATTACTACATAAAATTTAAACATCTGTTGAACACTTGTCTAAAAAAAGTGTCAACTGCAAAACACCATTTGACGTTGATATAAGGGTCGTTTTGCAGATATACTTTTTTTAGACAAGTGTTCAACAGAAGTTTAACTTTTTTTGTCTCTCGACTCAAACTAAAACTGGAACCGAATCTTATAGCCATCAACTCCACATCCGGCCTCTTTACCAGGCTAGCTAGACTGAACTTTGATCTTCATAAACGGATTTGAAACGAGATCATTGTCGTTGAACTGGGACTTTGAATCGCCTTGAGTAGGTCAAATAGCATTACTTGGCTTGGTTTTAGCTTAATAACTGTAGCAGTAGTGGAATAACAGGCTATTTTTATAGGAGTTTGGAAGGTTAGGTGTTTAACAGACTTGTAGCGAGAGCATGGGCGATTTCAATTATTTTTATTATGGGAATGATTTTTAATGGTTTCTAAAATTCGTACAATCTTGATTGAACTCGGATTTTTTCTTATTGGTTTTTGTTTTAAGTTTGCTTTTTAACAAAGGTTTTCGTTTTATTAAATTATTATTAGAACTTTTTAAGTTCTAATAATAATTTAATAATTTACGGATGTAAAAGTTGAATAATTTACGGGATGTTTACAATGTTTACTAATTTTGTTGTAAGTTCCTGATACTTACCTATTTCGGGAATGCTGCAAGCGTCTTTCTAATATTTTTTTTTTCATCGTCTAGTGATATTAATTATGTCACTTCGTCTAGGCTCTATGGTAAAACTGGAAGACCTTAACATACTTAGAAATATAATGATAAATCAATCACAGTCTTAAGGCGGCGCTAGTCGCGAGCTCGAACTCACTGGCAGGCATCGTCAAAAACCATGATATTTCACCGGAAATCGAGCCATATTGTACATGTGTGCGCGAGCGTCATCCCCCCGTGGAGAAAACAGCGGAAAACATTATTCAGTGAGATGCACGATCATTCAGAGTAAAAGGCGCGCGTAAAAAAATACGAAAAAGCCTTTGGAAGAAGGGGTTTTATGAAAAATTCACTGCACCAATTAATTTCAAGTGAAATTTATCAAATTCTTCGATAAATTTGCTGTGTCGGTACGGACTTCGTTTTGGAAATTTGATGCTTCTTTAGCTTCTAATTTACACCTAAAGTTGTGTTAAAATTAGCAAAAAAAAAAACGAATCTTTAGAAGCTTGTAACTTTTTAATAGCTTCATATTTTACAATTCTGCATTCTCCGTACAGACAAAATTAATAATGAGACAAAACGATAACATGTTTAATTTTGGATGTACCTTGTCAAATAGTGGAGTAAAACCCCAACGAAGTTTCTATGGAAAAAATGTTGACTTGTTTGACCTTAACATATCCCGCCGGCAAGTTACGTAGAGGTCATGGGTGGAATTCTCAGGCTTAACAAAAATTACTATTGATTATTTAAAACCAAAAAAAAACTAAAAAAATAGGCAAGAATACTTTGTCATAAAAAAGTTGAAATGTCAAACCATTATTGTCTATGGAACCCTAAAAACACTTGTCATAGCTGTCAATTTTCCCCGCGCATTCAAAACTTTTTGTCACATTAATGAATCAACGGAATACAATGATGATGTTTAATCATTACAAATGTTAATAAAAACCCAGCGATAATTTATTCATACAACATGTGGTTTTTCTCACATTAATTATTAAAATATGGCTCTATTTATATTTAATGCCGGATATAGACTAGGATTTATGGCTTAGTTCCGTTGCCTTGCCTTGTCTCTGATTTAAAATTGGAGCGAATTAATTATTATGATTTACCGGGAAAATTATGACAGATCGATAAGTACTAATGTTTTTTTTTACGTTATGGTCTTGGTTTTATTTATTTTATTTAGGTATTACACGTGTGATAAAAAATCGCATGGTGAAATTTTACAGAAATCATTTTCTGAGTATTTATTTTCATTTTTAGTTCATTTATGTACCTACCGTTCATTTATGTACCGGTCTTTGATTTTCAATATCTTTCTTACCAAACCTAACCCGTTTGGTAAGAAAGATATTGAAAATCAAACCTACATAAAGTCTGATATAAAAATGATCGTAATGAAGAGATAAATTCTCTTCTATAAGTGTAATTTTCTATCTAGTATTTGATCCTCAACTTTTGTCAGTCAAACAATATGCAATTTTTTACTACCAAACTAATTCAAAATTCGACAATAAATCACGTTTTAAAACCAAATTCCCCTTCACTTAAAAGTACGGACAGCATGATAACAATAATTAAACGGTATAGTTCTAACACTAGTACCTAGTGTCCTTGTTGCAAAAGTGAACGCATGTCCTTTGCGAGCAACGTAAGTAGCGTTAACAAAAAAAGGCGGGATTCGACTTTTTTAATCTGTGGTTTGTACTTTTTTCTTTTTTGCCAAAGTTTTAACTCCGAATGATCGAATGAGTTATTCAACTCGCGAATTTTTATGTACCCATATAATTTCGAGAGTATCGAAATTTTACTTTGTTATTTTTAGGGCTATTTCGGTACAAAAGGGTCGTTTGATTGTAATCGAACGACTTTTTATAGAAACCTTATGCTTTATAAATTTTGTGAATAATATAAGATTGCTTTCTCTGATGCGTTTGGCGATTATTTAGTTAGCCATAAGTCTGCGAGTAATTAAGAAAAAAACATTCTAAATTTAAACAAGATTCAGCAAACAAACAAAAATGCCAACTGAACTTCATTTTTAATAAATTGTTAGACTTTCAGCGATATAAATTTAGTAAATTACAAGCAATTAATACCTAGTTATTGTTACTTAATCATACATACCTACATAAATTATAGGCATTTATTGTAATCCTAATACATAACTTTTCGCTATTAATTAGAATAAATTAGTCGTTAAACTTTAATCATACGGTTTTATAAATAAACTTTGATGAGCTATTTCTCTTAAAAAAGATTTTCATCCATGTTTTGTTCTATTTTTACTCAAGATTAATCATTAAAAATGGCTTGTTTACTCAGGTAAAGTAAAGTACTGTAAATAGGGTTTAAGGAAATATGTTTTAGCGGTCCCTTTTAACCGGTTTATAGGGATTACCCTTTATGTGTGTAACTTAATATCGTCATAGTCAAGGGTGTTTTAGTCAAAATTTAGACCTATTTTATGTTTGATAAAAAATGCTGGTACGGAATAACACAGAGTCTATATTATTTACAAAATTATACTCCTACTAATGTTTTATAGAAACAACAAATAAAAACCTATTATTTATATGTAGGTACTTACAAAAATACATATATTATTTTACAAAATTGTTTGACAGATAATATGAGAAAAATAAAAAATTTTAAGATTAAGTGAATAATAATTATATTTGTAAAAGATTCGAGAGGCTGTTTGTTCCTGTTTGGCATTTTATTTTGAGTTCTGTATCTAGGCAGACGCGGGAAAAAATCATGAGGGTTGCATGGGCTAGATAAAAATAAAAATGAACGTGAAAACTTTGAGTTAGCTAAACCTTGATTATTTTCGAGAAAAAGTAACAAATAAATTCTCTACAAATTCAATTAATAGAACAACAAATTTTAACTCACAAATTGGTCTGGCTGTACCGATAATTGCACAAACCATGATTTTCGTTAACACCACTTTGAACGTACCTTAACCAGTTGCCTATACCTACTCACTTACTAGTTACAGCAATTAAGCAATAAACAAGTTTTTCAAATAAAATTAAATTACTATAATTACCAGAAATAAATAAATTACTTGTCTTTATAAACCTTTAGCAATTAAAAATATGAATAAATTTACTCTCATATGTTTTTCTTCGGGATAAAATCATAGAAATAGAAATGGGATAGAACAAAAAATTTTTATCTATGGTGATATCTTAATGTCTATTCTTCTAACACCGGCTCCACACGTTGGCCCCAACGCTCGTACCAACGGAGACGGCGCTATACCAGAAAGCAAGACGCAAATAATTCTATCTCGTTTCTTAGTATAGCGCCGTCTCCTTCTATTCGGCCAACAGGGCCAATGTGTGGATCCGGCGTAAGTCATCGGATAATAAAATGCCAAACAATGCATAATAATATGCTGATAAAACGATGAGTAATTGCAGTGATAGTGCAAAATTATCTTATTGTTTATTTTATGAGATAATATAATTATATCAGAATCTGTAGTTAAAACATAACAAAACCCAACATTTCTGTGGTTCAAAATTATTGGCAAAAACGGAAGTGCTATGGGCACACCTCTGTTTATCTCTTCGGTTTTAAAAACGTGATGTTATGATAATTGTCTTTAATAGAAAGTGAAGATTTAGGTACTAGGTTTTATCGATATTGTTGTTGGTAGGTATCCCAAAAGGCTCTTAGATTCTTGAGCAATCATAATATGACTGATGAGATTTAATTGACTGTTTGTTTCACGAAATAATATTCTAGAAATTATTCATTGATTGACTACAAAATATAATTATACATCGTACAACACCTTTATTATGCATTTTAGGCATTAGGCATTGAAGTAAGTCCAAGTAATTGCATATAAAAGTTGAGCATCACTAAATGGCAAATAGATAACAAGCACAACATAAATAATGCAATTGTATATTAAAATGATTAGTCAAATAATCTTACAAAAACTATTGCTTATTGCATAATACTTTGATATCAAAACAAGCTAATTGTAATTATTCACAAATAATTATGAATGAAAACGTGGTAGAATTAAACCTTGATAGTTTTAATCATTTCAATCACGCAATGCTTCGTCGAAAATAAAAATATTTATAATGACGCAGTCACAGGTTAAACGTTACATACCTAGGTCAAGTTTTGACCTAGGCTCTACCGGAACCGGAACGATATAAAAAGTAAATCACATTGATAACTCGTGACAAATCGTGAGAAACGAAGGCAAACACCTATTTGTTTATATCACAATCCATACTTACTCACTCTTTGAACAAAAAAAAAAACGCACAAAATAAAACTGCACAAAACGAACGCTTTTTTCCAAAAAAATAAAAAGTATTTTAGTTTTTTTGCTGTCTCTACTTACGGTTCGCGGGTTTTTTTTTTATATACAAAACAGAAAACACGGAAAAATAAATTAATAAATTTGTGTGGACGATGTGCTTGGACACACGGCGATGGCTGACTGAGTGTGGCAGGCATTCAACAGATGATATTTGTACTTTAGCTTCGTTTCGTACGCATGCGTTAAAACTTGGGAATCGATAACTACCGTATGAGTGTTTGTATCGATATTTGCAATCATTTTTTGATGAATCGATTAGTCATTCGAGTAAATTAGTTAATTGTTTCGATTTTAAACTCTAATTTATGGTTTTACTCTAAATCTTGGTTTTAGAGGTTAGGTAGGCAGTCGCTCCTTGTTAATATTAGCGTTCTCTACCCCATCATTGTTGGGAAAAGGATATATACGAATTATATATTTGCGTTTACACCAAAAATTCAAATCTAGCTAAAATATACGAACTAACTGTTATTATTTTACCCTTCTAGTCAAAATAATTGTAAGTAAAGCAAGTTCGATATTTGAATTTACCAAAACATGAAAAGTTTTCACTGTTTTGGTAAATATTACTACCTACTGAATTATGTTATCCTAGTACTAACTACTAAGCTACCCTTATTATTGAATTTTGGGAAAAATTATCTCTTGGTCAGACTGGTTGTTCGACTATAAAGGTTCTTTTTGCATAGAAAGCACAGCTCTACAATAAAATAATTAAATATAAAAAATATGATTATATTTCCATGATTCACACAAAAACTTCCGTTATTCTATTAAAATTCATGTCTATCATAACAGCCACTCAATTTTAATTAATTTCCATAAATTCACCAATACCGGTAGTCGATACCGATAAAATTGTATGTTGACAGTTATTATTATTAATAATAGTATCGATTATTGTTAATTTAATTTCGATGTTTATTATTATTTGCATCCGTTCGGACTTTGATTTTTATTTATTGTTTTATTAATTATTTCGTCCCTAAAATATGGAGGTTAAAATTAAAATATTTTGCATATCACGCTTATATATATCTGATATTAGTACCTACACTTATATTTCTCCTGTGAAGTACTACTGTTTTATTTAAATGTAATTGGTCATAATATATAAAACTTTAAACTTAACAATGTAACATCTAAGAAATTACAATTTAAGATTCTTGAAGAGACTAATAATTAGTACAAATTATTATTGTGCATATTATTCTATTCTTTTTATAATTATTATAAAAGGAATAGAACAGTATGCATTGACACTATTACTACGTATGTAATGTATCGAACTTATGATTAATTCATGTTTTTTTTATGTTGGTAGATAACTAGTGCTGAGGATAATAGTGTTGAGGTTGGTTAGTAACGTTCTGTCACTTTTTATTAAAAAAAAAGTAAATTATCATAGACTACGTTATAGATAATGCCTTTCTTTTTTTTATTTATTTATCTATTTTGGATTCAGCTGAATATCATTTTACATGGAGCGACTGCCTATCTGACTGTTAGTACTGAGGAGTAACACCTTACGATACCCCTTTTTAGGGTGTTAAAACTTAAAATCATCAAATAAGTCCTCCCGCCCTGTTTAGAGCGGATGGACTGTCAGACACTTACTGACTAAATATCCCAGACTCTGACAAAAAATTTACCCTGTTCCTTCAGTAGCCCTTTGCGTTCCAGGATCAAGGTAATCTTTACAGGCAGAGCTTTTATTTGAGATAATAATTGCGCAATATTGACAAGAAAGTTACAAAAAACTTGTGCAATAATTAAGTGAACTTTTCCGCCATTTACTAATTGATTCACTAATAATTTAGAAAGTAATTAACAGTAATGTTACAAATTATGGCTGGGTATATGGCTATTAAGAATTAAAAATGTCACAATGTTTTACATGTAAAAGTAAATTTTGTGCAATTTTTAAGTGGCAAAGTGTTTGTGAACTGTTAGGGACACCTCTGTTTAACTGTTTTTTTTTTTTTTTATATATGCATTTGCTCTTGACTCTAATCCGTCAGAGATGACAGAGACAAAGTCTTCGATGGAGCGAGCTTACCCAGAAGAAGCCTGTTCACTCTAACTTTGAAAAGATTCAGGTTGTACAACAGACGCAGATAGTGAGTTCCACTCTCTTTATTTGGTGGATTTCAGAAGCGATCATTATGTTTCCTCTGCTGTGATATACTATGCGACCAAGATAAGACCCTGCACTAAAATGGACCTGGGCTTTCCACGTCTGCCTCATGCCCAATGAGCTGTGGGCCAAAATAACCTCTTTGTGGAGCCCTGACACAGCCAGAAGGCGTCGCGGTAGACCTCGTAGAAGATGGCGGGATGAGCTGGACAAAACCAACGATCAGTGGAACACTTTGGCTCTGGATCGTGAAAACTAGAGGTCTTGGGGAGAGTGTTTTGCCCAGCAGTGGGATGAGTAGGCTAGCTCAGTATCAGTTGCAGAAATTCCCGATCGAAAAACCCAATAACATTTTGGCTAACCAGGGAATCAAACACAGGACCTTAAGCTTAGAGTTTTACTGTTGCATTTTTTACTTTGGAAAAGTTGTTAGCAATCAAACCGGTTTAAGGCGTACCTGATGACGGTATTAGGCTCCATCATTTACGATGAATCAGTAAAACAAATTAGTGTTAATATTATTAAATTGTTACTAATAAATTGAGAGGAAAACCCAATACCCCAAACCCAAATTAAGGAAAAAAAAAGAACTTTATAATTTTAATATAATTACAATTTTTGCCTGTGGTTTCACTATCGTAGGTATATTTAGAACCCACTCCTGGGTCACAGGTCTCCTCTCTGTGAGAGGCAGTGGGCCATAATCTAAACGGGCCCAGTGCGCGTTGGTAGATGACTGATTGATTTTTGCGCCTAAACCCTGACAACGTATGAGTTTTCATGATGATCGGTTCAATAGTTTAAGAGTAAAAAGGTAACAAACAAACTTAATTTCGCATTTTTTTTTTGTGGTGAAATCATCAAATGAGTCCTCCCACCAAGGGCAGGGCGGGAGGGACTGTCAGACTTGTACTGACTAAAATCCACGGTGTCCCATAATAGCCCTTTACGTTCCCAGGGGCATAATTAATGGGGTGCTAAGAGAGGAAACCTCCACGTGTGCCCGTGGACTGGAGTTCCCTCTCGCATACGTCCGGGGGGAAGACCAGTTTTTCGGGCCGGTGCACCCTGGGATGCGGGCAAAAACTCTTCCTTAGGCACTGTGTGCCTAAGGGGTCTCTTTGCCCGTATGCGAATAGCCTGTCGTGTGGACGCTCCAACGCGTGTCCCTCTGATCAGCAGAGGGCACAGCGGCGGAGCGGGCTTGCGGACGGTGAGTAATGGGTAGCTCGCCGTCCGACCAAGGACCAAGCCCGGGTCGGTGGCGCGTCGTGTTTCGCGCCAAATGCCTAATGGGGTCGCGGGTTTTTTCTTAACCCAGGATACCGTGGCCCCGGAACGTAAAGGGCATCTTAAGGAACACGGGTGGATTTTAGTCAGTAAGAGCCTGACAGTCCCTTCCGCCCCACCCAGGGCGGGAGGACTCATTTGATGATTATAAAACCAAAAAAAAAGGGGCAAAATAAATCGGGTACCTAATTCGGTAAGACCCGCAACCTACTTTCGTATTTAAAAAAATGATATATTTTATAAAGTTAGGGCACACACGATATAGTAGAGATTCTTAATGTGTCCCCAATGTTTGAAAAAGAAAGAAAGAAAAAAGTTTGTAAGCTGTATACCCATAAATTATAGACAAATTAACAAAAGTAAAGGATTTACATACAAATTTTCCTTCCTCATCAAATTCCGTTAGAATTTAAACAAAAATCTTAACTTATTTCCTTAGTAACTTTTTCCTTAAAGTAATATACGAGTATTTAATATAAGTATATTGCATAATCGGACACGCCACAATCGCGGCGGTAAGACCCCTCTTTGAGGAGTGGCTGAATAGGCGTCACGGCGTCCTGAGCTACCGGATGACGCAGGTCCTCACCGGACACGGAAGTTTCGGGAGGTACCTGAGTCTGCTGAGGAAGGAGGAAACGCCTGGGTGTCACCACTGCGAGGCTCGCCCGGAGGACACGGTGCAGGATTGCCCCGCTTGGGCATAGCACCATTTTTTTTACGTGGTAAAATCACCAAGTGAGTCCTGGAACCCAGGGCAGGGCGGTACTCGTATTGACTAAAATCCACGGTGTCCTTCAATAGCTCTTTACGTTCCGGGGTCACAGTAATGGGATAAGACCCGCGACCCCGGCATACCGACTGATACTACGAGATTTTATTGAAATTCATTATTTTTGTCAACTTGTTTATGTCGCTAGAGAGTGACGCACCTGTTTGTCTCTTTCTGAGACAATAATTCAATTCTTTACCAACAGTAACTTGTTGTCTCACTTCAAATCCCGGGACTCGGGGAATATCCATGTAATTCTAACCAAAACAGGTCTACATATTCGGTATTCCGATTTATGATTATGACGTATGGAAATGAAAAAGCGCTTCCAATGAACGAATGGACCCCTGAGGCAGCTAGGCGGGGTCGCAGGGGGTGGCAGGTCTAGATGAAGATGGCGGGACGGTTTGGATGGTTTCCTTGTGAGAGGCACACCATCGAGAGAAGTGGAGGGAATGGGCATGGGGGGAGGCCTTTGCCCAGGTCAAACTCCCTGTGTACTTAACGTAAAAAAAAAACGTGAAAGCTCGCCATAAGGCCTCCCTATTGTGGCTGGTTAAGAATATAGGCTGACTTCCTCTTATACATGGTTTGCTAAATCCTCATCATCAGCCTATAATGTTCCCACTGCTGGGACACAGGCCTCCTCTCTGTGAGAGGGAGTGGGCCATAATCCACCACGCGGGCCCAGTGCGGGTTGGTGGATGTCACATGTCTTCGAATTTTTGGTTCTAGGACATGCCGGTTTCCTCACGATGTTCTCCTTCACCGTTTTGAGAGCAGTGGTGATGAAATAAATTACACAAAGTAATGCGCCTGGTGGGGTTCGAACCTACGACTTACAACTCGTAAGTCGGGACCGATACCACTGCGCCACCACTGCTCCAACCCTCACTGTTGGCTAAATGTAGGTGTAAAATTAGGTACACCATGACTATCTAAAAAAAAAAAAAAAAAATCCTAAAAATGTTCTAAAATATTTCACAGAAAAATAAAAGCGGGGAAAATCAAATCCCAAACTTTGTCAAGATGACGACACATTAATTTTGTGACGTCGTCATTTCATTGAAAAAATGTCACGTTATTCATAACTGGTTCTTCAAACATTGGCTGTTAGTATTGGCGCAAACATTGGTATCTATGGTGCAAAGATTTGTGCCAACATTGGAGCAAACTGTCTAGTTTGACTTTGTTCCATACATGACTGTGGTTCTAATGAATTTACAAGAAATAGTTTGTTTGCGAAATTCTCTGACGTAGGTTTGTCCTGATTATTTTAGCTGACACTGTTTTATTAGAAATCACGTGTTAAAAATAATAAATTTTCTACTAAAATTTTCGAAGTAATTGTGTAATTATAAACTAAGTAGCTTTTCCCAGCGGATTTGCCCGGTAAAACGAAAATTATCCCACCTGGATTTAAACATATTATAAAAACTATTATAATATGTTTTAATCCAGGTTATAAACTATCTTTATATCAAATTTTATCCAAATCTATTTAGTAAGAGTAACAAACAAATAATAAACTAGATATTACTTTTCCTGGTATGAAGTATACCTACCTAAATGCGAAACTAATTATGTCTGTCTGTACTCATCTGCCTTTTTTAATTTCAACTGATTAAACTCTTAGCTTTTGCGCCAATAGAATCCAAATTCTGAGAGATTATTTTAACCTCAAGACAGGCAAAACCGCGAGAAAAAGTTACGTCACTAATAGGGGGCGAACTTATTACCCAATAAAAGCGACTATATTCAGGCGGTTTCTCAGAATTTATTAATAGCGAAACCCAATAAGATTTTAGAAGTAAATTAATATTTTATTAGAAATTTCGGGAAACGTGTTAATTGAATCTCTTTAAAGTTAGAGTGAACAGGCTTCTTCTGGGTAAACTCACTCCATCGTAGACTTTGTCATCTCTCACCAGAGGCCTTACCACGATCCAGTTTAGGCTGTGAGAAAGAGACAGAGCTATACAAGTCGTCTAGCGCCATCTCTTTCCCACAGCCTGAAGACTCACGCTTTAAGAGGTCATGGTAGGCCAACGACGATATAATACTAGACTCCGCATGCACGATCTAAGGAACAAAAACTATTCTGTCAACTCGCTGAGGTACTACGTAAGCGAGGGGGACGGGGTACTGCGTTGTGATTGGCTAACTCAAGGTCTGTACTGTGTCAACGTATGTTTACAGCTCACAGGAGTGGTCGAAATGAGACGGATATAAGACTTTTTTGCCTAATGTGTTGACAGGCATCGGTCGCCTGTTATTAGGAGTCTAGTATTAATCGTCGTTGTGGTAGGCCACCTGGACTAGGTTTATTCCACTTTGTTCACCTGGGTGATATCACCTGGGTGAACAAAGTGGACAACATTGGTGTCCTCAATTCACCTCGGAAAAATATCACCTGAGTGATATCACCCAGGTGAATTGCGGACACCAAAGTCCACTAAATCGCGTATAAGCCGGAGCATTGAAGAAAGGATTCTAAAATGGCGGCTTGTACTTGCGTTGACAGATAGTACAGTCAGCATATAAGATTTCAAATTAAAGTTTTTTTTCAAATTAAAAATAATAAAAACAAGACTAGGTCACAATAATTTCTCAAACTTAACCTAACAATAAAACAAAATTAAAACAACAATAATCAACAGGTAACAACGGAAAAATAACAGAAAACTATAGTAAATATTCTTAAAAAAGATCTCTGAGCGCGTCAAGACATCAAGACTAATTTTTTTTCTGCTAACGCTACGCGCCGGAGTGAGTATAGACGGCACTAGTGTGCGAGCGAGAGAACACGATAAGCGCCGCCATTTAAGAATCCTTTCTTCGATGAACCAGGTTATAAGAAAAGTCGCCTTTGTTCACCCAGATATTTTTCCGAGGTGAACAAAGTGGACAACTTTGGTGTCCACAATTAACCTGGGTGATATCACTCAGGTGATATTTTTCCGAGGTGAATTGAGGACACCAAGTGGTCCACTTTGTTCACCCAGGTGATATCACCCAGGTGAACAAAGTGGAATAAACCAGAGTCAAGAACAAAACAAACTTCAAAAATGTAACTTTCTTCGATGTGTTTTTACATAAACGGCATTCGTCGAGGCCATGCTGCGGGGCGAGACGGAATGGGAAGCGGTCGCCTCCATCTGCAGAGCAGTCATGCTTGCGAAGGAGGAGGCGGGCTTCGTAACAGGACATCATTCACCTCACTATCCAGCCACTGCAGAAGACGCCCCCGGCAACAGACGTCGAGAGGATGTTGCCGGCCATCGTAGGCGCGGACAAGCGGATGGAGAGTAATGGATGACTCGCCGTCCGATCATGGACCCGGGTCAACGGCGCGTCGTGTTCTGCGCGCGCCTCGAAGACCTGTCAGCAGCCTTAGAGGGCCAAAGCCTGCCGGGGTCGTTTGACTGTCTTATCAAGGGTTATTGAAGGACTGGATTATAATCTGGATTATCACACAGGATAAATTTTATCCCGATATTACGTTGGATAATTTTCGAGAACAAGCAAGCAAAGCCGCGTAATAGCTAGTAGTACCTACATACAAGCGTTCTAGAAAACAATAATAAATCAATAGATCCATAGAAGTAGATTTATGATGATTAAATATTTATAACCGCCGACGGCATTAATAAGAAACCGGTTTAATAATCTATTTTAAAAGTTAATTTGGCAATTCATTGTTGTTAGTTAATGATAGGATGAAATGATCTATTGGCTGATTCATTCTGATGACATAGTTAGGAAGTTTAACATCAGCCTTTGATTTTTAGGGTTCCTTAGTAAATAAGGAACCCTTCCGTCTGTTTGTGTGTCTGTCTGTCCATAGCTTATAGCTGTAATTTGGCAGAAATTATACAGTTTAGTTATGCCGACAAAGTAGTGAATAAACTTTTGTAAAATATATTTTGGAAATATCTGTTTAGAAGTTAACTATTTAGGTTAAAGCGCAAAAAGCCTAATTCGCAAAATGGCAACCTAGTCGCAAAAGGACAAGTTCTCAATATGCCAAATTCTCTAATCGTCTAATTCTTAAAATGGCCAATTCTCTAAAAACCAAATTCGAAAAATGGCAAATGATCAAAATTGATTTTTTTCTTAATTAGGTTGCCATTTTGCGGATAAGGTTTTTTGCCTTAAACCACTATTTAGGTCTAATATTTATGACGGAATCTTAATTTATGACTTTTAACAAAAAGCATTGTTTCAGTCATTAAGTTAAATACCAATTAGTACTAATTACAAATAACGGCTGTAACTTATTTTAGTTCGTCATTGACATAAAACATTTCATATCGATGACGATATGAAATGTTTTATGTCAATGACAAACTATGAAATAATGGCGGCATTCTCTTTACTTCGGAACACGATTTAGATTTTATTGTAGTTAAATAAAAGTAAAGGAACAAAAGTATTAATTGGACATGGCGAGTGGATTCTATTGTTTCTAAATTTTCCCGAAAGTAAAATAAATAGTCATTAATGAAATTAAAATCTAAGCAAATTCAAACGCTATTACCGAAATAATAAATTCCAGTTTTTTGATGAGTATCCCAAATAATTTGTTTCATTATCTTATATATAAAATTTCCGTGTCACAATGTGTTGAAGATATGTCACCTCCATGTACTCCGGGTACTGGCTGTCTGCTTTGTTTGTTATGTTTGACATATGATTTTAAAATGGTGTTCCATTAGAACTCTGCTGTAAAAGATTCACTCAATAAATATTCCCTAACAAAGGTTATGGGCTAATCACGAAAAATACGTTGTATGTTGTGAAAGTAATTCGAAATTGATATTCAACAATTGTAAAGTACACGTAAGAAGAAAAATGTCTTCGAATGTACGTATAGAATTATTGACGAAGGACAACTACGACAGCTGGAAGGTCCAGGTGGAAGCATTGTTAATAAAGAATGACTTCTGGGAATATGTGAGTGGAGAAAAGCCAAAACCTACTACCGATGCTGCTAGATCAACATGGGAGAAGGCTGACAGAAAAGCGAAGTCTGAGTTGATATTGGCATTAGATCCGAGTGTAGTTCGTCATGTAAAAAGAGTGGAGACTGCACGAGAGGTATGGTTAAAATTAGAGAGCTTGTTTGCGTCGAGAGGACCTGCAAAGAAAGCGAATTTAATGAAAAGGCTTATGTTACAAAGGATGAGTGAAAATCAAAAGGTATGTGAGCACCTTGATTCCTTTTTTGAAGCCGTTGACAAATTGGAAGAAATGGACATAAAAATCCACGATGATTTGTTAACGATCATGTTGTTGTACAGTCTTCCGGGAAGTTACGAAAACTTTAGATGTGCTATAGAATCTAGAGACGAACTCCCAAAGCCAGAGCAATTAAGAATAAAAATCATTGAAGAGGAAAGTTCAAGAGGAAACGCTCAAGTTGACAAAATAGAAGGCGCCATGTATTTGGACAAACATCAGAAGAAAACTGGAAAAACATTTAAGTTTAAATGTTTTAAGTGTCATAATTTTGGCCATAAGGCATCGGACTGCACAAAGAAAAGGGAAAAGACTCAAGAATCCCGATGTGTGGAGTCAGGCACTAGTCATGAAAATAATTGTGAAGCTTTAACCATAAATCATGTTTCAGATGACTGCCGCATCGCTGTTTATGCGAAACGCCGTCAGGAATGGATTTTTGATAGTGGTTGCACTTCTCACATGTGTAATGACGCGAAAAGGTTTGCTGAGATACTCCCTGCCAGTCAAAAATTAAAATTAGCCACAGATTCTTTGA
Source organism: Agrotis clavis (assembly GCA_954870645.1). Classification (NCBI taxonomy): domain Eukaryota; kingdom Metazoa; phylum Arthropoda; class Insecta; order Lepidoptera; family Noctuidae; genus Agrotis; species Agrotis clavis. The sequence continues at coordinate 3,425,150 of OX940942.1, forward strand.
CAACCGTGCAAGGTAAAGGTACAGTTAAATTATTAGCATGCAATGATGATCGAACGCGTAAAATTCAATTTGAAGATACCCTACTGGTTCCCGATTTACGTAGTAATTTAATTTCCATCGTGCAGCTTACTGAACGAGGTTGTGAAGTCACCTTCAAGCGTGACGTAGCCTATGCAGTTAAAGAGGGTGAGGTAAAACTGACCGCTGATCGGCGAGGTGATTTGTATTACTTGAGGGAGCTAGACGCTTCAGCGTCTGTGGTATGTAGTGAAAATGATGATCTGTATAGATGGCATGAGCGTATGGGACATCTGAATGCTAGGGATCTTATGAAAGTACTAAAGAAATCTGGTATTGATCAGCTAAAGATCGATAGTAACTTGCATGATTGTGACGTATGTGCTAAGGGGAAAATGGTTTCGTTGCCTTTTGTGAAATCCAGTTCACGCTGTAACGAGAAGTTACAAATAATATACTCTGATGTGGTAGGTCCAATGAGAGTTCAATCGAATGGCGGAAATAAATACTTTGTCACTTTTATTGACGACTATACTCGTTGGTGTGAAGTCTTTATGCTGAAAAATAAAAGTGACATTTTGTCAAAGTTTAAAATTTTTAAATGTCATGTCGAAAATTTGACAGGAAGAAAAATTAAATGTTTACATACGGATAACGGAACTGAATATAAAAATATTTTTTTCGATAAGTTTTTAGAAAATGAAGGCATTAAGAGACGTTTTACGACGCCATACTCACCTCAGAGTAACGGTATCGCTGAACGAATGAACCGTACATTGATTGAGATGGCGAGATGCATGATCTTATCGTCAGGTATTTCACCAAGTTTTTGGGCAGAAGCTGTAGCTACTGCATGCTATTTGCGTAACAGATGCCCAACTAGTAGTCTAAATGGTGAAATTCCATACGAAAAATGGTTTGAGAGACCTGTGAATGTCAAATACTTAAAAACTTTTGGCACGAAAGTACACGTCTTAGAAAAGGAACCAGGTAAGGATAAGTTTGCAGCACGAAGTTCACTCGGCATATTCGTCGGTTATCCAGCTGATGCGAAAGGCTATAAAATATGGATACCAGAGAGTAGAAAAATCGTAGTGTCGAGAGATGTAAAATTTCAGGAAGGTAAACCAACTGAAATTGAGTGTAAGGTCTCAAATGAATCACTAAATGAACCACAATGTGAAAAGAGTATTGTGAGAAAAACTGTTGAAATAGAAGGACAAACCAAAGAACAGTCTGATATACCATTTAGTGATGAACCTTCAAGAGAAGAAATTCCATCAGTTATTCAACCGATTGTGTCAGTGTTCGATGAAAGTACAGAGAATACAGAATCTATTGGAAACGATGGTGGAAACGTTACTTTAAAAAGAGGTCCTGGAAGGCCAAGGATTCAGAGAGGATATATTGGCCGACCTCGTAAAATCTACAACATGGTTGAGATAAGTAGCGACAATGAGTCATCGACGGAAGAATACGTTGATAGTGAAAATTTTGCTGGAGCTATTGAAACCACGTTAAAGGAAGCTTTGGCATCTGACGAAAAGGTCAAATGGGAGGAAGCGATTCTTTCAGAAATAAGAAGTCTAGTAAGTAATGACACGTGGGAAATTGTGAAGAAACCTTCAGATCGTAATATCGTAGGGTGTCGATACGTGCTGACGACAAAGCTAAATATTGACAAGACTGAGAAGAAGAAGGCCAGACTGGTAGCAAAAGGATACAGTCAGCAACATGGCCTAGATTACACTAAGACATTCGCCCCAGTTGCGAGGATTGCAACTGTACGTTTGTTGGTCGCCTTAGCTGTCGAAATGGGCATGGACATTGATCAAATAGATATAAATACCGCATATTTAAACGGTGATCTGAACGAAGATATCTATATGAAGATCCCAGAACTACTGAGAGAAGGTTTAGAGAAACTGAAAAATATAGATGGCGTTAATTCTACAGTAGGCAAAAAAGCTGCAAAAATGCTAGAAGATATGAAAGCAGGTGGTGACACCTGTCGTCTAAAGAAGTCTCTTTATGGTCTCAAACAAGCTGGACGACAGTGGAATATTAAACTGGACGAGAAGCTGAGAGAAATGGGATTGAGACCTACGATAAATGAACCTTGTTTGTATCACAAGCACAATAAAGATGGATCAGATCTTTTTGTTGTGGTTTATGTAGATGACGTTTTGATCGCATCACAAAAGAGACTGTATATAGATAAATTCAAGCAGGAATTGGCGAGGAGGTTTGAACTTAAAGACTTTGGTCAAGCAACTTTCTGTCTTGGGATAGATATAAAGAAAAGCGGCAATGAATATTTCTTGTCACAAGAGAAGTATATAAAAGATATTTTGAAGAAATTTACTATGGATGGTTGCAATCCAGTCCGGACTCCAATGGAAATTGGAAATCCTGTTATTAGCGAAAAAGAAGTAATAGAAGGGAAACAATTTCCATATAGAGAACTAATTGGAGCGCTCATGTATTTAAGCGTATCAACTAGACCTGATATCGCTAACGCTACGGCAAAACTTGCACAGTTTGCAGAAAACCCGCAGGAAACTCATTGGAGGGCTACGAAGCGAGTTCTTCGATACTTAAAAGGTACGATAACTCACGGTTTGAAGTTTAAACCGACGGGGTTATGCATACAAGGGTATGCAGATGCAGATTGGGGTAGCTGCGTCGTTGATAGACGATCCTTTACTGGTTATTTATTCGTTCTAGGTGGCGCAAGCATATCGTGGACTTCACAAAAGCAACGCATCGTTGCGACTTCTACTTGTGAGGCTGAGTTTGTGAGTTTGGCAGAAGCTATGAAGGAAGCTGTGTATTTGAACAGTCTGTTAAAAGAACTAGGTCTAAATCAATTCTGTAAGGTAAGAATGCATGCTGATAATTTGAGTGCTATTTGCCTTGCTGAGGATCATGGTATACATCATGCGAAAAGTAAGCACATTGACATTAGACATTTCTTTATAAGGGATGTGCTACGTGACAACAAAGCTATAACGTTGGAATATTTGTCAACTGATAACATGTTGGCAGATGTCCTCACCAAACCTTTGCCTCGCATAAGACACGAGTTACTAACAAGTGCATTAGGATTGTGTGTGCGAAAATAAATAGGTTTATATTTTGTGTATAGTATCGTACATGAGTTGAGGGGGTGTGTTGAAGATATGTCACCTCCATGTACTCCGGGTACTGGCTGTCTGCTTTGTTTGTTATGTTTGACATATGATTTTAAAATGGTGTTCCATTAGAACTCTGCTGTAAAAGATTCACTCAATAAATATTCCCTAACACAATGTTAGTTACCGTACTCCTCCGAAACGGCTCTACCGATTTTTACCAAATTTTATATGCGTATTCAGTAGGTCTGAGAATCGGCTACTATCTTTTTTTTTTAATTTATATGGCAAAACAACGTTTGCGGGGTCAGCTAGTAATAATATAATATTCCACAACTATCACACAACGCCATCTAGTCCCAAGCTAAGCAGAGCTTGTGTTATAGGTACTAGACAACTGATAAAGATACTTATATATTTCTAAATACATACATATTAAAGATAAATTACACCCAGACACAGAACAAATGATCGTGCTCATCACACAAACATTTGTTCTGGGTGGGAATCGAACCCACGACCTCCAGCATAGCAGTCAGGGTCACTAACCACTAGACCAACAGGCCTGTAAAATTATGATAGCAAGGATTTTTTTCTTAAATTCTCAGTTAAGCCTGATTTCAAGCCAAAAGTCGTCAACTTCTATCTATCTATAATAATCTATAATATAATATAATATAAATAAAATAGATCGCTATATGTGTTGCTAAGCGCATAACTTGAAAACGGCTGGACCAATTCGGATAATTCTTTTTATAATATTCCTTGAAGTGCGAGGATGGTTCTCACGGAGAGAAAAATGTAAAAAATTGCCTGAAAAAGTCTGAAAACAACTTTTCTATCAGTATTCCCATACAAAAGATTCGTAAAAAAATTGAGTGACGTTAGTTAATGGCGGTACAAAGTTTAAAGCCGGCTAGTTAATTAAAAGAAATTCTTAACAAAAAGTTGAAATTACTTTTTTATCCATCCGATTTATCAACGACATCAACAATTTAAACCCCTTAAATTATTACAAGAAACGTACACAATGACAGAATAAGGAAAAACCGCCAACACTTGTTTATTCATAAAGAAAAGAAAAAGCTTGACAGCTGTCAAAATACGTCATTCACTGTCGCCAATCAAAATGGCGTCGCAAGGAAAATTTTAAACATACAAGTGTATTTTCTATGGGATTTCCCTAAGCAATTGAGTCAACTTCTTAATGTTTTCTTAGCACTTTAGTTTTTAACTTTGCTATGTAAAAACCCAGGTACAAATTGTGAAGTATTTCTTCCTTTTACTTCCGAGGTTAATTCTTTGAAATTGAAAATTTTATAGTCTGTGGTTTTCGAGTGGCAAATAAGTTAACAAACGCTGTTAATTTATAATTCTGGGAAACAAATTCTCATAATAAACACATTATTATGGGCCTGAAAACCCATTTTTAAATGAAATGTAAATTAGTTGTATTTTTAAGAAAAAAAAACGATTCTTAATGAAGTTTTCAAACGTTAATTGACAGATGGACGCCATATAAGTGTTTACCGTTAAAACTATTATTGGTTAAGCCCGTTCATTCATATTCTGGGGGACTTCCAGTACATTTTCCTCCGAGAAATCTGTATTGATGTCCATTTACCTTATTTATTCTTGCTTAAACGTCAGAAGTGACGTATTCTAACTGTTTAATTCTGTGTGGTTCTTCCCTGTCACAACCATAAATTAATTTTATTTTCAAAATCATTTCCCCTTAACAATTTTCCTGTATCGTTTACAAACATTTAAAATCACATACACAAACAACCACACCCGGAAAGACTACTTGTAGATCATACAAATATTTTTGTTTCCGTGAGATAATTCCCGAGTATACGCGGACGAAGCCGATGGCAACAGCTAGTCTTTACATTGGTAACCTCATTAAAAGAGGTTATATCTGGAAATAAAGATCCAAAAGAGTATTTAACAGCATAAATAAATACATTAAAAAAATATCTAGTCCGTCAGAGTACTTATTAAAAAATAATGGTATCTTTTTTTCAATCAATTAATGTTACTTAGAAATAATAACGTGGATAAGCCTTTCTCCCGGGATTTCATTTCACATTTCAAAGTTTCCACGGAAATAACAATAACTACTTTTTTTAAGAGCACGTCGTCCAAACCGCGTGCAACAGCGAGTGCTTCATACATGTTCATAACAATATAATCCCGGAATCCCGGAGGCATGTCCATATTAATATACACGTTTCAGGTTATTGACCCCAAATCAATCTACTTACTCTGGGCTTACGGCCGTAAGGTTTTCGAATGGAGACCACGCTCCGGCAAGCGCAGCGTAGGACGTCCACCCACAAGGTGGACAGACGATCTTATGAAGGCCACAGGATCACGCTGGATGCAGGCCGCTTCCAACCGGTCTTATCGGAAGTCTAAAGGGTAGGCCTAAGTTCAACAGTGGACGTCTTACGGCTGATATGATGATGATGATGATTCTGGGCCTTGGTGATGAGCTATAGCTAAGTCGGAAAAGTTTATAGCGCAGACGAACGCAGTCGCGGTGAGTAGTTAGTGTTAAATAAGAATGTGGGTCAGTAATGGATACTATGTGGCTAGCATTTGCACAAAGGTTCAGAATTCAAGAGATCTTCAATGAAATTTTATACGAATAAGGATTACAGTAGGGTGACTGAATCGAAATATGTTGGAGGATATTTTGCAGTGCCGATAGAATCACCATAATCTGCCTAGCCTTTTTAGCCAGTCGAACCAGATGCAGCTGAATATCAGTATTTTACATGGAGCGACTGGCTGTCGGACCTCCACAACCCAGTAACTAATAATACGATACCCCATGGTAAGACTGGTTGTCAGACTTATGAGCTTCTGACTTAACAGTAACGACTGTTATAGATCTACAAATAACAGCCGGGACCAACGGCTTTACGTGCTTTCCGAGTGCAGTGCCGATAGGCTCTTCTAAATTGACAGACAGCTGTGTTGCTGTGCAGTTTGTTGCATCATTTATCTACACTAATATTATTAAGAAGAAAAAAATATTTTAATGTTTTTCTTTTTTTGTAATGGATAAACTAAAAAATTATTGAACTGATTTTAATAATTCGTAGTTCCAACAAATTATTTGAATGTAAAATGAATAACATAAAGATATGGTACTGTTAGGTATGTACTACGATTCAGTTGCATCTGGTTAGATTTGAAGCCAACCACAAAATAGTAAGGAAAAGGCTAGGCAGATGATGAATACAAATTCATTTAATTTGGTTCAGTAAATTATATCCCACCAAAAACATTAAATGTAAAAAATTGCCAAGTCTCTCGATGCAGTCTTTCCATCGTAAAAAGTTTTGAGATCTCACAGAAGCCAAGTCCTATTCAAATTATTTTGTAGTAAGTTATAAATCAACATTTAGTAATTATATCAATAGTTTTCTTTATATTATAACTATAGTGACTTGGCAATGAGCACAAGTAAAAACAAATAAAACGGCATATTTGGAGGAGTTGAAAGTTACACACACCGCATGCGTAAACATTCTCTTTTACTTTATATATTCTCTTAACATTCACCATTTACTTTCATAAAGCGATGGCCCGTAAGGTATTCTTAATTATTGTATTGGAACATGTAGTCGGTAGTGACCATCATGATTCACACATAACAAATAATCTGATCACAGGTCTCGTCAGTAACATTTGCACATAATTCCAGGCAGCAAGCAGCTTTTAATTTGTGCTCATTGCCAAGTCACTATAGTTATAATATAAAGAAAACTATTGATATAATTACTAAATGTTGATTTATAACTTACTACAAAATAATTTGAATAGGACTTGGCTTCTGTGAGATCTCAAAACTTTTTACGATGGAAAGACTGCATCGAGAGACTTGGCAATTTTTTACATTTAATGTTTTTGGTGGGATCTCATTTATTTTTTGTAAGTGTATTTCTTTTTTTTAGGTGTCCTCATAATTTCTTGGACTTCAGCTACTTTTTTGCTTAGGACCCATTCTCTATCTAACAAATTAAATAGAACTAAACTAACTAACAAATAACTAAATAAATATATATCTACTAACTTACAAACTAAATATAACTAAACTAAATAACACGTAAACAACTAGATATGTAACTATGTCTATGTTATATTAATAAACTATTTTCCTAAATAACTGTTTCAGTAACAATAATAAATCTACTATCTAATCCGGCTAACTTAAGTTCTCCGAATATCGCTACAATATTTTTTTAGTTTCGAAATGGTTGTTCATAGATAGATGGCACTATCAAATGAAAATTATTGAATTATTTTAAAGTACTACTTAGACTGCGCTCTGTAACGAAACCATAGCGCGATTCAGACAGGTACAACGCCATCTATCGAGCGCGCATACAATATTTATCGCAATACAATGGAGTTTTAGCTTTATTAATTTAATGAGTAGAACTTTATGTATTAATTTAGATTAATTATAGTCTATGTATTACATTTATATTATTCTTTTCTATTCTATGTATGTATTCATCCAATTGAATACTTAAACAACGAACAAAGTTAACAATGCAGTCAAAATCCATACACAATGTTCTTGCCAAACCGCAAATATAAAATTGTTTTCTATGGTATATTATTTTTTAATGTTTTTATAATTTTTCCTTTATATGTGGCTAATGACCTATCTTGGTGCAAAATTTGAAGTTTCTAAGTCTGCTAGAAGTACCTTAGATTTTTGATGATCGGTCAGTGAGTGAGTGACAAAATGGTGTAACTTTGATCGACCGTAACTCCTAAACTATTCATTCAATTGGCATGTAATTTCGAACTTAAGCTTGTTCTAATGCCTACTATTATTCACCGAAAACTTAAACTCCTAGCTTTGTCCACGTCGAAGATATAGGGGGGGCGAAACAGCCGCGAATCGCTTCGAGAAAAGATGGTACGGCCGTGCCCGTTTTGCTCGAGACTTGGCGGGGCACTGCCGTGCCCCCAGATTTTATGAGCATTTTTAGCCTATTATTTAGATGGGCGATGTTATAACTGGTACCGGTAGACCCCATGGTCTGAAATCGATAAAAGTAATGGCCGACAAATTATCTTTCTAAAAAAAACAAGAAAAATGTACTCGCTAAGCTCTCCTTAGTTAACCAACACGGCAATTACTTGTATAAATAATATTTATCGTAACGGCCATCGCCTTGCAATTCGACAGTCAATTGACCCACCAAGGTTAGCAATACAAGTGCCCCTGGCCGAGACATTGGAACTACCGACTAGCAACACTTATGACTTGTCACGTAAGAGTTTAAGAGCGCGTATTATGAAAGTTGGCAACGTCGCAAATAGTTGTCAAATATATATTTTTTTAATTAATTTGGCAGTGTTACTGTATGGAAATAAGAAATATGGCTCTGTCGTGCAATTTTTGTGTTGAATACAGGTATTATTAATTTAATTAAATACGTATAACTGGTAATGATACAGCGCATGTTATATTTATTTAAAACATCTGTTTATTGCTAATAAGTAAATGATTTTATTTGCAATTCAAAGACTTTTGTGACGCACTTAGGTGGTATATTGATTGAGGTTATATTGTAAATTAGGCTTTTAATTTTTATGTTTTTTTGGAAGTGAGTTTGTTATGGAGACTGCATTAGAATTTTATAACCTTGCTTTTATTGATATAGTGCATCATTTACGTTACTGGTTTTAATGCTATGTTTTTCAGCTCAAAATTTGTTTATGTATGATTGCCATTTATAACTAAAAGTTTTATTATAGATATTAGGGACACATTCAATGCTTGAAACCTTGCTCATTTTCTTTCCAATTCTGAGGAAAGTCAAAATGATGGAAATTATCCAGTTCGTAATTACTAATTACAATTACATATAGGGTGAGTGGGGGTAAGATGAAAAACGGGGAAAGATAAAAAAGGTACAATAACGCCGAATATAAAGGAAATCTTTTAATGCTAGCAACATCATTGTAGACACCGTTTTGTCTTGCCCCGCACCGCAGTCTGCGTCAGTCGCTAAGTGAGAGCATTTATGTGTTATTTGATATTTTCCGTAAGGACACATTTTTCCGCGTAAAGTTGCGTTTTTTGTTCTTACCCCGCATGCTGTATCTCCTTTCATGGATAAGTAACAAAGATTTTGATTTGATATTCGTAATTAGTTTTGAAATGTTACATGCTCTATATTGTGGAGATTTGTTTATTTGACGTATTTTAAGATTTATGGTACCTTTCAAACTTACCCCTGCAAATTTTAACGGGGAGGGATGATAATATAAAACTTTCCATCTTAACCCGTTTGCGAAACTCTTACAAAATGTCAGGGGTTCTCAATCTGAAATATACGGTGGTATTCCTTCCGCAATATTCACAACATCGTATCGAAAACCTTTATCATGGAATCAGACTCAGAAAGTATAATCTACCCTGTGCATGTGGAGGCGACCAGCTGGTAGGCTGGCTGGTGGCGTGGCAGAGGGTCATTGCCATCTGGATGATCAGGGGATACCGTACGACCGCCGGGGAAACGGTGAGCCGTTTGGGCGAAAACGTACGCACAATGAGTGGCGTGACAGTGTAGGTGCAACGCTGGGGGGAATCTCCGTTACTTTGACAAGTCGAGGCGCTGCAAGAAGAGCTTATTAAATGAAAACGTGTGTTTTATTTATCGACCCGACCTAGACTTGTTAGTCATGAATTTTTTTTTTTATATCACACAACATGTTGAGAACCTCTGGCTGTCAGCCGTTTCAACGGGGTAAGATCGATATATTTTATATGGTTAATTATTTTTCTTGCACTTAGAGAGCGATTTTTTAATTTAACTTATGTTTATGCTATTTAGTTAGTTGAAGCAGAAGGTTTACTGATCACCACGAATGCATAATGACCATAAATACGATTTTAGTCACTATATCGATCTTACCCCTTCGGCATTTCGTCTTACCCCTTCACATTGTTTTTCTTATGACCAATTTTATAAACAGTTTTTTCATAAAATATTGTTTCAAAAAGATTTCTTTCAACATTATAGAGACAACTTGACCATTCTTTTTCAACCAAAACAATTATTTTTGCATTTGCCCTGAATCCCTTTGTGTGACAACAGTTTGAAATCAACACTGTTCATCTCATCAAATTTTCGTTCCAACTTACCCCCACTCACCCTATTTGTATTTTTATTTATCCATTCTCAATATAAAAAAAAATAAATTAAAAACATGTTAATAAAGCGCTGAGTAAAGCCAAAATTAAAAATTGAGAAAATAACATATTTATTAGCGCTTATTTAAATCAAGAAAAAAAAATGGCCAACTTTATCCCCAAAAAACGAAACAAAGGCTTGGTCACCCCACTCTTGAACGTAAAGTGGGTAACCATAGCCTCACAAAGCCTCTGAAAGATTGTCTATGTTACATGTAACTATGTATATACTTATGTATGTAACATAAATCTTTGTCTAGTTGAGACTTGACTCAGCAAAAGATACTGGGTGAGATTTATTGCATTATGTATTTTATTTTGTTTGTTTTTGTTGCACGTATGGGTTATCAGGTACAGATTCGGTCACGGGAATGTCTAAGTAGGTTACCGTGACCCTGGAACGTAAAGGGCAATAGATTTTATTTAGGGTGGTTGAATCGTTAAATGAGTCCTGGAACCCTTGTTGGAAGGGACTGTCAGACTCTTACTAACTAAAAACTATGCTCTTTACGTTTCAGGGCAGCGGTGGCCTTTTAAGACAGTCACACAAATGTTGCAGTGCAATGCGTTGTCTAGTGATTTTGCTAAATAAACCAATAATAAATGATTTACCAAAGAAATAATATATTGCTGAACAAGAAAATGTTTTTTGCAATAAATGTTTTTAGGTTAACGTGAAATTGACAAGAAAAGCAATTAGAATAATAAACGTCTAAATCAACAATATTCAATACCTCTCGATACTTAATGATCACGTGTTTGTAAATTTTGATTTTTGAAACCACTGGAAAATTTAAGAAATTTTGTGAATTGTTGTTTGATATTGACAGGCCTGTTGGTCTAGTGGTTAGTGACCCTGACTGCTATGCCGGAGGTCGTGGGTTCGATTCCCACCCAGGACAAATGTTTGTGTGATGAGCACGATCATTTGTTCTGTGTGTGGGTGTAATTTATCTAAGTATAATATTTATGTATTTAGAAATATATTAGTATGTTTATCAGTTGTCTAGTACCCATAACACAAGCTCTGCTTAGCTTGGGACTAGGTGGCGTTGTGTGATAGTTGTGGAACATTATTATTAATATAATTATCGTCTCGAAAGATAGGATACTTTTAGACCCAATATGGCGTCTAACGAAGCATCATCGATGCTCTATTTTTAGTCCATTTAATAATAATCTTGCTTGATAGGGATAAAAAGCAAAGATTCATTATATTATTATAGTCTGAAATATAATACAGGATATCTTATATCCCATTATTACAGTTTCGTCGGATAATTTTCGACTACCACATGGCAAAAGCTATTACCACTTAGGGCTGATTTTTCAATAGTCAGATAACTTTTATCTGAGGAATTCAAATAACAGTTTGACATATTTTCCATAGATAAGCTCTCAACCCGCCATTTTTATTCCTCAGATAAAAGTTATCTGACTATTGAAAAATCAGCCCTAAAGATTATAAATGCTGGAAATCTTTTAGAATGGATGTTATTATGATTTTTATTTACACTTCACGCAAAAACTAGTAAATGGATTTAGATGAAATTTGACGCAGGCGTTATTGCGTATAAAAATAAACTTTAGATGAAATTTGGTACACAGATAGTTTAAAACCTGAATTAACATATAGGATAGTTTTTATCCCACTTTTATGTTTCCGTGGCATCATTTTCAGCCGCTGGCAACAGTCAGTAATTCTATAATTATTATGAAATAAGCCTCCAACTAATACCTATTATGGCATAATATGAGTTTGTAGACTTAGGTTTTAAATTACTGCAATACATGTAATATTATACCAACGGTTAACCGACTTCGACGACCGCAAAGAGGTTATTGTTCGTAAGAAATTAACTAAAGCATACTGCGACTTTGTTTGTTATAACTAGAGGTCGGAATTAATTGGATCATCCCGGGGTTTCTCATAGACAATCTCGTGTGGAAAACAGTATTACAAATAAATAATAATAATATTATAAACAGCAGAGATAGATTAGACAAATAATGTGAAAGTAAGTAACTTTTTATTTCATAAATCACTTGATTTTTCTGCTCTTTAAAAGTAATTCGTGGATTCGAGGCATATCGACTTTATACTTTCGCTGAGCCTGTAGCCACGGTAATATTATTATACAGTACTCCGACTTCCTACAAACGGACGAAACGCGAGCTATGCCTACGCGCCTCGATGACGGGGCGCGTTCGGGGCGCAGACAGTCACGACTGTACCGCAGTGACGAACGGACGGCGTGTTGTTTTTTTAATAATAACCGCGCGATTTTTTCACTACAAATCAGTTCAACTACATTTATTTAATATGACGAGTAGTAAATATTGTGCTGTTTTTGGTTGCTTAATTTTTAATTGAGCTTTATATTAGAATGCGGATTTATTATATTTTAAAAGTTAATAATAAAGAATTTCGTACGACTCAGTCGAGGCGCAAATATTTTTCGGTCACAAAATAAGCCCGAATTGTTTTTCAAATAAAAATGTTTTTTTTTTTTAAATTAAATCTACCAATCAAAAAACAACACGCATTTTTATTGAACACTTAATTCCTATCCATTATACAAGTATTTTATTTGTTTATATAAAAAAGTATACCTATTTACAACCACATAACTAAAAAGAAACAGAAAGTAGGCAAATGTAATTAAAATGCTGGAGACGGGCAGCCAGCCCTAACGCATGTTTACGTACCGCGCGGCTGTAGGCATTTATTTCTATCATGCGGCCGAGTTCCACTACTGTAAAGATAATTATACTGTGCTGTAGCGAACGATACAAACGAAAACGATCTGTAATCTTTGATAGATTGTCAACTTTATGCAATGGGGTATAAAGTTGAAAATGTATTAGCGACTGCTGAACGTTAGCGAATGTCCTTTGCCATTTGGCTATAGGGCCTGTCCAGTCAGTGCAAGCATTTGTCAGTTATCGTGCAGCTCGACTCAAGGAGCTCATCTTATCTTATGGGAAACATAAACATCCTCTTGCATCACGCTACGACCAAAAAAAGCCACGCAGCAAAGGTAAAGCCGCGGGGAAAAGCTTGTCGGCTATAAACCGTTTATATTACAAAACAACTAAATGTTCAGTCAGAAAAATGTTTACCATGAAGTTGACCAATGACACACTATTATAATTCAATTTGCTAAATTGTCAATTTCCTTGAATACACAACCTCATTTTATTTGAAAAAGATTTTTAACAAAAAATGATGACTTCTATTTATTGTTTCGCGTCAATAGTTACACTTTGGACTTGAAAATAAGTGAAATATCTATCTAAATATATATAACTCGAAGGTGACTGACTGACATCGTGATCTATCAACGCACAGCCCAAACCACTGGACGGATCGGGCTGAAATTTGGCATGCAGGTAGACGTTATGACGTAGGCATCCGCTAAGAAAGGATTTTAACCAATTCTACCCACAAGGGGATCAAATAGGGGAAAAATAGGGGATGCACAGCCCAAACCACTGGATGGATCGGGCTGAAATTTGGCATGCAGGTAGATGTTATGACGTAGGCATCCGCTAAGAAAGGATTTTAACCAATTCTACCCACAAGGGGATGAAAGTTTGTATGAAACTTTGTAAATTTTTATAAAAAATACATTGTTAAGTTCCGACATCCACGCGAACGAAGTCGCGGGCACAGCTAGTTTGAGTATAAAAGTTTATGCAAATTGCAATATTTTTATTGATTACTAGCTGACCCGGCAAACTTCGTACCGCCTCAAAATCACCTTTTAAACCTTCCCTGGACTTCCAAAAAGAATTTAAGACAAAAATTAGCTAAATCGGTCCAGTTCGTCCAGGTCCGTTTTGCAGTTTTAGCGAGAATAACGAACAGCAATTGATTTTTATATTATAGAGAAGATTATAATTTTGCAATAATAATAATTAGTTAAATGTACGCGTTAGTGACTTATTAACTTAAGTTAGTGTACTTATAAGATTCGATGACTTAATAGGGATGGCAACTGGGGAACTAATGGCGCTAGCATAGCTAGTTCCCATCATCGTCATTGGTTCAAATCTTATAGGTACTTCAAAATAGTACTACCTCATTGGTTGGATTAGGACCTAGCTATGGTGGCGCCATCTACAATTAGCTTTGACCGGCCTTCCCCATTGACCCAAACTTAATACAAATACACACGATTTTCAGGGATGAATCTCGAAGAAAATCATAATATAATAATTTTAAAAGAAAAGGTCTTACTGTCGTTATTGTAGGCGAAAATAAATGATTTGTTTGTTACCTTAACCTGCATATTAGAGTTTATAGTATTTCTGAGTAATTAGTTATAACATAACGAACAACTTGTATACTAATATAATTAAAGACTATGAACACTAATTGATACGACTATTTAATTAGTCTGTGGTGACCATGATTTTGATGCTTGTAGGACATAACATGACGGCTTAAGCGTAGAATGCCTAATTCGCAAAATGGCCACCGTGGAATTCTCAAAATGGAAAATGATCTAAAATGCTTATTCTAAAAATGGTCACTTTTCCAAAAGTCAGATTCCTAAAATGGAAAATTCTCTAAAAGCCTAATTCTCAAAACGGCAAATGATCAAAACTAAAAGAAATCTACAAATGAGAGCATATAATATTCTTACGAATAAAATATCTCTTCTCTACGACTTGTCAATGTTGCTTATTTAATAGAATTATACTTCCAATAGCAGCAAATCTATTTCGATAATAATTAACTATTTTGAAAATTGTTTTTTTTTAAGAATTAGTCATTTTGAGTTTAAGGCTTCTTGATAATAAGCCATTTTGAGTTTTAGACTTTTAGAGAATTATGATTTCAGAGATTTCGTGTTATTGAGAATCTGTTGCCTAAACCGCCTAAAACTACATGACACGTGTTTATCCCTGTCAGCACGAGTTAATTGGGTAATTTTCTTCAAAGTCACAGGCAACAGCTATATGATAAGGCGAGTTTATTAATTACAAAAAATTGTGAACCCTAGTAATTTTACCTGTATCGTGGGTGCGGTAACACATATTGAAAATCACATAAAATTTACATAGATACGACAACGTCTTACCGGGATAAAAAGTATCCATGAGTTAATCCAGGATATAAGCTATTCGTGTAGGTATCAAACATCCATCCATCCTCACACACTTTCACATTTAAGTTATTAGTTAGGTGTTTTAATATATCAAACAATTATTTATGTTCATTTGGTAATGGAAATAAAAACATGGCATTGAATGAATCATTTCAAGCTTCAATCATGCAAAAGTACGTTGGCAAGGCTTTTGTTAGTTTATTTCTTATCCTAATCGTGCTATTATTTTTGGTTAACCTATTTTTTGAACTATCAGTTTAAACTTTACTCATTATATTTATCCCTAGTCCAGATATGTAAGAAATAAAAATTAAAACAGTATTAACATAGATATTTTTCACTTTGAAAGAAAAATGCATGCATGTCGCAAATTAAAATAATTTTAACGTGACCTAGACCAATTATGGACAAAGTTCAGAAGTCAAAATCAAAAAGATGTAGCTAAAGTCTCAGGTACAAGGTTTCTAATAACTGCGAAGCAATTTAAATTAAGTAAATTTTCTTCAGTTCTGTAATAATTGTCCCACGGGAACATACTGCCGGAATTTTAACGGCATGGTTGCTGCCACTACTAAACAATTGACTACTGCTTTATAAGCGCATGGCTGTCGTGTCGAAAAAACAATGTTTACATGACCGACAAGTACTTGTTCCGGTTCTGACTGGTTGTAACATTTGTCCCATGTCAGTCACTAAATGTCTGGTCACCACACTTCAACTTAGCGGGTATTTAATTGCTCAGATTAATCATCAGCTAGCCTTGAGGTTAGTAGACCGAGCCGGGTGCCAAGTAGCCGGAAAATGGCTTATCATGCATGAGTATTAAGTTTCAACACATTGTTAAAATATTATTAATGTAGACTACAGTTTAAAGGATTTATTGTTGTTTCAATTAAGCCACCCATAAATTCAAATAATTTATTTAGGAGAAACTTCATTCAAAGTAAGAATCCTTAATTTTGATGATGATGATGAAAGTAGTTGGTCACCCCAGCTTTCCTTTTCCCGGCTAATTGTTTTTTAATACAAATGTTGCCCGGACTACTTATATTTTTTTGATCACAAATTCGGTAAAATCCTTCCTAGTTTAGAGTTTACCTAATTGAAAATCATAGGGAAAAATACTGTATATTGTTTTTAAGTGTATCTATTGTTAAAAATAGGTATTAGCATATTTAGGTAAATATTACTTTATAGTTATTGTTTTTCTATTTAAATTTATATAAATGGATTGCCTTTGATAGGCTTTAGATGCCTGAAATAAAATAAGAAATAAAAAAGAAAAAAATATGAAACCCTCGCAGATTAAGTCGCACGTGGGGTGCTAGTGTTACTATAAAACGTGATTCTAAAAAAACTGTCACGTTTTTCTGCTTCTAAAAAACAATACACTGATAAGATATATTTTTCAGCCTATAAAAATAAAATAAACAATTAAGAAAAAAAACCGGTCAAGTACGAATCGGGTTCACGCACGAAGGGTTCTGTATGTCTGTTAATAAAAACGGCAAAACACCACGTTTGTTGTATGTGAGCCCCTGTTGTTATAGTGGAAACAGAAATGCGTATCTGTGATTTCAACTAACTATCACGGTTCAGATACAGTCTGGTGACGGATGGACAAACAGACAGACAGATAGACAGCGGAGTCCTATTTATTGGGTCCGTAACAAATGGTTAAACCATTTGTGAACAGAACCATAAAACTTATTTGAATTAGGTATCTAAATATTGATTACATTTTATTCCATTTAACTTGTTATCAATTTATTATTATTTTAATACTGATTTAAACTTGTAAGTATTTGTTTTGTCAAAATTTTTGTGATATAAAATGATCATTGTACTTTTAAAGGTCACAGACTAAAAACCTAGTCTGTGTTTTATAAATCATGGTTTTAATGTAATCGTAAAAAAAGTTATTTTTGACTGAAATTGACATTAGGGCGCTGTTAAAAAACATTCATATGAATTAGTCTCTGCAAAGTAAAACTGCATGGAAAAGAAAAATTGATGTTAGTTATTTATATAATTAGCTGACCGGGCAAACTTCGTACCGCCTCAAAAACGCCTTTTAAACCTTCCCTGGACTTCCAAAAATAATTCAAAACAAAAATTAGCCAAATCAGTCCAGTCGTTATCGACTTTTAGCGAGAAATATCTGGTTGACCGAGCTTCGTTCGGTTTTTAAAATGTCTATATCTTAGGAACCGAGCTTTTCTCGAACCTGGGACCTTGATAAATCGATTTCATGAGCCGAAAAACCCCTAATCTGTAACTTTCATGAAAATCCTTGGAGCCGTTTCCGAGATCCTGATTATATGTATATAAATATACAAGAATTGCTCGTTTAAAGATATTAGATAACGAACATCAATTGATTTTTATATATTAGAGAAGAAGACAATAATGTATTATAATAATATAATAATGTAGGTATAGATTATTTAACATATAACACGTGTATAAACACGTGTTATATGTTAATGAAAATGAGACAGTCATACTAAGTTTCGGGTCACACGGTTAGTAATCGTATAGTTTGCTATATAAGCTTTTATTTTAATAAAATATAAGATGGTAAGTAGGTATTATCGTATCTTAATATCAAATTAAGTTAAACTGTGAAATTCATTACATAAAATCCGGATTTTTCGAATTTAGCATTTGACGATTGAAACAAACGATGTATGACTCATTTTTATATTTTTTTGTTTTTTGTTTTATTTTTTTGTTTTATTCTATAAAGCAAATTATACAGAACAAAAATATTAAAAATGTGTTTATGTATTCTATAATTTTCGATCCATAACTAATATTTTTGTAACTTCGATAAAATAATTATCTAATTTATAAAAAAAAACACCGATATATTGGGGAGGCTTTAAACTGGGAACCATTTAAGATTGCATGATGCCTCGCCATTCTTCTTTAACGAATTTTGATCTAAGATTTATTAACAAAAAATTGTATACCTAGCCGTAGTAGGTAAGTATTTAAGTTATTTTGCAATAATGTTTTATGATTCAATACATATAGTTTAAATTATTATGTTTAGATAATAATTATAACTGATAAACGACGTTAATTAACGAATACTATAAAGGTCAATAATTTAATTCAATTCTATCTAATCATCAATAATGTGGTCCAATTTATAGGAAGGAGATTTAATTGACAGTACTGGACAAAAAAAAAAGGCTGTGCCTTGTTCGCGGCCTACGGCTATTATTTTTACCTAGTAATTTTATAATTTTCGTTGTATTTTCTATTTAAAGACATTATTACTTAACTTATGAATGCTCATAAATAAATTATTATTATTAAAACCCAAACAATACAACATCCTGTATAATGTCAATGTCACGGAAATATTTATGTCAACGAAGTTGCGATTGATTATGAATCAATTAATATTCTTGATCAATTATAGACGCATTGGATCTATTATAATTACAATTCCTATGTGTAATTATACATTACTTTGTATCAAGATACGGATGTTAAATCATGATCATTGTTCGATTTCATAAAATAGTTATTTATATCTATCGCAATTCGTTTTATGATCGAGTGATTTTTGAAGCCAATTCATTTATTTTAAATATTGTTTGTTTAATTAAATCTTGTTTACATAGTTTCACTTATAATACACCCTGTATTTGTATGTTACTTACTGAAAATGAAGCTTAGACGATAAACACGTTAAAATTTAATAAAAGTAGCTTTAATAAATTTTATATTTAAATATTTTCAATCAATTTAAAATTTTATAATAAGGACATGCTTGTCCTTATCAAACATAAATACAAATAAAAAACAAATATTTGCCCATAGATATCCCAGAGCTTTAGTATCCGCTTGATATCCCATAATTATCTTCTCCTTAGCGTGTCGATGGTAAATCATTTTATATATTTTGTGTGGCCCAAAATTCAGCTACGGGAACCGCGCAAATCAAAAAAAGAAAATCTCATATCAAAAGTACCCGTGACGAGAAGCCTTTAAACATAATTTACACTTTTGTTGTTGTATTAATTATTATAATTATGTGTAAACCTTGTAAATCAATGATAGGTACTTATAATAAATACGTGTTAGGTAAAGCGTACTATAAGCTTGTTGAGGACAATAGATACTTAATTATAATTATTATAAATGAGATTCCTCGTGATTGGGCCTCAAAATGGCTTCCAAATGCCTACAAAAGTATTGGTTATAGATAAGTACAAAATAAACAAAAAGGAAATATTATACAATTTAAAGTCGCAGATGCTTTAAACAGGTAGGTATAGAAAGAAAAGTTATTCTTTCGAAATAGGTACCTCACATTTTTTCCAATTTACATACATACATTTACTAGCTACTACTAAAAAAATGTCCATGATGTCATAGTACAAAAAACTAAAAAAATGAAATGGTTAAAGCATGTTTTATATCCTAAAATAAAGTAAATAAGTAATTGTTAGGTGAAGCAGTCATTGATTTCTTAGAATTCTCTAACTAGAAAGGTATTGATAGTCAAACTCAGTAATACTATCAATTAATGTCTAAACTTCATTAAAATAACATAATTACTAATTATGAACACGCAACTCAATTGTTGTAGCACGAATGTCACTACAAACGACCTAAGAACATCCATTCCTTAAAATTTTTCCGAGTTTATGAATGCACAAATCACCTCATTCAAAAAAAAAAAAAGAATAAAAGCTAGAAAATTAAAAAAAAACTCACTGTTTCCATTCTCGTTCTTCTTCTTGGCCACAATAACTCCGTTATTCTCGATGGTGGTAGAAACTCCGTTCAGCTCCCTCATTTTCACGGATTAAAAATTTAAATAAAAAAAAAAAAAAACTGCAAAAAGGACCGCGTTTCGCGCGTTTTTCAAACGTCACTTTGACACTTCGCTTTGGCGCCAACTGGTGTTACGGTAACGACCGAGTACACAACCAAGGTAATCGCGGTAAAAAAAAGGAGAATGGTTTAATGTAATTGTTTAAATTCTAAAAGGACTAGTAACTAGTGAATTATTTAAAAATCTGCGGAGGTGTTTATACTACAGCGACGTATGCAGAAATGATCGCTATGGCTGTCCAGTTTCTTATATTTATACAAAAAATACTTAGTTTTATGCTACAGTTAACATTGTGTAATATTCGTTGTGTTCAGTTGTTGGTTTTGTTGATATTAATTCCTTTTTTTTGTTACACAATATTTTTTTTTGATTGCGACACTCGTGTTTATCTCAACTAATTAATAGAATATTGTTAGACGCTGATATAATTTTTTTTGTGTGGCCTTTGTGAGTTGACGACCGATAAAATGGACCACGCAGCGCGCAGGTCCAAACGTGAACGTGATGGGTCTGAGATAATATCCGTATCCGTATGAATGATAAAATATGTTTTAGTGAGATTTAGTCGATTAATATTTGCCCAGTGGAGTGTGTGCTTGCAACTGCCATTCCGTTATTTTTCGTGTGGCAGGCATGATTATTTGGAGGCGGAATGCGTGAGGGAGAAGACATCCTCCACCTCACACCCTGGTCGACCAGGGAGACGCCGCGGGCGCACAGCCCTGGACCTGGTCTACTAATTGGTTGCTCGCCGGCCGATCAGAGAGCAAATGCCTCCCGGGGCCGTGGGACTGTCATAAAAAAGCCCTGTGGCTCTGGAACGCAAAATGTATGTAAATGAAGAGGTTGTGGTTTTTAATTAGTAAGTGCTCTTCTTCTACTCCACTCAGGACGGCTTGGGTTGAGGTTGTGTGTTCACATATCGAGATTGACTTATTCATTGTGTTGAGAACTGATTGTGTGATTTATTAATTATCGTAATCTATTACAATCATTTTATTTGTTAATGAGGGTTTTCCCGTATGAAGAATCCACTAGATGGCAATACGTAGGCTTGTGGTCTATCTGCTCCGTGATTGGTTAATTTTGACATGACATTGTCAGAAATGTCAAAATTAACCAATCACGGAGCAGATAGACCACAAGCCTACGTATTGCCATCTAGTGGATTCTTCATACGGGAAAACCCTCATTGCGGTAATGTCTCACTCAGCCTTCGCGTCAATTGTGCCCTAAAACTATTACCTCAATAGTGAGTGAGAGAGAGATATAGTGACTGAGAAAGAGAAAGAGAGAGATCCGAGAGAGAGAGAGAGAGAGAGAGAGAGACATAGATAGAAGAAGAAAGCAAGTTTAATGGCCTTTTAAAACACATAAAATAAGGAAGTTACATAATGCCCACACTGTACGGCAACTTTAAAACAATTAGATTACCGCTGTCTTGAGTGATAACCTCTTGTTGCTTCAAACATTATGTTTGTTCGTGGTTGGTTAAAAAACTTTTTCTTGTTCAGATATAATTATTATGTCATGTTCAGAGGTCGGAATTAGGTAAAGTTATTTTAGTACCTACTTGCATCGAAATGTTGATTTTAATATGGATCTTCCCGGGATTTCTAATAGACATTCTCGTGTGGAAAACAGTATTACAAATAAACAATAATAATAAAAACACCAGACATTAGACCAATAAATTGTGTAAAAGTAAATAACTTTTTTATTTAATAAATCACGGGATTTTTCTGTTCTTTAAAAGTAATTTCGGGATTTGCAGCATATCCACTGTATTCTTTCGCTGTATGAATTCAATGTAAATACATGAATGACAGTACCTAATTTCGACCTATGATCATGTTACCTCACTGATTCCTCTGCATCATCATCTGCCTAGCATTTTCCCAACTCCATTTTGGTCAACTTCCAGTCGAACCAGATGCAGCTGAATATCAGTATTTTACATGGAGCGACTGTCTATCGGACCTCCACAATCCAGTTACTGGGTAATACGATAGCCCATGGTAAGTCTGGTTTTCTGAGTTTTAAAGATTCCGACTAATAGTAAAGACTATCAAAAATCTACAAGAGACAGCCGGAACCAACGGCTTTACGTGCTTTTCGAGGCACGGAGGTAACTAGCTATGACATTATGGTCACCCATCCACAGACCAACCTGGGCAAGCGCGGTTTAACCCCGAAGATCGGTCTGTGCGGCTGTAATTAATTAGCCACGAGCTTTTCTCCATTGGTTCCTCTTGCACCACAATAAAAATAATTACCAATGTCCAATCCACGCCTTATAGACAATTTTGTAACATGAACTTCTAATGATAAGTGATAAGAAAACTAGATCAGGCATGTGCTCCCCAGCGAATAGGTCAATATGTTTTATTACATAGTTTCATAATAAATTGATTACAGTCTATTTTATGTATCATATTGACTGCGCGTGATTTTGAAGTACAGTTAACTTCCTCTAGGTCATAAAACGAAACCTATTCAGTATACACATCACATGCCGGTAACGGGCGGGTAGTGGGCGACTCGCCGTCCGATCAATCAAAATCAAAATCAAAGCATTTATTTCAAGTAGGCCAGTTACAGGCACTTTTGAATTGTCATAGACAATCAAAGGAATATTATTAAACACTACAAAAGTTATGGTGCTACAGTCCCAGTCACAAGACATAAAAACTGTGAAAGTACCGTAGATGCCCGTTCCAAGAAGTAGATCTCTATGGAGAAGAACGTGCAAGAAACTCCATGGACACTCTTTTTAGATCGCCAGAATAATTACAGAACCTTTGTTACATCATTCATTTGAGGTGGTACACTATGTGAGAACGATGTAGCAAGTTTTTGATTAAAAGTGTCCAGAGTAACAATTAAAACAAAGACAATTCAAAAACAAAATGATCAATAATTTAAAATAAACCGTGGCAGCTAAGAGATGACCAGTCTCAACTGACAGCGCCCGTTCACGAACATGACACATGCATCAGCACCATTCAGCTCAACCATTTTGGAGGGAGCTAAATGATCCGACACACGCGCCACCATCAGCGAGACATTTGAGTGAGCATGACACAATCTCAGCCGCCAGGGTCATTCAAGTCAACAAGAGACGTAGGTACTCAGTGAATGACAGCTCCGAAGCACATAGTACTCACACAATGTCGGCCATGAAACTATATAAAACAAGGAAGATTGAATTTATACAATGCAAATACAGTTGTACAGTCTTCAGCAGCTCCAACAATGGTATTAAGTATACTTCCACTATCAATTTATTTATACACTCTCATGGAGCAGGACCAGCATGGAGCCAAGCATTATCATCAGCGATATAGTCGCTCAGTTTGTAATATGCCTGCTTACACAGTGTGCGTTTAATGCATGTTTTGAATTTCATTTCATTCAGTTCAAGAACGTTTTGTGGTAGCTTATTATAGCATTTTAAACAGTACCCCATGAAAGAAGAGTCTACTTTGGCGAGTCTGAAGCCCGGCTGAACTAATTGGTTCCTACTTCTAGTATGATAATTATGTCTGTCACCTCTTTTAGAGAAAAGATGCAGATTTTTTCTAACGTACATTATATTTTCATAGATATATTGACAAGGTACCGTCAGGATGTTAATTTCTTTAAACAGTTCTCTTAGAGAATCGCGCCTACGGAGATTATATATGGCTCGAATAGCTCTCTTTTGGAGAATAAAGATAGACTCGATGTCAGCCGCCCGTCCCCACAATAAATTGCCATACGACATTATACTGTGGAAGTAACTAAAATATACAATTCTCGCAGTATCAACGTCTGTGAATTGACGAATCTTCCAAACAGCATATGCTGCTGAACTTAATCGCCCCGCAAGAGTTGTAATATGAGGGCCCCATTGTAGCCTTGAATCAAGTGTTATACCCAGGAAAACCGTTTTATCGACGAATTCTAGTATCTCATCATCCAACACTATGTCACAATTACTATTTTTAACATTTGGTAAGGCAAACCTAATGCATTTAGTCTTGTTTCCATTTAATACTAAATTGTTTGCTGTGAACCAATTATGGATCTGACGCAGTGTATTATTGACATCGTCTAGATTCTGGGCTCGCCTACTTATTTTAAAAATTAGGGAAGTGTCATCAGCAAATAACACCATATTGTGTAGTTGATTTTTAAGTAAATAGGGTAGATCGTTTAATATACAAGAAAGAGGAAAGGACCCAATATTGAGCCTTGTGGAACTCCCATTTTAACTGTTAAACCCTGTGAATTTACACCATTTATCTGAACTTGTTGTTGTCTATCACACAAATAAGATTTTACTAAACTAAGAGCAAGTTGACCTAATCCGTAATGCTCAAGTTTCGAAAGTAATGTATCGTGATTAACGCAATCAAATGCTTTGGAGAGGTCACAGAATATTCCTATGGCGTCTTGTGCCTCTTCCCATGCAGTAAATATGTGCTTCAATAGGGTGACACCGGCGTCAGTTGTACAACGTCCCTTGGTGAAACCATACTGCTGATCGTGTAAGATTTTGTAGGTGTTGAAGTGGCTAAGCATCTGATTTAGCATTACTTTCTCAAATATCTTGCTAAAGACTGGCAACACGGATACTGGTCTATAATTGTTAGTATCTTTGGAGTCCCCAGATTTAAAAAGCGGCACGACTTTACTGAACTTCATCAAATCAGGAAAAACTCCTTGATCCACACACAGATTAAAAATTAATGCCAAATATGGCGCTACAGTTTCCACAATGCCTGTACAAACTTTGATAGACAATCCCCATAAATCTTCGGTCACTTTAATTTTGATTTCCCGGAAAGCTTTAATAACTGTCATAGGGTTTATATGTTTAAACTTAAAATCAGCCGGGCTGCCAGAGACGTTCGCCTTTAATAAATCTATTGAAATATCAGGTGAGGAATTTAGAGCCTCCGTAGTCCTTACCGGTATATCAGTAAAGAATTTAACAAATTCTTCAGCTACTTCCAGATTTGAGCTTATAGGACCACAAGATGTCTGCAAAGCATAGTTAGTGTTGGGCTTTTTTTTCCTGCCAGTCTCGTTATTTATAACTTTCCAAACCGTTTTTATTTTATTTTCTGACGATTTGTTCTTATTGCTAATATGCATGGCTTTAGCAGCTTTGCAAGTATTTTTAAAAATTTTTGAATAGGCACCGACATACTTATTAAAAGTTTCAGTGTTAATGATTGGCTTAAGGCCATACAGTTCAAATAGTCTTTCCCTACTTTTCCTAATACCCCTAGTCGCCCAGTCACTAAATACAAATTTGGGGTTAATGTTTTTTCTTTTCTTTTCAAAAGTTTTATTGAATTCAGTATGAACTATTGAAAAGAAATTAGCATAAAATTTATTAACATTCATATCGTCCATACTCATTACACTTAGCCTGTGTTGTAGGCAATTATTAAAGCTATTTAATTTGGCAGCCGTTATTGGTCTAAATTTAATTTCAAGTTGTTGCTTAGTTGTAATGCATCTAAAAGTTACCATTTGTCCGCTATGATCAGATGGCAGACAATTAACAATAGCCTTATCCAAATAATCACAATTACAAAAAACATTATCAATACAAGTAGCAGAAGATGGAGTTACTCTTGTTGGTTCTGCAAAAATATTAGACAAATCAAAAGATTTAAAAAGATTTAATAACCTACTGCTATTTGAATTTTCTTCTAAAATATTGATATTAAAATCACCACAAATTATTACAGATTTATTCCTGATTACAAGCTTTGCCAGAACATCTTCCATTATAGATTCAAATAGTGAAAAATTTTGATAGTTCGGGGGTCTGTATACACACACTATTACATGCTTATCTAGCTCAACACAAGACAGTTCGATGCAATGTTCAACCGAGAGACCTACTATGTCATTACGTTGATTAAATTTTAAAGAATTTTTAACTAATATTAGGGAACCTCCACGCAGCAAATTTTTACGATTAAAACAACTCCCCACAGTGTAGTTTTCATAATTAAGTATCATTTGGTAGTCCTTTAACCAATGTTCGGTAAAGCAGATAGTATCATACATGGTTTTTTCTAAAAACATTTCAACTTCTAATAATTTGGAAGAGATACCTTGAATGTTCTGATGGAACAATTTCAAGGTGTTCTGCTGAGGCCCTTTTTTAAAGCTAGATGTTTGGTTGCAAGAAGATACATTATTGCTAGTAGATGTTATATGGCTAATAGTATCTTCTGTTGTCCTACTGACTAGTTTAAATGACTATTATCCAGAGTGAACCCCATGCCATCACCAGGCAAAAATAACCTACCACTAGTAGTCTCACCTTGCGATTGAGAATCCTCCATAGTGACACATGGATCCTCCTTCGTACTATTAATACTACAACTAACACTACAATTACTACTACTATAAATATGTACACAAGACGAAGACATATTACTTATGTCCGAGTAAATATGAAAACTTAATAGACTAGCTATTATATGTCTATATCTAATAGGCAGATAAACCGAATTCTGGGTCGACCTAAGCTTATCAACAAAAGTGTTGATGTCTAAACATAAAAGCTTGTCGCTATAGTGACTTGCCAAGAAATGTACATGCTTATTCAGCATGTGTATGTACCTGTTTTTTCTATCACACAATTTTTCAAAATATGGAAAGGCACACAAAATAATTTTATTACAATCTAATTTCAACAACTCTGATATACAGTCAGTGATGTCTTGTTTACAAATCTTGGAACTATTACCAATAAATATAGTGATGGTAGTATTGGGACAATATACATTTTTAGAGACTGATGCCATTATCTGTTTGTAATTTGAACCGGGCATACAATAATTTTGAGTACAATAAGTCATTTTATTACTAATTAAACTACCTAGTCCTTTACCTATACTATCAGAAAACATAACTGACTGACACTTACCACTCTTACAAGAAATAAAACTATTACTATTAATCACAGGGAGGAGCTCGTGGCTAAATAATTACAGCCGCACAGGCCGATCTTCCGGGTTAAGCCGCGCTTGCCGAGGTTGGTCTGTGGATGGGTGACCATCTGTCATAGCGAGTTTCCTCCGTGCCTCGGAAAGCACGTAAAGCCGTTGGTCCCGGCTGTCATTTGTAGATCTTTGACAGTCGTTACTGTTAGTCAGAAGCTCTAAAAGTCTGACAACCAGTCTTACCATGGGGTATCGTATTACCCAGTTACTGGGTTGTGGAGGTCCGACAGGCAGTCGCTTCATGTAAAATACTGATATCTAGCTGCATCTAGTTCGACTGGAAGCCGACCCCAATATAGTTGGGAAAAGGCTAGGCAGATGATGACTATTAATCACAGGCTGTATGTTAATGTTTTGTACAATGTCAGGTATTACTTCCTGGTTGTTGATACAATCCTGAGCCCTAACAGTTTGGGACGGGTCCTCCGTTGCCTCAAGCTGAGGGGAAACTGGACTGGGTTCCCTCTGACAGGAACACCGAGTGTTGCTGAGAGTCAGCAAGTCCACTTTGTCCACCAACTCATTTGTAGCAAGAATATGCTCTCTGATTTGATTTTTAGAGCTATTATATTTATTGGTTAAAGATTTCAGTGAGTGATTCAATACCTGTATTTCAGACTGTAAACGCTGAGTATCTATTTCATAAATATTTATACTATCTTCCAATTTTATCTGATAGTTACTTAACTTATTAACAAGAGAAACACGCTCCTTCCTTAATTGAATATTTTTAGTGAAGTAATTTTGTTGTTTCTTGTATTTTTTGCATTTTTTAATTATTTTATTTAGTCTTGCATATTTCTTAATTTTATTTTGACTAATTTTGTGACAGTAGTTATGTTTAAGTAAAGAGTCCTCTGTAAGGTCTATTGTGACAATGGGGTGAGGATTACAAGATGTATTTAATAATTCATTGTACAAATGGTTTGTTTCCTTAATCTGAGTGCGTTCCTTTTCCTTTTCCAATGATGAAATTTGAATATTAGCTTGAATTAATTCATCCTCTAGATCCCTAACTTTGCACAATGCCTCCTCATATAAATGGCTACACGAGTTGAATCCATCTGTGACTTCCCTCAGACGATCCCGTTCATCAACAACGGATAAGTATTGGTGATGAAGGTCAACTAGCTCCCGTTTTAAGCTTGAGTTCTTGCTATTAATGTTATTTACTTCCTCCTCACTCTCTTCTATCTCCTTAAGAAGTTGTTGATATTGGAGTTTTGAGTCTTTGAGTTCTTGGAGGGCCGTTCTCAACTTTAGCTCCAAATCCTGAGCAGTAGCCTTACGGGTCATCACAGGCATGGTTTCAAGATAAATTACTGAAAATTATAAAAAGAAAAAGTGAGTAAGTACTAGAATAAACTAATAGAGAAAAGTTAAAGGTAACGGGAGAAAGAGAATAAAAAAAGGACAAAATTAGTAATGAACGGGGGAAAGTTAGCTTTATATGCTCTAATTAAATGAGGTAAGTAGACTGCTTCTTAGGTATATATGAGGGCAGTAGAGCAATAAATAGATCACTTTTGTACTAATTAATATTTTTAGTAATCAGCTTACACAAGTTGTACATATTCGGTACGAAGCAGCGACCAGAGAGAAGGAGGAGTGACCATAGATCACATAGATAAAATTACATATTTGAGTAGTGGGTAATTTATCCCTAACACCCCCTCTCAATATTTAGTACAAATATTGTTTACAGTGTTATCTTAAGCTTACTTACAAAATAATTATGTTTTACTGATAACAATGGCTTAGTAAAGATATCTGCAACATTTTCGTTAGTTGGCACATAAGAAATGGAGAACATATTTTTATTTATACAATCTTTAATAAAGTGGAATTTTATATCTATATGTTTTGTTCTTTTACCATTTTCATTACATTCAATCATTTGTATGGCACTTTGATTATCTATTAAAAGGTATGTATCTGTGTGACAATTAAAATTTGTGAGTATACCTTTTAGATATATTAGTTCAGAAGATACCATAGCGGCTGCCACATATTCCGCCTCTGCTGAAGACAATGACACTGTTTGCTGCTTTTTAGAGAACCATGAGACTAAATTGTTATTGTGATAGATAGCACAACCACTTACACTTTTCCTGTCTTCCTTGTTGCTTGCCCAATCTGCGTCGGAGTAGGCTACTAGAGATGTCTGCTTATCTTCTGACTTTGTATATGTTAGATACTTACTTGAAGTTTGCTTAAGGTATCTTAATACCCTCTTAGCTGCTGTCCACAAAGTTTTTGTTGGCTTATCTAAATACTTACTGAGATATGATGTGGTAAAAGTAATATCTGGTCTTGAAGTGGTGGAGATATAAGTTAAACAACCTATTAATTCACGATATGGTACATTGGTTATGATTTCCTCATCTGGTATTGAAATTCCATGTTCCATAGGCGTCTGCACACCTTTACAATCTTGCATTGCAAATTTTTGTAAGACTTTTTCTATTAATTTTCGTTGGCTTATTTGAAGTTTTCCTTTTTCTCTGATAATTTCCATTCCAAGATACTCTTTTATTTCTCCTAAATTTCTAATTTTAAATTCTTCTTTTAGTTTTTCTATTAATTCCATGGTTTCTTTATCATTTCCTATAATTAAAATATCATCAACCCATATTAGAAGTAATGTTTTATCCTTAATGTACAAACAATAATCATATTTAGATTGCTCATATCCTTGTTTAGTTATATATTTGTGAAATCTGTTGTTCCAACATTTTGGAGCTTCTCTAAGACCATATAAAGATTTGTTGAGCTTTAAAACTTTTCCTTTTTGTACTGTTACTCCTTCTGGTGGTTTTATATAAATGTCGTCATTCAGTTGACCATTTAAAAAAGCTGTTGGTACATCCAACTGTTTCATTGGTAGATTTTCTTGTACTGCATAGCTAAACATCATTCGAATAGTGGACATTCTCGCTACTGGTGAATATACATTGTATGCATTATTTATTTGAAAACCTTTGGCCACTAATCTAGCCTTTTTCTTCCCATCTTGTTTCGTTCGGAATACCCATCTAGTATCAATAGCTTTTTCGCTTTTTGGTAGATCTACTTCTGTCCAGGTATCCAATTCTTCCAATGATTTGAGTTCTACTTCTATTGCTTTCTTCCATTCTTCTCCTTTGTTTATAGCTTGTGCATATGTTAATGGATCTGAGTCTACTAACAAACAGTATGCTATGTTTGATATATCTTCTTGATCTTCTAGTATATAATCTTGTAGGTGTTGAGGTATCTTTTTGTTTCTTTCTGATTTTCTTAAACTTGGCTGTTCTGTTTCTTTTTCTGTATTTTCATGTTCCTCTGTATCTGTTTCAGATTCTTGATCTTGTCTATTTATTTCAGGTTGTTTTTCTTCTTGATTCTTCTCTATTTCCTTTACTTTTTGTTCTTTATTTGCTTTTGCATTTTTCTCCTGTTCATCTTCTTCTTCTTCTTCTTCATGCTCATAATATTTTACTTCTTTATTTTCTTTGTAGCTTATATCATCTTCATTCATTCTTACATCACGTGATATTAATATTTTATTTGTTTCAGGATTCCACAGGCGATATCCATTAGGGGAATATCCTACCATATACATTTCTTTTGCTCTTTGATCAAGTTTATCTCCTTTTGGCATTGTTACTACCCATGACTTGCTTCCAAATACTCTCAATTTAGATAAATCCTTTTTACCATAAAATATTTCTGCAGGAGTTCTATAATTTATAGCAGATGATGGACAACGATTAAGCTGATAGGTAGAACATGCTATAGCTTCACACCATAATTGCTTTGGAAGTCCAGTTTCCAATAATAGTGTGCGAGTTCTATTATACAGGGTACGGTTCATACGCTCCGATACTCCGTTTTGTTGAGGCGAATAGGGTTGAGTATATTGAATTATTATACCTTTTTGTTTACAAAAATTCTCTAATATATGATTTTTAAATTCGCGTCCATTATCACACCTAATATTTTTAATTTTTGTATCTGTTTGTGTTTCAAATTGTTTTATATAATTTATGATATTTTGAGTAGCTTCACTTTTATTTTTCAACACAAATGTTACACAAAAATGTGAATAATCATCGATAATAACTTGATAATATAACTCACCATTGATTCCAGGTGTTCGACACGGTCCAGCAATATCTGTATGTATTAACTCACCTATACATGTTGATCTCGGTCTTTTAACAGGAACAAAGGGTAATCTTGTAGATTTACCTAACATGCAGGGTGTACATGTTGTGTCGCTGACTGGTAATCCCATACTGTGTAAACTTCTCCTATTTAAGTGACCAAGCCTTTTGTGCCACAAATCTTTTGAGGATAAGGCACTATTACATGAAACACTGAAACATACCTCCAATTTCAATTTGAACAATTTACCTTCAAGCTTTCCTTTTACATAGTTTTTAACATTTTGCTTTTGTATAATAACATTATTTCTATTAAAATTCACATTATAATTTTTGTTCACCAACTGTTTTACTGAAAGTAGATTAAAGGTTAATTTTTGTACAATTAATGCTTCTAAATTAATTTCAGAATTTCTATAAGACATTTTAATAGAACCTTTCTTTTCACTTAAAATATAATCACCATTTGCAATATATATTTTTAATGGAGTTTGAAGTTTTTGAATATTGTACATATGTTCTTCATATTTTTCATTAATTAAATGCTCTGTGCAACCAGAATCTATAATCCAATCAATCTCAATTTGGTTATCATTTGTTTTAACATAATTACAATTATTATTCTCACTTACATTATTATTGTTAGTTGTAGAAATAAATGAAAATGCGCTTTGACTTACAGCTACATTAGTTTTTGATGAGTTCTCCTGACTGGGATGCTGTTGAGGTTGCGACCCACGGTGACCTCTATATCCTCTGGCTCGTGCTCTTCCTCTGTGATGACCTCGGTTTGATCGGCAGTATTTTGCTGTATGCCCTTGTTTGTTGCATATGTGACAAGTGTAAAACGCTGTTTCATCATTTGCTGTAGTACAGTTTTTCTCAGAGATTTTTAATTCTTCATCTAGGAGACGCTGTTTCACAAAATCTAATTTTAGGTCTGGAGTGATGCCTGACATATCACTGTTGCACTCAATGGCAGTTATAACTGTATCATATTTGGTGTCTAGACCCGTCAACAAGCAAGCAATTTTATCTCTGTCACTTAGTTTTTAGGGTTCCGTAGTCAACAAGGAACCCTTATAGTTTCGCCATGTCCGTCCGTCCGTCCGTCCGTCCGTCCGTCCGTCTGTCCGCAGTTTAGCTCAGAGACGCACAGTACTAGAGAGCTGTAATTTGGTGTAAATATACGGATTTGTTGTGCCGAAAAAGTGGTAAAATAAAATCTCGTAAAATATTTTTTTTTAGGGTACCTCCTGTACACGTAAAGAGGGGATGTTTTTTTTTTTTTCTCGCGTACCCCTTAGTGTGGGGTATCATTAAATAGGTCTTTAAAAAATATTGATAGTTTCCATTAACAATTTTTTGATAAAAAAAATCGTTTGTGAAATATTAAGCTTTAAAGTGCTAAATTTTGCTCGACTCGAGTGTCCCCCCCCTCTACCAGCTAAACGGTTATGTTTGGGGGTGTGAAAAAATTCACAATAGTAGTATATATAACGAAGTTTAAAAGAAAATTATCATGACTAAGTAGGCTTTACAACTTTACGAGTAATAGTCGACCAACTTATAAAATGTACTTGGATAACATATTTTCCTAAACAAAATGTATCGGAGAACATGCTCTTCAACTGCAAATGTAAGTTTGTCAACTTTATTTTTACAGCTGTAATAGGTATGTTTTTACGGTATGTTTTTTGGGGATAGGTAAGTTTTTATCGTCAACTATTTTTAACTTACTTCAAAAAAAGGGGGAGGTTCTAAATTCGTCGTAATCTTTTTTTTATGTATTTTCCCCGATTTCTCAAAGACTCCTGGACCGATTTTGAAAATTCTTCTCTTTAAAATTAAATTCAGCGAATCTGTTTAGTTAATTCGCATAAGTATTTTGATGGGCAACTACGGAACCCTACACTGTGCGTGGCCCGACACGCACTTGGCCGGTTTTTCTTGATTACATTCTAGTTCCCTTACAATTGTTTCAAACTTTTCAAAGTAGTCTTCTAATTTTTCATCGGGTTTTTGTTTCAAGTTTAATAATTTTCTTCGCAAGTGAATTATTGAAATTATACTTTTTCTTTCGAACATATTTTTGAGGATGTTTATCATGTCATTTGCGGTTTCGCATGACTTTATAATATTTAAGTATTTATCTGGAATGCATTGAACTATGATGCTTTTTGCTTTAGCATTTGCTTTCATGAAATCTTCGTCTTCAAGTTTTATTTTTGATGCGTCCATTTTTATGGTATGCAATAATTGTTTTTCGTCCAGTATAAATTGAACTCTGAATATCCAATTGTTGAAGTTATCCGGTTTCAATTGGGGAAATTTTTCTTGAACGGAAGCCATTTTGCTTGCTCACGTTCGTTCGTGCACGCTTCTCAGATTTTTGTATTGTACGTGATTTTTGCTTTGCCCTCAATTTTATTTGAATAGCCCATAACCTCTTAGGTATATATGAGGGCAGTAGAGCAATAAATAGATCACTTTTGTACTAATTAATATTTTTAATAATCAGCTTACACAAGTTGTACATATTCGGTACGAAGCAGCGACCAGAGAGAAGGAGGAGTGACCATAGATCACATAGATAAAATTACATATTTGAGTAGTGGGTAATTTATCCCTAACTTTATAATTGCTTATTAAGCTAAGTGCAAAAGTTTGATATTCACTAATATTTAAACTAATTTTACTGGTTATGGGTTTTACTTTTTTTCTATGTGGGTAGGAGGGCTGCCTACTAGACTAAAATAAAATAAAAAGACTATTGAAATATTACTACTAATAAACAACAAGAATGCAAAAACCTTCGTTAAATTAATTACTTAATATTGTGAAGATCAAATGGGAAACAGAATCTTCTAAGAGATCTTCACTAAGTTTTACTTTGAAACATTCCTTTCTCATCAAAGCAAAAAATCAGTTTTGAATCATAAAATATACTAGAATATTGGCCTGTTCCAATGACAGAGTTGTTGTTAAATTATTATATTAAGAGGATTGTGTGCTAAGATAAAATTAAAGCAAACAAATACTTCCCCGTATATCCTTTGACAGAACGTCAGCTGTTGATTTTAGGTTACCGGTAACTGTATTTTCCGAGAACTGTGTGAATTAACCGGATAACAATTCTGCAGCGTATTTACACATTAATAATCAGTTTGCATTTATAATTACACCATAAAATTACGTATTTCCTAATTAAATTAAATATTAAATTACGGAGCAAAATTTTGACAAGTTACTAGGGCAGTGTTGCCAGCAAAAAAAAAAAAAAAAAAAATCATGGAACATGCCTGGGTCGACGGCGCGTTGTGTTCCACGCGCACCTCAAAGAGCTTCAACAAACTGACGGGGTCCCCTTACAGTGCCAAAACCTGCCGGGGTCGTGGTACCGTCTTATCAGGAAACCCGGAATGTAAAGGGCTATTGAAGGACATCAGTGATTTTATTAGTCAGTACAAGTCTGACAGTTCCTTCCGTCCTGCCCTGGGTGGTACTCATTTGATGATTGTACTATGTTAAAGGAAAAGGCCTGGCCAATACCTTTTTTCTAATTAATAATAATAATAATATTCCACAACTATCACACAACGCCATCTAGTCCCAAGCTAAGCAGAGCTTGTGTTATGGGTACTAGACAACTGATAAACATACTTATATATTTCTAAATACATACATAATTATTATAGATAAATTACACCCAGACACAGAACAAATTATCGTGCTCATCACACAAACATTTGTCTTGGGTGGGAATCGAACCCACGACCTCCGGCATAGCAGTCAGGGTCACTAACTACTAGACCATCAGGCCTGTCAGAAGTAATTGACTTGTGAACGAGACAATGATTCAATTTGCCGCCTTGTGAAAATGCAGGCCTGCTCGCCCTAACTATACTGTCCTGCACAGCTCATGTATTCCCCCAGTTTCTAGAGAGATAGCACAATATCCGTGACCCGCCTCCCCCTCTAGATTCAGCACTGACTCCATGGCTGATAAGAAATTCCAAATAGAAACGACCAATCCAGATATTGAACCCTCATGCATGGCCCACTCCTTCTCACAGAGAGAAGGACTATTCTCTCTGTGAGTAGGAGTGGGCCATAATCCATCACGCAGGCCAAATGCGGGTTTGGTAGATGTCACGTCTTAGAATTTTTAGTTTTAAAACATGCTGGTTTCCTCAAGATGTTTTCCTTCGCCGTTTTGAGAGCAGTCGTGATGAAATAATTACACTAAATATTTAATGCGCCTCGCTGGGTTCGAGCCTACGACATACAAACTCGTAAGTCGGGGCCGATACCATTGGAATCATCCGTCCATGGCTGTTAATGAGAAGTTCCCAATTTGCTCAATTGAAAATTCACTGATGACTTTACTCTGGAGTGTAAGTGTGGTGCTGCTCTACAAATGATGAGGAACTTAAAATCGTACCCTGCATGGGGCTGTCGACTGTTCGTTACAGGAGTTGATGGACGTTTCTGGCCCAATTCTGGGTCGATTTAATATACACCGTGACTTTTTAGTCATCTTACAACGACAACCCAGTTCATGTATCCAATGACACGGTTATAATAAAAAAATAGGTATTTAAGTGATTTGAAAAAAAAAATACAATTTTAATTCGTAATTATGACGCAAGGCGTAGTTAGAAACACCCTTGTCTCATAGAAAATGGAGATGGAATGATCTGCCCGACTATTGCGCTGGGTAGGTATACTCTACAGCTTGAGTAAGATCTCGATGTACCATATACTTAGAAATAAATATATCTTTATCTTTATCTTTGATTCCAGGCTGTTTCATATTTCTAATGTATTAATTTATTAATGATAAAAATTATTATTAACTATTAAAAGAATTATAACTCGCCTAGAGGTATTTTAGGTCGGATACATTAAGTGGACCACTTTTGTAACACGACTATAAAAAAGTCACGGTGTATATTGTCATCACGATAGGAAGAAGAATGATCAACATGGGCATTGAACTCTCATGGTCAACTTACAGTCATCATCATCATCATCAGCCAAAAATGTTCCCACTGCTGGGACACAAGCCTTCTCTCTGTGAGAGGGAGTGGGCCACTTACAGTCATACTTGCGATCAAAAGACCTTTTTCGGATCACATCATCCAAATTCTCGAACATTCCGAAGTCCTACAACCTCTTCTGTTACGGCATTGTAAACATAATCTATTTAACTTATCAACCGTTGATGCATGACCAATGGTTGCCGCAAAAACTCTTTGGCCTGTCTGTCATACAAATATTTGTTGTATGAGTCACTATAGAAGGCTAATAGCGATCGTGGTTAAACAATACTCGCATCGAGTCCATTTTGGAGGTTAAACCGCGCTTGCTTAGGACGGTTCTTAAATGGGTGATCGCCGGTAATATGCACGTTTAGCCATTGGTCTCGGATGTAAATCTTTGGCAGTAGTCACTGCAGATTACAGCTAGCCTCCCAGCGGCAGTAGGAGACACCCAGGGCGGCAGACGTCGTGAACAATTTCCGGCCACCGTAGGCCCTGCCATGCGGACGGCGAGTAAGTTACCTAGCTCGCCGTCCCAACAGGAACCATGCAGGGGTCGACGACGCATCTTGCTTCTCGTGCGCTTCAAAGAGCTGGACAGGGCCTCGTCAGATTACTGACAGCACTTGTCAAACGTAAGCTGGTAAACGTAACCCTGGAACGAACTGGTAATATGAGGCACACGGTGGATACGGTAATATGAGGAACATGGTCAGTACGAGCCTGACAACCCTTCTGCCCCACCCAAGGCGGGGAAAGGACTCATTTTTAATGCGTTGAATGCGTCTTTTACAATGCGGACAGCGAAGGAGTGGAACTCTCTGCCTGCGTCTGCGTTTCCGAACGCATACAACCCTAATCTCTTCAAAGTTAGAGTGAACAGGTTTCTTCTGGGTAAGCTCGCTCCATCGTCGACCTTGTCTTAGTCACTCCTGAACTAGACTAAGGTCAAGAGCAAACCCAAAAAATCTCGTACAAAAAGATTTTTTTTGTAGATTGTGGTACCATAGGTACCTATACCTCATCACTACAAGTCACCGCACCGTAGACTGTTCTAATGGGAATAGATTTGAAATAAATTCGTGCCCAATTGGGCAACACGTCAAAATAGGTGCTCAAACGGGAATACAATCGTTTCTCTAAACATTAGGAGTCCTAAAAATCGTTCGGGAATGCCAACGTTGCGCTACCGCTAAAGGAAAGTTACAATCTCCTGTTGAATATTTGGTTCTCTCCCTATATCTTTTATTTACACTTTTCATTATTTTTAATTTAGAGTTTTAGTGTCGAGGTTATCATTTCAAATATTTCTATGAAAACAATCGTTTCTGATGCCCTATTGACCAGATAATTAGATATTCATGAATATAACAATTATTACTTTGGCATTTGTAAAATATTGAGCAACATTTTTAGTCTTATCATCAAAATTGTGTAATAAATAGTAAGTACGTTCCCTATCAATCATTCAACTTGAAACTAATTAGTTTTTAATAAGTTAACGATATTATTCGACTATTTTCTGTCTGCGATTTCGTACGGATGGAATTTAGAATCTACGAGTAGTATCTTTGTTTAAGGTTGCAGCATTGGCTTAAAAGGACACCGAGGCCCTGGACAGCAAAGGGCTACCGAAGGAAATGGGTGGACTTTTAATCAGTAAGAGTGTGACAGACCCTTCAGGTCCACCTTCGGAGGGAAGGACTCATATTATGAAGAAAAAAAAGAAAAACTTAGATTTCCTTTCTTCTTTTCTTAGATACTCGTACTTTCAACACAAATATAGGAGAGTACTCACCTCTCAATAGGCTCAACAACAGAGATGAATTCTTTTGTAAAATCAAATCCAGACGTTGACATTTACCACAATTCTATAAATATCTTTAAAACCCATATTTTAAATCATAAAGCTTCAAAGGATTAGTTATTGAATGTGTTTGTTTGTGCCTTGTTAAGTAGGTATATCTTGCAACCCCTTTTTAATTATGTTAGTATAACTCTAATTTTTAATTTCGCTGATAAAATTTTGACCTCATGTTTGTTTTACTCTATATTTTAAATGACATGGCCAGTTTCTGCCTAGTTACTCAGTGACATGTACATTTTACATGTTTAGTTATAAATACATAAAAAATAAAAATATAAATAACTAAATGATATACGTTTCCATACAACTTCCGAAAAAAAATTTCGACATAAATAGTTGTTTTACGTTTCCGGCGTATCGGGGCAGCACGCTATTTCGGATAAACGTTCCATTCCCTGTTAAGCTATAATATGAATGCCTTGTCAGACTAATATTTAACATTATTCTGACTTAAAGTGATTATTCACTTTTGCAATTATAATAAAAACACTTTTGTAAGTTATTCGAATGCTATGAAACATTTATTTTAAATTACTGAAATAATAACTTTTTCCTGCAACAACGAAACGAAACGACATGACAGGTTCGACAATCGCTTGACATCCGTCATATTTTTTGTTTGACATTCATACTATTTTTTTCATTTGTGTTCGCAGCTTGTGCGGGGGCTTATTTTTGTTTGTAAACTGTGCGATTATCTTTTCTCTATACCGACCATTGCTATTCTACACGGACTGATTCCATTGCCCAACGATTATCTAGTGCTTTTCATACGGATTTGATTGTGCTTACGTTTTGGACACTGTCAACAATAATACAACAATGAGGTGTATTAACTGCGGTATAGCTACGGGACGGCTAAGAAAACATGTTGTATCTTCGTTAGACATGCCTTTCCAAACGATGCTTGTGCAATTACTAACAATTCAGGCATGTACTTAAAACTTATTATGAAAACCTACAAATAAAACATACTATACACACACTCTATACTTGGTAATACTTGGTTACAACTGTAGAATATAATGGATATCCATCCAGTGACAAGGGTCTCTTTATATCCACGCAAAATAATCTGGATAATATTGAGGTAAGAGCCCGACTAGGTTCATGACCAATTGATGCTTTTTGTTAATTACTAAGAAATCTGAAGTTACTGGATTATGTAACTTTCACAGTTAATTTTACAGCATATTATGTTTAAAATAAACCAAAATTGGTCACTGTACATGATTTTTTATTTGCTAGGCAGAGTGCCCTAAGAAAATGGGCCATCTCCTTTATAGTTTATTTTCACTCATTATTTACCTAGTACTTTAATTTATATTTTAGCTTAAGTTACCACCTATGTTTGTGTCGAATGTTGGTTCACCTATTATTGGCGACTGTGTAAGCCTCGTTCTCTTACTTAAGTAAACTATTTATTAATTTATATACAGAAGCTGTTGGTGTCCCTTTGTTAAGAAATAAATTTCTGTTATTTTTTTTTTCTGAGCTTAAATGTACCCTATGTTTTAAGTTACGTCTAGCAATAAAACGTTTAAAATGTCATTCAATTCAATACAATAGTTTTTGCGTGATTCGTGTATGTACAGTCACGAGCAATAACATGTAAACACTAAACAAAATTCAAACACAAATCACTCGTAAAATACTGATGTCCACTTTGAAATAAGACCTATTTCGTAATACACTATTACGAAATAGGTCTTATTTCAAAGTGGAAATCAGTATTTCGCTTCCAAAATAGAAGTCTAATGTTAAGGCAATAGTTTAATCAATATGGTAGCAGAACATCGCTTTTGAATACTGCTTAGTGTATACTATTGCTCGTGATTGTTCAGACCAAGCCAGGTCAACCATTGGGGCAGGTCAACCTAACCCAATCTGTCAAATAAATACCAATCGAAATATTAACCTTCCACTATTTGATGATAAGGTTTAAAATCTCATTTTAAAGGTAGAGAAAAACTTAAAAGATTTTCAATGAAAAGAAAAATTTCGAATTTTTCTTTCTACAGAAAATATGAAATTCGCCAAGCGTGGGTTTATGCTTATAATTGTAATAAAATAGAAAGAACTTTGTCTATTCTTAGTAGATTAGAGATAGAATTGGTCAAACTACGCGTTCTGCTGTAATTCAGAGCAATATTTCATCATTTCATAAGTGGTAATAATAGCGGAATATTGGACAGGCATTTGCGACGTTGACAATTATGAAATGCAGTATTCTACCCTCTTCACGACCTCAGTTGATACGACACGTTGCGGGAATGTATTAAGATAAGTGCAGCGTCCACAGCACTGGAAGACAAAGAGCAATTGAGGGATCAGCGGGGGGACTGAGAAAAAGGGGTGATGCGAAATGGGTCAAATGTTAGTACGACCTTATACCTTTTTTTTCACGTGGTTAAATCATCAAATGAGTCCTCTCACCCAGGGCAGGGCGGGAGGGACTGTCAGACTTGTAATACTGACTAAAATCCACGGTGTCCTTCAATAGCCCTTTACGTTCCAGGGTCACGGTAATTCGATAAGTCCCGCGACCAAGTGTGACCTACTTAGAAGTAGTTGTTCCGGGTCTGGGTGTGTGTGTATGTAAGTTTCTGTGTTTTAAAATGCACTCAAAAGGGCCAACATTTAAAAAAATAAATGGTCATCACCGTTGTTTCAGGGTTTCAGGAGCTATGATTGTTTTTTTTGCGTTAGTCTCGGGTTTGA
This sequence comes from Agrotis clavis, assembly GCA_954870645.1. Classification (NCBI taxonomy): domain Eukaryota; kingdom Metazoa; phylum Arthropoda; class Insecta; order Lepidoptera; family Noctuidae; genus Agrotis; species Agrotis clavis. The sequence goes on from OX940942.1 coordinate 3,466,305, forward strand.
CTTTATATCTTACCCGATGGTAAGCGAATATGAGGTTGATGTTTAATCTCAGTGGTCCTTTGCGTTCCAGGGCCACGCTATCTTACTTAAATAGTCCCGGGAACTGTAGCTTGTGGCCTAGCACTTATTATTCTCCAATGTTATGAAATTGCTGAGTGGTCAAATGTATGACGTACGTAGTTCTGTCTTTAAAAAGTTACAAAATATGCAATTTAATTTAATGTTTAACTTACGTATTGCTAACGTGTTAGTTTATTTTATCGGTCGCCTATGTAAAACATTTTTTGTCGATCCATACTAATATTCTATAAAGGTTTGTTGTATCTAGGGGATATCCGGAACTAATGACACAATTATAAAGGAAAAAAGGCGTAGGAAACTGCATTATCATTATCATCATCATCATCATCATATCAGCACTAAGACGTCCACCGCTGAACATAGGCCTCCCCAATAGACTTCCAATAGGACCGGATGGACGCAGTGAAGGCGCCCACGGCGACGGACGTCGGCAGACGATCTCCGGCCACCGTAGACGCGGGCATGCGGGTGGCGAGTAGTGGGCTACTTGCTGTCCGACCATGGACAATGCCCGGATCGACGGCGCGTTGTGTTCCACGCGCGCTTCAAAGTGTGTGAGCATAGGGGCAACGCATGCCTGGGACGCGGGACTTATCAAATTACCGTGACCCTGGAATGTACAGAGCTATTGAAGGACACCGTGGATTTTAGTCAGTCCGAGTCTGACAGTTCCTCCCACCCCGCCCTGGATGGGAGGACTCATTTGATGATTTTACCACGTAAAAAAAAGGACCGGTTGGAAGCGGCTTGCATCCAGCTTGATCCTGTGGTCTTCATAAGATCGTCTGCCCACCTTTGCTTGCCGGTGCATGGTCTCCGAGAACCTTACGGCCCTATCGACCATCAGTTTTGCGTGCTATGTAGCCTGTCCGCTGCCACTCTAAACTTGCTAATTCGTTAGGCTATGTCGGCAAGTTTGGGCACGCCGCAATTGCGGCGGTAAGACCCCTCTTTGAGGAGTGGCTGGAGAGAAGTCATGGCGTCCTTACCTTCCGCCTGACGCAGGTCCTCACCGGGCACGGGTGCTTCGGGAGGTACCTGTGTCTAATGCGGAAGGAGGAAACGTCTGGGTGTCACCACTGCGAAGATCGCCCGGAGGACACGGTGGAGCATACGGTGCAGGACTGCCCAGCTTGGGCAGTGCACCAACGTGTCCTCACGGCTGCGATAGGCGGAGACCTCTCGCGCCCGGCATTGGTTGCGGCCATGCTGCGGGGCGAGACGGAGTGGGAAGCGGTCGCCTCCTTCTGCGAAGCAGTAATGCTCGCGAAGGAGGAGGCGCGCCGCGAGCGAGAGAGGACAGAGTCCTCCCTCCGCCCCAACCGCGGTGTAGGACGCCCACGGCGACGGACGTCGCGAGACGATCTCCGGCCACCGTAGGCGCGGGCATGCGGGCAGCGAGTAAAGGGCAACTCGCTGCCCGACCAAGGACCATGCCCGAGTCGACGGCGCGTTGTGTCCCACGCGCGCCTCAAAGAGCGTCAGCATAATGACGGGGCCCCCCTCTCAGAGGGCCAAAGCCTGCCGGGGTCGCGGGATTATTCCCTTACCGTGACCCCGGAACATAACAGGCTATGAAGGACACCGTGGATTTTAGTCAGTAGAAGTCTGACAGTCCCTCCCGCCCTGCCCGGGGTTGGAGGACTCATTTGATGATTTTACCACGCTAAAAAAAAAAAAAAAAAATGTCGGCAAGTTTGGCTGGTCTACGAATCTACTCATTTTTGAATCGATCACGCAAAGAGACCCCGAGCATAGCCCTCTCCATAGCTCGTTAGACTATTATGAGGAAACTCTGACTAAGAACTTACACAATTAATTTCCATTAGAATTGTACTGGAAAATGACTGCTACGTCAATAAATGAAAACCCATGATGAATCAACGGATCAGAAACCCCCTTAATAATGTTTGTAGGTAAATATTGTAATTTATTCTCAGAAATACATGACAGTTTTACAGAAACAAAATGTCAACATGAAGAGTCTTAGCCATCTTGCTGATAACGCTATGCGACGCGTGTGATATCGAGTCGATTGCCGATTCAATCAAAACTACGAAAGTTAACCTTACTACTCTCAATATAAAAAAACAAAGCGACATTTTTTGTTTCATTCTAAATCCAGAAACCGAATTGTATATTGGCAAACGCATTTATGTCGTAGTAGTAATAGACTACAGGCCCATGTCCAAAATGGATGGGTCATATGAACCACCAGGTGACGTATATAGGACGACATAAGAGCATAAAATAATAAGATTCAGCACTATGCCATCACTTGAAAGCTGTCCAATTCCCTCTTTTTCCGTGATCCGGGGGTTGCAACCCTCGATTTTTTCCTCTTGTCGCATGATTTTTGTACGGCGTTGCGGAATAATGGATTAGAAGCTGTATTTAAACAGTATAAAACTGATGCCGTACAGTACCCTTAGCACGAATTTTCACTCTTTTACTTTACAGCATCTTTATAGTATTTACAGCGTTTTTGTAAAACGGAACAGCGCCTCTGGTGTGCGGAGAAGGAACTAAATTTTTCATTGAAAATTGTCAGTTTGAAATTGTCAAAGTTCCAGTTTACTTTACGTCTCAAATACTGAAAATTCGTGCTAAGTTAACCCTGGAAATTGTCAAAAATCAAAAAAATTACCGACTTTGTGGCGCACCATATTTTTACGGCACTGCGCGCTTTCTTATTATTTTTCATGGATCTATCGATGGTAAAAATGCCGTACAAAAATATAATGATTTGGTCATGTAAGTACTCACTCTATCTGCACTTTTGAATTCTCACCAGCACTCAGTTGGACAGCTTACAAGTGACGACATAGTGCTGAATCTTATTATTTTATGTTCCTATATCATCCTATGTACGTGTCACCTGGTGGTTCATATTACCCATCCATTTTGGACATGGGCCTGTAGTCTGATTGATTTTCGTAGTTCACGATCGCATGGCTCCATTAGCAACGTGTGATTTGGATCGGCATTAGACTCGATATCGTATGCTTCGGTCGCCTCATTAGCAAGCTCGCTTACTCGCTTTTGACAGCACGGTTGAGCAGTGATTTAGCGATTGACTGTTGCGCTGTGGTGTGCAGGTTCGTTTTTATGAACGAGAAAAAAATGGAATCGTTACAAAAATATGGTTGAAATAAGTAATTAGACAATGTGATGAAGGCCTATATTCAGCGGTTTACGACTGAAGCTGATGATGATGATGATGATCAGTGTTACCAGCCAATTTTATTTACTCCTCAAATTAAGTAAAAAAGCCCCCTGAAAATTAAACCACGTCACCTAGAGGATAAACACAGATTTATTCGGCGATATGTTTTCTAAACAAATGACTATTATGGCTTTTTAGCGATGGGAAATAACATGCAAAATAGGAAAACCGCATGAAAATCAAATGGTTTACGTGACTAAATAAATGTATTAAATCTGACGTCTTCGTCTAGGATAAAAAGTTTACAGCTCGATTTTCAAGGTTATTAAAATCTATCTCGGTTGCTAAGTATCTTTAACCGAATCCTTGTCGATTCTGTAACCAATCAACGACTGACTTAGATGTCCAATCAGAAGCAGCCGTCAAAACAAAACACAGGGTATGGTTCGCGATAGAATATTAATCTGCCAAGACGAGCCAAGCGAAGCGCAAGGGCACTACCTACCTTTTCTCGAAGTGTTTCGTCGTTTTTTTGAACCCTCATAGAGTTGGCTTCCGATGAACCAGATAGTTCATATTCTCAGGATAAAAGACTAATTAAACATACAAAGTTTCAATTGAATAGCGATTTCGTCACTGACACACTGATTATGATCAAAATGTTTGGCTACTTCCTGAATAGCTATAAAGCTGAAATTTGGTATGTAATCTCAGTTTAGTATACAACTAACAAAAAAAAACATAAAATATATGATATATGCTATTTCGTTACTTCAGAAACTAAATATTCATGCGAATATTTAATCTTAATTAATCATCTTCATGACGGTAGCAAAACGGCGAAGCCATAAATGTTTACTGATACCTATGTAGAATTTGTGAAGTTAGGGTCGGTAGAGTTAGGCCGTGTAGATTCAGAAGATTGGCTTAACATGAGATCTGATATATTTTTCACAGAGCAAACATTATGTGGTCGTCTTGGCAACATTTCACATGAAATGTTTTTGGTGGGATTTGAATTATTCCCGTTGGATCCTACTTTTGAATCCCACTTGAATATTTTTCCCGATGGATTCCACAAAAAAATATTATGTATTCACGTTGAATCCCATATATAACGTTTTATTCTAATTTTGGGGATATCAAATCGGTTTGCGGCCAAGTCACCAAGAATTCACCGAAAATCTGACAACCAGACCCCTAAACCAAGTAGCCAATCCTCGAGCTGCTTTACTAGCGTCATCCAAGATTTTACTTTGAAAGTAAAAGTTGGCTCGCTGCTTGTCGCAGGTTCGATTTCCTCACGGAAAAATAACTTTAACTTTTAAGTTTTCGTTTTCGTTTGGAGCGACTTTCAAACTTGTACTGACTAAAATCCATGGTGATCCTTCAATAGCCCCTTATGCTCCAGGGTCACGGTTGCCTGATAAGAGAGCCCCGCGACCCATTAAAGGAACATGTTGAATTTTAGTTGGCATTCTGAAGGGGTACCCTTAGGCGCGGGCCACATAAAAAAGACGCAAGACGAGGACGCGTCGCGGGCGGGCGAAAATGTATGAGCGTCGCGCTCGCGACGCGTCTCTTCTGTATGTTTTACGTCGCGACGCTTCTATACATTTTGTATGAAAGATACGCCGAAGAGACATAAGTCTCTGGACCGTCTGCATCTTACGTCTTTTATAATTATGTGATCCGCGCCATAGAAGGCGAAACGCCTGCAATTGTCGTGGGACTGTGTAACCAGATAACCTGTGACTTTGAAATGTTAAGGGTAATAATTGAAGGAGCATGGTGGATTTTAGTCAGTATGAGTCTGACAGCCTCTTTCACTCCACCGAGGGCGAGAAGACCAAAAAAAGGGATACATTTTTTTATTTTATTTTTTTCATGGTAAAATCATCAAAAGAGTTCTCCCGTCCAGTGTGGGACGGGAGGGACTGTCAGACTTGACTGACTAAAATCCACGGTGTCCTTCAGTAGCCCTTTACGCACCAGGGCCACGGTTACCTAGTGAGACAGTCCCGCGATCCCAAAAGGGATACATTGAATGACTTCATTTCAATTGTAAATCTTTCTTCAAAATACATCCGGATTAAGATCTCAAAAACCTATCCATGGTATCTGAGAAGGTGAACCTAACCAAACCGCAAACATGTCCTGATTCCATAGTGGTTTGTCTTGTCAAACTAATTGTGCAAGTGCCTAAGGGCGGGCCGCACACGGGCCACAAAACGCCCCTCTCTCTCTTACCTCAGTCACATAGCCTCAGTAAGGCATTGGTTAAAAAAAGTAGCAGCCAACGACCGCAAGTGTCGACCACCGGCCACAAATGGCTGTCACGCGCTTCAGCTACCTCTGTAGCCGCGTCTAGTTTCTCGTGGCGGCGTTTGTGGCTGTCGCGAGTGGCTCGTGTGCGACGACACTAAGAATGGTTTTCTGTATAGCAGGATAATTTGTGTCACAGCTTTTTTTATCGTGATAAAATCATTAAACGAGTCTCCATACACAGGGCGGCGCGGGAGGAACTGCCAGACTTGTACTGACTAAAATCCACGGTGTCCTTCAATAGCCCTTTACGTTCTAGGGTCACGGTTATCTGATGAGACAGTCCCGCAACTCCGGTAGGTTTTGGGCCTCTAAGGGGCCCCCGTGAGATTGCTGTCAGCTTTTTGAGGCCCGCGTGGAACTCGACGCGTCGTCTTCGACCCGGGCATGTTTCATGATCGGACGGCGAGACGGCGAGTCACCCATGGCATGTCCAGAAATATTAATTTATACAAAATCGCTCACTGGGTGAAGGATCCATCGATTATGCTTTCTCTGAAATTATTACAAGAGAGGAAAATTAGTACCTTCCGTTTCCATTGAGCAATTCTTCATAAAATTGCAGGGAAATCGAATTATTTATAATTGGCGGTTACTGCGTTTTCCTTAACGAGAGTTGTAGATCTGTCATTTTTAATGATAGCTACAAGAGTAGTTGAATGATTATGAAATGAGTTTTTATGTATATGTCAGCGTAAAATTGTAACAACCGTATGTTTATAATCTAACTCGTCAGTTTATATGGTAGGTAGGTTAGTTTATAAATTTCCTAGTTGCGGATCTTAATATTTTCCGGTGAAATATATACAAATATTACATGATTATTAGTTAATCATTAAAAAATACCTATAAATACATACTACATATAAAAAAACTAAAATTATAATTAAAATATTTACAAAAATAACTATACTAAAATTACAAATTTATAGGGCGTCAAAAAACTCATCCACATCGCTGTCAATGGGGAAAGTGCCCAGAACGGTGGCAGCATTGCCATCGTTGGATGGCAATGCTGGTCCTTTGACCAAGAAATAGGCCAGCTCTCTGGTCACGCGCGAGGCGTCGACTATACGCTTGACGATGTCTTTAAAAACTCGGTGGGCACTCGGAACCGATGGCCCTAGTGTTTCAACCCCAAACGGCTCAAATACATAGCTAGTAGTCAAGCCATTGTACTTGCGCCGTGTGAGGTTTTCGGCACTTGCAGCAGCCGCACCAGCACAGCATGCAGTACCAGGAAGATGGGCTGGAGCCTGGAGCAAGGGTGTCGACACATGTTGCATCCCACACCAAAGGTCTACCCTTCCACGGCATTATAGTCATCCCATTTGGTCTCTTCCCATCGTCACGCTCACGTGCCAACCCACTGGGTTCTAAAACGGCTGGCACACCGGCGGTGACAAGAGCACGACGGATAATGTCATTTAAACTAGCGTGCCGTGCTAGCCGACCTGCACTCTTGCTGCAGGAAAGGCTATGGTGCCCGAGGCAGTCGACGCCTTCGCCACATTGACAAAGATGTGGAGTCCCGCAAGGAGCACCCTTGAATATCTTTAAACGAGCAATTCTTGTATATATATTTATATATAATCAGGATCTCGGAAACGGCTCTAAGGATTTTCATGAAAGTTACAGATTAGGGGGTTTTCGGCTCAAGGAATCGATTTATCAAGGTCCCAGGTTCGAGAAAAGCTCGGTTCCCAAGATATAGACATTTTAAAAACCGAGCGAAGCTCGGTCAACCAGATATTTAATCTTTTATGTACCCAGTGCCAGTTTCTTTAACTGCGCCCTAGTCGGGCCATAGGGTAGTTTACTGCATAAATAAATTGAAAATCTGTTTTGTCCGTCAGTTATAGAGTATTGAAATATAGTGAACGCGTATTTTTATTTTTTTTAATCAATGAATAATGACAAAAATAAAACGCTTCCAAATTCGGAAGTGAAGGTTTGTGACGTCATAACGATAGTAATAAAAACGTGGGAAAATTATACCGTCCGAGTGACGTTTTGTGATTTTTAGAAGCGTTGTATCTTCGTCAATTTTAGTTTACGTGACAAAGAAAAAATACGGGTTAAATATTTTTTCATACTTAATCTATATTTCGGAGTAATCTTTTGTTTGAGTAATATAGCCTATTGTGTTCCTAGCCTGGCCATTTCTATGCCCTGTGCCTGGGCTCGGTGGCACACCCCTATTTTTTTTCACTGTTTTGAAATAAACTCTGACACGAATAAAAAGTTTTCAAATGGACAAATACTAGTTTTTGAATAATAGAGTAGGTACCTAGATAGGAATAATAGCGAGAATAAAGAATAGTGTATACAAGACCGATAGAATGCCCATACGATTTCTCAATTGTATTTTTTAATACGACATTAATTAGTTTTCCATACGGTTGGCGCAGTATCCTGCGTGTCGCCGATCCAATTTCCGCACGGAACAAATATTTGTATGATCTACAAGAAGTTGTTTCGGATTTGGGCGTTTGTGTATGTGAGTTAAAATGTTTGTAAACGCACCTATGATACAGCAGAAATTCTTAGGGTGGGGCAACATGTAAAAAAGGTTTTCTGCTAACTTTTTAGATCTATGTAAACAGCCTGCTAAATGTGTGTGAAACTGAGAAGTTTTATTATAGCGGCTCCACATTAGTGCCGTGAATTCACGCCGCGAATTCTCGCCGTGAATTCTTGGCACAATACCGACACTGATCGGGGAACAGACGCGAACGCGCGTGAACGCCGTGAACCCCGCGAAAACCATCCACATTCTCGTTCGCCTGTTCACGGAGGTTCACGGCACTAATGTGGAGCCGCCATTAAAATCGCTTCAAACACACGGAAACAAAAAAATTATGAAATGTCGCAATCCGAATCTTAATGCAAACTAAGATTGAGGTAGTATCTTAATTTTTGACGTTAATTATGTCCGGTAGGTGTGTATATAAAATTAATAAAAAAAAGTAGTGACCAAAGACATTAAACTATATACGAGCAATAGACGGGACATCACGAAGAAAGTTGTGATCTAAAACTTTTTACCAATAGGTAAAAAGTCGCTCAGTCTAGTAGTCGCGTTGCCATGCAACGCTAGATAGCGCTACTGACGCACGGCGTCAACAATTTTGTATGACAATTTTCCCAATGCCCGCTCTATATGTTCTTTTAATTAAATCTCTTTGGTAGTGACTAACAAAGCGAATCGTTTTACCATCACAAAAAGCGATCCCTAAAACCAAAACATTGAGCTTGACCGACATTTTTTACAAGTTTTTTTTTTACAATCACTTTTTACTCGCATTTATTTTCACGGCCGGTTATATAATAGTCGGTCTGTTGACCCATTGAGGCATGCAATCTAAGGCCATACGCCATTGTTCTTTGTATATTCTCAGAAAATTGTAATAAAATGTTTTTCTTTAGTAATTTTTCTGTGTTAGTATTTGGGCCGATCATTGTCATCTTCATTCACGGAATCTTCATCTGTCTTCTAATTTAGAGTTTACAGGCTTCTTGGGCAAGCTCATTCCATCGTAGAATTTATCTCTGTCAATTCAGAAGGCTAATTCACGTAATTTTATGACGCGCCGATGAAGTAGTAGTGCAGTTGCAGTTAAGTTCAAGTTCGATTGATAAACGGTATTCTTGTAATCTTTGAACTGCGCGCAAGCTGCACGTGAACTGCACGTCAACTGTACGACAACCAAACTGTACCAAACTTACTCATAGTGTGGCCACACAGGACAGAAAAATTATTGCACACTAAAGATTCGAATGGAATCGATTACATTTCAATGAATATGACATTAATTTAAACTTGTATGCTGTCATTTTGAGACGTCAAACGAATAGTAGAATACCGATCATGTTGCGATCCAAAACACGCACCAAAGACGCGCAACAGTAGAATACCGATAATGCGCTCGCGTGACGCGAACTTGACGCGAGCGTGTCTGACAGCGGTAGAGAATTAGTGTCCGACCGAAACTGATTTTTCTGCAGAAACCGAAACCGAACTTTCGGCCTAGCTCTCAGTTTCGGCCGAAACCGGAACCGAAACCGAAACTTATCAAAACATTAAATTTTTCGATTATTTTCTAAAATATTATGTTTTTTTTTTTTTTTTTTACATTTGTTAACACTTAAGAAAAAGTGTATAATTATACAGGAATTACAGGATGACTGAAGACCGATTTTGTCGAAAACGAAAACTGCATCATTGGATTTTAGAAAAATCAATAGTGCTGGTCAGGAATCGAAACCGCAGATTTTGGAAAAAAATCCACATATTATTACACCATTTGATAGTGTTACTAATAAGGATCAAATTCTGGAAATTAATGTTATACGGCAAACTTATGGAACAAATAGGTTTCTAAGAAATTGCTATTTTTCTATGTTATTTAACTTCTACTGAGCCATAATCTATATTTTCTGCCTTGACGATTGATAAGTTTAAATATATTTTATTATTACATGAATATACAAGACTTACTCTTGGCAGTAAACTCGAAAACATAACCTCAACTCACGATTAAATGAACGGTGGCGAACAGCGCCGGGCCCCGCCGTCAAGCAAGCACGTGTTGGCTACGAATGTTACCGAACGACGCACGAAAATGCACGAACACTTGAGTTTCATCAGGATTCGGTTTCGGCAAAGTTTCGGCTATATTTTGACCGAAACCGAAACTAGGGCCGAAACTAGATTTTTTGGCCGAAACCGGCCGAAACCGAAACCGAAACCGAAATTTCGGTCGGTCACTATAGAGAATACGAAAAGCGTTGTTTTGATCGAAACTTAACTGCAACTGCACTGCAACAGCACTTGTTTAGTTACGTGAATTGAGCTACAGATTAGTGCCGGAAAGGGCACAGGCCGCAGTCCCTGGAGGGGCGCTTTATCATTTTGTGATAAAATTCGGAACGAAGAATCTTATTTGCAAGTTGCAATGGGCAGGCCATATAATAAATCAGTATTTACAGGGTGAATTTTCCAACTGGGCGTGGATGGCTAAATCCGAAAATATAACTAATCCTGGCCAGGAATCAGACCCGCTGATTTTGAAAAAGAATATCACACCCTATATTACTCGTATTTTCTCTACTTGATAGTGTAACTAAAAAGGATGAAATTATGTAAAGTAATGATGTATGGCAGAAAGGCAAAAGTTCGAATTTGTGCGGACAAAGTCTGGGGCGGAGTGCTAGTTGTTGAAATGTAAATGGATTGATTTGTCGAATATTAAACATCGTACAAACCAGGGTCCAATCAATAGTTTAATTATAAATCTATTTTTGAATTTATTTTCCCGATTGACCTAATCAAAGCTTGTTTATGAAAAGGATACTCGTATTTTGATCAATTTACATAGTGCGCTATTTATAAATTTGTCGTTGAGGATATACATCATATTGTTTTGAAATGCCACTATGACGCCACCCGCCAGCACAAGCGATGATTCCCGATGTCCACCCCCTGTTTGTCTACCACTGGTGCACAGTGAAAAATTTTCAAAAAAAAAAAACCGTCTGTCCCCGGGGTGGACATATTCGTATCACTGTCCACCAGTGGTTGACAAACTGGGAGTGGACATCGGGAATCATCGAGCACGGGTCCTTAGTAAATGGTAAATTACATCAAAGTAAAAAGTAGGCTTGGTACGATTTAATTAGGGTAAAACTAGGTAATACTAAACTAACTAAAAAAGGCGTACTACGCCTTTTTTATAATCCACGGTGTCCTTCAATACCCCTTTATGTTCCGGGGTCACGGTAATGAGATAAGTCCCGCGACCCAGCGCAGGCTTTGGCCCTCTAGAGGGGGCCCCGTCATCATGCTGACGCTCTTTGAGGCGCGCGTGGAACCAACGCGCCGTCGATCCGAGCATGGTCCATGGTTGGACAGCGAGTTGCCCTTTACTCGCCGCCCGCTCCTACGGTGGCCGGAGATCGTCTGCCGACGTCCGACCAGTTTTAGTGGTCGCGTCCGAATGCTCAGGGCCCACACGGGGCCCCGTAGAGGGCCGCGAACCGTACGACACAAGCGTACAGCCTCCGGTAGGAGGCGTTTGTCCTGCTGAGATTGGGCAGGTGTCGTCTGAGGGCGGCTGCTGCCCGGTTCAGCTTTGGGGCCAAACGCAGTAAATGCTCCATGAAGTTCCACCGGCTGTCAAGGACGAGTCCCGGGCACTTCATCGTCCTCCCGATGCCGATACGAACCCCTCCCACCGTCATGTGGGACTCTGACCGTGGCGTATTCAGACGGCCATGAAAACACATGGCCTCTGTTTTGTGCAGCACCCCGAGTCCCAACTGTGATTTGAGCGTTTGAGCTGTGGCGACAGTCGTTGGAAGGATCCACTTTCCAAAGACTGTCGCAACCGCTTGCGTCGCCAGGTCGGCTGCCGCCTGGTGCGACTCTACCTCCGACAGGACGAGCGTGTTGTCGGCGTAACATATAACGCCGACGCCGTCAAGGAGGTCGCCGCACAGCACCCAGTCGTAAAGCCCGGTTTCCACTGCAAGCAGAGCGGACACATTAATGACCCAGCGGGTGAAAAGAGTAAAAATGAGCTCGCTCTGGGAACGCAAAAACGATTTGTTGGTGGAAATACAAGTATGCAGTTTGCGCTTGCGAGTTTAAAGGAGTCATTAATGTGTCCGTTCCGCTCGCGGTGGAAACCGGGCTTTACGGATGTTTCACAGGAGCGGCCCGAAGACCGATCCCTGTGGAACACCGCACGACCTCTCTGCCGGTTCCATTCTCCCTGCTCTGTCCGTCAGGTAGTCCTCGAACAACAATTAATAGACTTAGGTTTTTTTTGTCAGAATGTATAATTGCTAATTTCCAAATAGAAGTTTGACAAGGAAAAATGTAATGGTCTATTTATAATTGCTTATAATTATTAAAGCTTGCTATCGTAATTTAATGTAACTATATATACCTACATTATTTACTAAACAGTAGGTATATTACAATACTAATACATACAAATCATAAAAGGAATAATGTACAAAATTAATTTATAATGAATTATTAATTTAAACTATTAATATTTAGTGACAAAAGTGATGTGATTGAGCTATTTATAATAACTAGGTATTTGAGGATACTTTTTTGTTTGCTGCTGCATTTATCTATATTGGACGGGCGACCACTTGGAGTGGACGGATCCATGTGTAACAACTTTGTATAAAATGGGTAGAACGCAATGGGTGTTGGTGTTTCTAGCGCTGTGCTTGGGGATGGCCCACTCATTCTCCTGGGGTGAGTACAAAATTTTTTGTGCACATGTGCGCGTCGGCAGAGGTCTGCACTCTGTGTTCTTTGACTGTCAGTCCGAAAGGCCGACCTGAGAGAGACTACATTACCAATGTCTTATAGATGATTTCGAGCTCGCTAAGCTCGTTGTTTTCGCTCACAAGTTCGTTCTTAGACCAGAGTGCCAGTAGGATCAAAAGTGCTAGCTAACACTGCCTCCCGAAATTTTGCGTGTTGACTTACAATTTTGAATTTTTGTACAGAGATAAATGGTACCCTGAACAACCCTGGACTTCTATTTTATAAAGCTGACAATCCGACAATTCAAAACATGCCTAAAAGCGACAATTTGTAGATTATTCTGTTTTATTAAACTTTACAGGTGACATTCTCAGTGCAGTAAAAAAATCACAAACACATAATATTGTCAGATCTGTTTTCGGTTTTATAAAACTTTTTGAATTTTGTCATGATAATCCTGACAGGGCAAATTTTATTATCTTTGTCGCGGATTCGATATTTTGAATTTTGAAGTGCAAATTTCCTGAGGCATGATGAGAAATCTAGAATATCTGTAATGCCCAAAAGATAAAAATACCTATGCATGTTCAAAACATGCAGTGATTTGATTATTTTGTTAATGTTTTATTTGTATATTTTACCATCATTTAACTTCATACAACAACAAATAGGTCGAAAGGGCCCGTGTTAATGTCGCCACAATCAAATGAAAGTCAGCGACAATTAATAATGCCACAAGTTATTTGACTGGGTTTTTTTTGACAAAATGTAGAGTTTTATAAACGCGTTTTTTATGACAATTGTGTCAGGATTTCATCTGTCGTTGTTTGATATATTTTTCATCTGTATAAAATATCCCGAGTGCTTCCGAGTGCGACAATTTTCCTTAATATTTTTTGACATAATTTAATTAAATCGTATTGTTAGCAGATTCAGCTTTCTAAAACAGGAAGCGGACAAAAAAACCCGCTGGTAATAAATAATGGTTATCGTTATTATAACTAAGAAAAATGTTATTAATTATATTATAATGTTTCAGACATCGTGTTGGCCAAAACTAATGTGTTAGAATTTTATAATGAAGGAAAGGTAACACACTCAGTATCACCTACGAATAATTCTATCCACTGGATGATTTACGACCCATTTCATAAACGTATACTTTTCACTGAAAACTCGTCAGTCCAAAAAATATTTAGTTTCGACATAGAAACTGGGAAAACTGAAAATTTATTGAAGATTAAATATTTTTGGCATATTGTTACTTACGATCCAGCTACAGAATTACTTTTCATGGACACACAGAGGAAAAATAAAATAATTCACTCGTTTCCCGCAAAACCTGGAATGGATGGAAGTGTCGCAGTTGAGGGGAAACCTGTTGTATATTTGACAACGGCAATCAGCAACCTTGCCGTGGATAGCTGTCGAGGGTTTGTATAAAGATTTTTAGTTTGATTTTATTGACATTTTTTTTTTCACTTAATTACTGTATAGTTTGGACTCTGGACTAGACTAGGCTGGGTCGTGAGGTGGACGCATTCCTCTTCCTCACGTATTCCACCTCCTCCTTCGCTAGCATGACTGCTTCTCGGAAGGAGGTGACTGCCTCCCATTCCGTCTTGCCCGCAGTATGCCCTCGACCAATACCGGACCACCACATACAGGTTACCGCCTGTAGACTTCATGAGGACACGGCGGGGCTCTGCCCAAGCGGCCACACCTCCACCGTATGCTCCACCGTGTCCTTCTGGCGATCATCGGAGGTCTTTGTCCTTATCAGCGCCGTTTTCAAGCAATAATTTACATCAAAATGTTTTTCTGTATTGTGTTGAGATAGATATTATAATATTTAGCTTTTGTGCCCTTTAGTCATGAAGCCGTTTCGACAACATTGAGAAAATTGATATATTTTTACTAATTACAGGTATATCTATTGGATCTCAGCGGACACTTACATTATAGAGAGGGCTCGATTGAACGGTACCAACAAAGAAGTCATTATAGACAGCGGTCATGATAATATAACCAGAACAGCGCTGTCAATTGATCCTCAAACACAAAAAATGTACTGGATTGAAGAAAACAAGGTCAAAGAAAAATTTTTTGTAGTGAGTGCTGATACAGATGGCAAGAACAATATAACTTTATACAGCGAAGACATAAAAAAAGACCAGCGTTATTCACTCGGACCAACACAAGTATCAAAGGATTCTATCTACTGGGGGAACATCTTGGACAAGTATTTCTGGAAAATACCAAAGGACCTACCTGATGGGGCAGATGTCAAACCCATAGCAATTGAAATTCCCGATGGAGGTTACAGTAATATGGCCACTAACTATACAATTGAGGAGCAAAGTCAGGGAAATTCGGATTGTAAACCACTCAAGACTTTGGTGTTAAATAACTCAGCTTCCAACGATACTGGCGCCCTCAACGATACTACAGATGTTAGTCTACTGCGTGCCAATGAAACGAAAGTTGCTGCGGGATCTCCGGGTAGCGGCGACAAAGGCAATGTTTCCGTATGTCATAACTACTGTTTACATGGAGATTGTAGTTACAGTGCTGATAGACAACCGAAATGCAGGTAACACATGTTCATCAAATGTGACAAATGCGGCAGGACGAACATTATAAACAATTTGTAACTTAGAGACAGAATACAAGTTTGAGAACTTGCAATGGTGCTAGCATGCTTGCCTTGTGTGGACTGCTATCAGTGAGTCACACGCAAGAACAAAAAGTGCCAACAGCTGATAGACTGTAGTTCTCGCCACGAGAAGCTATTAATTTTGTAAATTAAGAACTTTGTTCGTTCAATGTGACATGGTGAAACATTTGGGCCGCCCATTTTGAATTAAGTTCACGCTACCGCTATCTTTCAATGCTGTCATTTGAGTTTTGAATTATCAACTTTTTAAGTCATCCAAAAGTGGCGAACTTCAGAATGTGTGTTCACAAATATTATGGCTTTTCGTAGTGGATACTCTACCAAAGAATACTTAATAGAACTACGTACAGAAGTGTCACTACCCAAAAACAAGCAAATGTAAAATCTTTGCTCGAGAGAATATGTACGGAGCGCGTGCGAAAGGGGCGGCGCGCGGGTGGCAGCCGATTGTCAAACCCGTCCACGGTTCGCCCGTGTGCGTTGCAGTTTCATACTACAACACACGCGGGCGCACCGTGGACGGGGCCACACCGCGGAGTGCATCAGGCTTGACTCTACTCGATCAATTCTTTTTTTTTTTTTTTTTACGTGGCAAAATCATCAAATGAGTCCTCCAACCCCGGGCAGGGCGGGAGGGACTGCCAGACTTCTACTGACTAAAATCCACGGTGTCCTTCAGTAGCCTGTTATGTTCCGGGGTCACGGTAAGGAAATAATCCCGCGACCCCGGCAGGCTATGGCCCTCTGAGAGGGGGGCCCCGTCATTATTATGACGCTCTTTGAGGCGCGCGTGGGACACAACGCGCCGTCGACCCGGGCATGGTCCATGGTCGGGTAGCGAGTTGCCCTTTACTCGCTGCCCGCATGCCCGCGCCTACGGTGGCCGGAGATCGTCTTGCGACGTCCGTCGCCGTGGGCGTGCACCACCGCGGGTGGGGCGGAGGGAGGACACTGTCCTCTCTCGCGCGCGGCCCGCCTCCTCCTTCGCGAGCATTACTGCTTCGCAGAAGGAGGCGACCGCCTCCCACTCCGTCTCGCCCCGCAGCATGGCCGCAACCAATGCCGGGCGCGAACTCGATCAATTCTTGGACTACAACTTGACTCCGTTAGCGACGTCCATCCGTAGACCATTCTGTCGACATAGAGTAGACGACGAACTGAGACGGTGTCAGAACCGGGTGGCTATAATGAGATATGTTTTTAAAATGTTTGCTTTATAAGTAAAATTGATTTCAGATGTAATGCCGGATATTCGGGTGAACGATGTGAAGTGTACGCTTGCCAGATGTATTGCCTTAATGACGGCATCTGTTCCCTAAGTGATAGCGGTGATCCAAAATGTCATTGCACAGAAAAGCACGAGGGAGTCAGATGTGACGCTTCAATTTTTCTGAGGAAATTCTTCCAGGCTTTTACTAATATAACAGAATCATTGATAAATGAAGTACTGAAAGGTAAAAATATTTCATCATCATCATCAGCCTACAATGTTCCCACTGCTGGGGCACAGGCCTCGTCTCTGTGAGAGGGAGTGGGCCATAATCCACCACGCGGGCCCTGTGCGGGTTGGTAGATGTCACATGTCTAATAATAAATAAATAAATAATTTTTTGGTTCTAGGACATGCCGGTTTCCTCACGATGTTTTCCTTCACCGTTTTGAGAGCAGTGGTGATGAAATAAATTACACAAAGTAATGCGCCTGGCGGGGTTCGAACCTACGACCTACAACTCGTAAATCGGGACCGATACCACTGGGCCATCACTGCTCAAAAATATTTAATCTATATCTATACATATAATAAAATCGTAGAAAAGCAATGTTTGTGCACGCTGATCTTCGGAACTACTGGACGGATTTAATTGATTTTTTTTTGTTGTAAAGTTATTAAGTCCGGCCAACACATAGGCTGTAATTTATCTTGAAAACTTGAACACCTGATGCAGAACCGCAATAGATCAGTTAAAGTATAAGAAATACAAAAATAGCTCCATAGCAAAAATTGTTCCACGCGATGAGCATTTTCTGCTGAGAGAATAAATTTGAAGATATGGAACACCTGACGTGGAACTCCAAGAGCCCAGCTACACTATAACATATATATACAGTAATGACGTCTTAGCAAGAGTAATTCATCCTGATGAGCACTCTTTGTTGTCGTATAAAAAATGAAGATCTGGAACACCTGATGTGGAACTGCAAGAGCCTAGTTACACCACTATAACATATACAGTAATGACGTCTTAGTAAGAGTTGTTTAACCTGATGAGCACTCTCTGTTGACGTATTAAAATTGAAGATCATATGATGTCCAAGAGCCCAGCTACACTATAATAAAAATATACAGGAATGACGTCTGAGCAAGAGTTGTTTAGTCTGATGGGCATTTCCTGTTGACTTACAAAAATGAAAGTTCTCGAACGTCTGGAATCGTCACGCGCATCCCGTTATTTTCTCGTCATCAGGCTCTTAGAATTTGACATCAGACGTTTCAGATCTTCGGTTTTGACGACCCCATTGCCGCTGGCATAAGCAACAGGATCCGCGTACGAAGTCGTGGGCAGAAGCTAGTCTTTGATAAATCCCTGGGTTGTAATGTATTATTACATTAATAGCATTCACATTCGTTGTTAGCATTATTATAATTATCTACCCATAGTGTCCCACTGCTAGGCAAAGGCGTCCCACTGTTTACACTTCTCACAGTTATCTGCGACCGTCAGTCCTTCATGAAGCAGTCCAAGTAATCTCGCCATATTCGCCACGACGACGTCAAGGTCTCTCCTTTGGCACCCATTCTGATGTATGATTTGCCCAGCGATTGTATGACATTCGACTTACGTGGCCTGCTCAGTCCCATTTCAACTTGGCAGCCTCTTCCACATCAGCAATTTGCGTTAAGGAACGCAGTATTGTTTTTCTATATGGTCTAAAAGTTTGACTCCCAAAATGCATTGCATTTTCGCAAATGCATGCATAACTAATTTTGTCATACGAATAGCAATTACCAAGCTAAGGCTCAGAAATTCGCATTTAGCCGGCTAAAATTCGCATAATACTCATGAAATTAATGAGCGTTTCTAGTGCTCAGTACTTATTGTGTATTTCATGTCATTTCCAGATTCAAAATCTTCTACTGGAATCTAAGAAGTGAGCTTCAACCATAACTTCATGAAGCGACGCTTGTTCAGAAACAGCACAATACAATGTGGTATCCTACGCAGGTGATTCAAACCGAACGCGAATGCGAAGCAATCCGGTGTGGTTGACGCGAATTCGATACATGCAACGATTCTGCTCCGCTAGACAAGTTGCAAGCGATAAAAAGAAACGCTCAGTGTAGTTTTTAATATATTCATAACTCTGTGCTCTAGGGTTTTAAGTTGAGAATTTATTATAGATTACTGAGTTTTTACGTTTATGGGGCTATCCCACGTGTACGCAAAATTACTGGTGCAACAACATAAAAAAAAAAACAAACCACCGCACCGCAAGAATTTACTTGAATTTATCGTGTATCAAACCAACTATCCGCTTCGCTTCTCCCTCAAAAATCCACCGTAGTAAAGCACACACCGTATATAGTTATTTATTCCATTCGCTTCGCTTCGTGATCTAGTTCGCGTTGAATCGTCTATGTAGAACATCGCGTGAGAAATTTAACACATAATCTATTTATTTGTTTGTTTAATGCATCGATATTTTACAACTTTAATAAGTATTTAGGGTACGGTTAAAATATTCAATCGTTAATTGTAAATCACGACAACGTTCACGAGTGTAAAGGAACGTAAAAAGAGTTTACGAACGTTAAGTGAGCGTTTGCACGCACGAGTGTTTTTTTCGGGCGTTAAAAAAGCGCTGAGTTTTAACAAAAAGGTAAATTGAACTTAAATGTCACTGCCCAGCACTTAAAATTAAATACAGATCGAAAATAAGCGCCGCGCTTTAAAAGCGCTGACGTGTGAATAGATAAGAAAGATAGAAAAAAGCGCTAGTGCGTATGAGCTCTTAAAAGTTAATGCTCGTATATATTTTAATGTCTTTGGTCTAATGTTACCGTGTGTACTGTCTAATATGCGCCGAGTGTAGCTTTTGTCCGTTTTTCTTTTAGAAGCTTGCAGGTGCAAGCTTCGTTTGCATAGCAAACTATACTGTTCGCATGACATGAAAGCAGTTCAACCGCCCGAAGCAGCAGCAACTCCTTCGAGCGGTCGAACTGCTTCTGGTGGCTGGACTGTTTAACGCAGCCCCTAGGCACATTCTGAATGCTTAAGCAGTCCGTGTATGTTGATCACTGACTATCTGCTCGAGCAGTCCGTGCATTGATTACTAACTACTCGAGCAGTCCATGTAAGACAGAAACCGAATGCTGATTTAAATGAATTTTGTCACAGACATATTTTATAAGGCTCTGGAGACGATTATGGGATATTTCAATGTTGGGGGCAAAAATTAAGGGAGGGCTAAAGCTACTTATGGGGTTGTAACGTAAGCCAATACCTACAAAATAAAAAGCTAAACTGATCGCATTGCATCACTAATACCTATTTTATTATTGTAATAGATTTTGATGTTAACTCATATTTTTTAATTAAGGCATATTCATTAAGATTTAATGTGTAAGCAAATAAACGTTAATTATTGAAATCTACTGGGGGTAAATGACTCTTGATTATTATGATAATTAAGTATATTAGTTAAGATATAATTAAATCGTAATTGTTTTAATATCTTTTCAAATGTTGTGAAATAGTGTTTCAATAAAACAACACCTGTTATACCTACTGCTATCATCAAATGAGTCCTCTCCACTCTGCCTGGCGTGGAAGAGAATGTCTGACGACTAAAACCTACCATTTAAAGACAGTCCCACCCACGGGACCACCAGTAATGTCAGTGTACTACTGAACAACAGATTGAACAACAGGAAGACTTTTCTTTGGGGGGACTCTTCGCCGACATCACAGGCCCCTTAGACAAGTCAAAACAAGTTGCAAACAATAATTGTATACGCTCGGTACTCACCAATAGATTTTCAATTTTATAGCCTAGAGCCTAAAGTTGAAAATCTATTTAAGATTTCTGAGCGTTAGCGACAGGAAAGATCAAAAACGATAAGCAATCTTCACTTGATCTTCAACGTTATACCTAAGCACATAAAGTTGAATATCTAATAAAGACTAGTTTGTTACATGGCTACAGGGCGTGAGGGCTCATCAGGGTCATCGTAAAGTTCCTTCTGGTAAGTCCTGCAAACAGAAACAACTACGCACAAGAACAATCGGCTCTTTTGATGTCTACAAAAACCTATGAAGTCTATGAGACGGTTTGCACGCATCGTCGCGCCGCGTGCTACAAAGCTGTAAATTAATTTAGTTTGAAAATTCGAATAAATCTCAGGATTTTTAAATGGAAAACTGGCTTATTCCTCGGACTTATAAATTTTCTATATGGTAACCCTACACACAATGGGCGGTATCAACAGACTTTTTTTTTTTTTTTTTTTTTTTACGTGGCAAAATCATCAAATGAGTCCTCCAGCCCCGGGCAGGGCGGGAGGGACTGTCAGACTTCTACTGACTAAAATCCACGGTGTCCTTCAGTAGCCTGTTATGTTCCGGGGTCACGGTAAGCAAATAATCCCGCGACCCCGGCAGGCTTTGGCCCTCTGAGAGGGGGGCCCCGTCATTATGATGACGCTCTTTGAGGCGCGCGTGGGACACAACGCGCCGTCGACCCGGGCATGGTCCATGGTCGGGCAGCGAGTTGCCCTTTACTCGCTGCCCGCATGCCCGCGCCTACGGTGGCCGGAGATCGTCTTGCGACGTCCGTCGCCGCGGGCGTGCACCACCGCGGTTGGGGCGGAGGGAGGACACTGTCCTCTCTCGCGCGCGGCCCGCCTCCTCCTTCGCGAGCATTACTGCTTCGCAGAAGGAGGCGACCGCCTCCCACTCCGTCTCGCCCCGCAGCATGGCCGCAACCAATGCCGGGCGCGAGAGGTCTCCGCCTATCGCAGCCGTGAGGACACGTCGGTGCTCCGCCCAAGCTGGGCACTTGGGCAGTCCTGCACCGTATGCTCCACCGTGTCCTCCGGGCGATCTTCGCAGTGGTGATACCCAGGCGTTTCCTCCTTCCGCATTAGACACAGGTACCTCCCGAAGCATCCGTGCCCGGTGAGGACCTGCGTCAGGCGGAAAGTAAGGACGCCATGACTTCTCTCCAGCCACTCCTCAAAGAGGGGTCTTACCGCCGCAATTGCGGCGTGCCCGGTATCAACAGACTTAGGTCTGAAATTAAGATAAGGTAATTAAATGTAAGCAGATAACTGACTATAGTTTGAATAGAAACTTTAATATTTGAATCCAATAAAATTACGCAACAATTTCACTAAAACGTTGAGATAACTTATCAAGAACGTAGTTATATACTACTTATTTATTTACTATTAATTTAATCACGTTTTTTCCTAATATAATTATGTAAAAACTTTAGAGATAATGAGGCATGTAGCCAACATGTCGATTCCCAATTTTATTTTTCATCGCCTAGGTCATGTCTGATAAAATCAAATCGATCACAGCGCGCCATACGTCAGAGATGCGAATTTATTTATTAAAACTTTATGTACAAAGTACATAGGCGGACTTAGAGCTCATACGCACGAACGCATCTTTCTGGGCGTTAAAAAAGCGCCGGAAATAGAACAAATGCATTCCCTGTACCTATCTATTCACATGTCAGCGCTTTTATAACGCGGTTTTTTTTTCGAACTGCATTTGATATTAAATGAGGCTGGGCGGAAAGAGTTAAGTTCAATTTACCTTCTTGTTAAAACTCAGCGTTATTTAATGCCAAAAAAAGCGCTCGTGCGAATGGGGGCTTATGGTTCCGTTATTTGTAAAAAAATGTTCATTTAGTTCTCTGTTTTCCCGTGGTAGAAGTTTAGGTACATCATGATTGTTGTCACTGACATTTTGTAGTGTTTTGACATTGTCATATTTTGTATTGTATTTTTACCATGGAATAATAATATACTTCGCCAGGTATGGCACTCCGAAACACAGTGGTCACGTGGGTGACACAAGCCTACGTCATCATCGCTATCTGCTGGTTCTCAAACTTTACAGTTTGGGGAAATTTAACCTAATAAAACATTGACCTAATTATTACATTACGGCTAACTTTTGCACGTGGCTTCCATCCCCTACCTCAGCGTAGTAGATTTTCAGTGACAAAAAGCATTATTTATCCATCCTAGGATAAAAGATAACAAAGAAACTTTTCGACGTTCACAAATAAAAATGTTTGAGTGCCGCTGGTTACACAGTCACTGAGCGAGACAGGCATACGCATAAAACAAGGATAGCGATACACGACAAAATGGCGGCATGACAATGACACAGCCCGTTCCTGTGTTACCAGTAGTGTGTGGTTATAACTCCCTAAGCGCATTTATTACTTAAGCGAATACGATAAAACGCTGTGGTTTTATTTAACAATTCTGTTGGTATACGTATTGAATTGTTTCGTTTGCTATGCTAAATACAATTTAAATGTTTTATTTATTTTTTAAACAAAATAAAAGTTGAAAATGTTTCCTTATTTTCGTATTTTGTTGCAATTAAGTGGCAACTGGAAAGTGACGTCAACATGTGTCACTGCGGGAGAGTCAGACCTTGTTTTTTTAGACTATGATTTTTACAAAGAATGTATTTTAGTTATTTTTGTACATATTTAAATTCTTAATATTCATTTACCACAATGGATGCCGACGACAAGGAATGCATCTCTTGCTCGGACTGCAAATTGGAATTCATTGAGAAAAGATGGACACAACTTTTGTTGAATTGGGTAATATCTTCTTACATAATAATAGGCGAAAATTAGATTGGATTTGATTAATTAAATTTAGTACAGAGTAAGTCAGTAATAACAAATATACCTTATCATCATCATCACGTCAGCCGTAAGACGTCCACTGCTGAACATAGGCCTCCCCTATAGACTTCCAATAGGAATAGAAGCGCCTTGCATCCAGCGAGATCCTGTGGTCTTCATAAGATCGTCTGTCCACTTTGTATGTGGACGTCCTGCCGCTGCGCTTGCCGATGCATGGTTTTCTTGCCGATGCAGTCGAGAACCTTACGGCCCCATCGGCTATCAGTGTTAAAAGTTCTACAAAAGTCCTCGTCGATTCGTGTGCTAAAACAGTTATTCACGATCAAATGTTAAAACGTTCATATGGATTTTTCTCGAAAATTTCATCATCTGTCTAGCCTTTTCCCAACCATATTGGGGTCGGCTTCCAGTCGAACCAGATGCAGCTGAATATCAGTATTTCACATGAAGCGACTGCCTATCGGACCTCTACAACCAGTACAACCCAGTAACTGGCTAATACGATAGCCCATGGTAAGACCGGTTGTCAGACTTATGAGCTTCTGACTTACAGCAAAGACTTTTTTTTAATCGGGACAAACCCACCACACTATTCCCAAACCAGTGCAACTCTTGAAAGCCAGAATCAACAGTCTGTGGCAACCACCACAAAAGCGCCGAGACAATGAAGCTCGACGTGTCCCGGAGAATGAATTCACCTGTCTTGGATCCTGCAACGAAATTAATCAGAAAAGAATAGTGGAGGAGTAGGAAAAAATATGTTTCCACTTCCATCCATGCAAGCAGGAGACAGAACAAAACAAGTCCAATTGGCACAAAGGGACATTACAACTGGGAGAAGCCTAGTTGCCTAGCACCACGGTAAAAATGACAGCAAAGACTGTCAAAGATCTAGTGATGACAACCGGGACCAACGGCTTTACGTGCTTTCCGAGGCACGGAGGGAACTCGCTATAACCGACGGTCACCCATCCACAGACCAACCTCGGCAAGCGCGGCTTAACGCGGAAGACCGGCCTGTGCGGCTGTAATTATTTAGCCACGAGCTCCTCCAACGGAACGCTAGCATGATATACTTATGATAACCATTATTCCACAGCTCAATAAATGTGTGCATCCAAATGCCCCCATCAACGAGCTGAACCTTTGGAGCCTAGTAGATGTGCTGAAGAAATACAAACAAGACATACATGCTGATGAGATTGACGACGCCATGATATGTTCTGACGTGGAAGCCTTCGTCAGGTTTAAGTATCCTCTTACGAGACTAAGGTAAATACAAATCAAAGACGATGTTACCGGGGCCACTCAAAGAAAGGGCCGTCAAACATTCATTCGCAAACTTAGCGGATTTGCAAATGGGTTCGCATACTCTATTTTTGCGAAACTGTTTGCGCTTCCTCCTACACTAATTGTTTACGAAAGTCTCAGTTAATTTTATCTTTATGTTCGGAATCGACCCTCCACGGGATTAAAAAGGACCAAAATTTAACGGTGTATGTATGCCTGTACTTATACTGATCAGTAGTTCGTCACACAAAACATAACAACGACACGACCGTTTGCTTCGCAATCGTGTGCGCAACTGGTCACACGAATGTGTAGGGGACTACGTGAAGGATTCGCGCACGTTCGCGCGCTTTTATGTGCGTTAAAAAACCGACACAGCTTGGAAAACCGCGAGCAACGAAAACTTCGCTCAATCATTTGCAAATGTCGTCATATACTTGTGGGTTTGCGTATTCGTGCGAATGTGAGTGGCCGGCATTAGACGATGTTACCCCATACTAGAAATATCTCCTGTATATTGGCGTGAGTGTGTTTACAAACATTTTGAACTCACACACCCAAACACCCATGCTCGACAACTACCTGTGGATCATATAAATGTTTGCTACGTGTGGGAATCCATCCCGTGATACACAGTGCAGTAGTTTATTTTCCAAACTAACTTTTGTTGGCGGCTCCGATCGCACGTGCATAAGCTCCACTCTATTATTCCATGAGTTTTAACAAATAAAACTGGCAAAATGTAGGTAGGTACTGCAGGGTTTTCTCTCTCCAGGGGCGAGGGAGTGTATTATCAGGTTACCGTGAGCCTGTATCATAAAGGGCTCTTGAAGGACACCGCGGATTTTAATCAGAACGAATCTGACATAAAAATGGTTGGGGAGGACTCAGAGTAAAGTCCTTCTACCTAGAGCGGGGCGGGAGGGGCTGTCAGACTTGCTCTGATTAAAATCCACAGTGATCTTCCAATAGCCCTTTACGTTCCAGGGTCACGGTTTTCTGATAAGACAGACCGCGACACCGGCAGGACCGTATTTCCTTTGCAGTATGCTACTATGCACGCACCCACGTTGTTTTGTAATTTTCCAGATATTATGACATGAAAGAAGTTCCTAAGAAGATGTACTTGATGTCTTCTACAGTACTGTACCATTGTTGCATTAATTCTTTGACTGGCGTTGTGGACGGCGATATTTGCGCTCATATGACAAAAGCAGAACAGGAAATGATTCTGAAATTTTGTGAGGAACTAATGGAAATGGAAGTCACTTGTAACAATATCGAGTTAGCAATTAAAGGTTTGAAATAATAATCCACCATATAAACATACAACAAAACTAATTAATTTGTCTTATTTTCAATCATTACTCCAGTTTTTTTTTCTCTTCCACTACAGAAGCCTGCAACTCAGTAAAACAAGATTCTAAAGCCTTCAAAAAAGCCGAACATAATCACGATCAGAAAACAAAACAAAAAACAGAGCCTTGCGAATCCGGTGAAGTACCCTCGCCGTCCGATATACCTCCATCACCTTTGAATTTAACTGATCCGCCACCTGCGGAAGGCTTGAAGAAGAAATATAATGCTTCAAAGTACAAACCGGTCGAATCTTGTGATCCCAGTTCAATATCCGAAATGCCTGCGTCTTCATTCAATTCCTTGGTTACTGATATAGCACCAATCGAATTAAGTGCAACCTTGGAATCAATTGACCACGAATATTCTGAACCAGCAACGTCTGAACTCACCCCTTTTGGCTCCGTCATAGCTGTCAGCAAATCACCCACAGGCAGCATGAGGCAAAAAATTACCACTACCATCAAATCGGTAGAGTATGAATCGTTTGTTTCGTGTGCATCGTCTGAAATGCCTCCCCAAATCCCAAAAAAGTTTAGCAAATCACCAACAGGTAGCATTGTCAAGAGATTTAATACCACGATCAAATCAGTTGAGTACGAATCGTATATACAAAATCCGCCTGAAAGATCTTCTTATAGTCCGAAACCTAAAACCAAATACGAATATGATGAGTCAGGCTCATCCATCGAAAAGACTTATTATGATTCGGACGTTTTAGATGATACACCAAGAGAGGCCGTGAAGCATAGACGAAATACAAAATATAGGGATAAAGACAAGTATAAATCTGATTCACGATCATGTCCTAGATCTGTCTACAATGCCAAAGATGCTGACAGAATGACAACAGAAAAAAAGAAAACAGACTCTAAGTCCAAATCTTCTAGGTACAGAACTCATGGACAAGGATCACGCCCTGTAATCTCCATTGTAACTTCTGGAAAATCAACAGATGAAAAATACAATTCTATAACGTTCAAATCTTCAGTGACGGTTTTGCCGTCAGTTGTTACAACTGATGCGTCATTTTCGGAAATGGATTGTGTAGTGAATTATTCCAAATCTGATACAGAGGATAAACCACCTTATATGGCAGTTTCGAAGGGCAATTTTAATGTGGCACATTATGTTGAGAAAATGCCAACGAATGTCGATTCTGGTAAGTTGAAATTATTACGATTATATTTTGAGTTCAGTACTTAACACTGCTGCGGTAGAACTCCTATGTGTTGCTAAGTTCGGAATCATACCATTATTCTTGAAGAAATGTTCTTTTAAATGACAACAGGGAATTTATAAGAGATACCGATCGGGGCATCAAAATTTTAGCATACCATTTTTTTTTTGGTCCAATGTTTGTTGTCATTAAACGCGTGAAGTTATAAATCTCTTTTTAATACTTTTCAAATCTTTCAATCATATCTTTTCACGAGAAAAAGATTGAAACGGCTGGAGTTGGTAGCATAATAATTTGATTTGAACGAAAAATGTATTCTTTTTCTCGTAGTGGATTTCTGTGTGTAGTCTAACACCTCTTTTCTAATTCGGTTGCTAGGTCGATGCTTGCCAAACTGCTCGTGCGATAAATGTGGTCCTAATGGACCATACTGTGGGGACCCTGGAATTTCTATGAACAACTGCAATCAGGATGAAGGCACTGTTGCAATGGATAAATCTTCTGAAGTATATTACTTTGAGGGTACGAATAAGAGAAAAGACAGTAAATATAACATGTAAGTTTTAAATAATTAACTTGGACCCCGAGGTTTTGGTCCTCGATCCAACGCGTCGAACGCTCGCGCTGTGTTTTTATCAACTGCTTTTTTTTTTTTTTTTTTAGCGTGGTAAAATCATCAAATGAGTCCTCCAACCCCGGGCAGGGCGGGAGGGACTGTCAGACTTCTACTGACTAAAATCCACGGTGTCCTTCATAGCCTGTTAAGTTCCGGGGTTACGGTAAGGGAATAATCCCGCGACCCCGGCAGGCTTTGGCCCTCTGAGAGGGGGGCCCCGTCATTATGCTGACGCTCTTTGAGGCGCGCGTGGGACACAACGCGCCGTCGACCCGGGCATGGTCCTTGGTCGGGCAGCGAGTTGCCCTTTACTCGCTGCCCGCATGCCCGCGCCTACGGTGGCCGGAGATCATCAAGCGACGTCCGTCGCCGTGGGCGCCTACCACTGCGGCTGGGGCGGAGGGAGGACGCTGTCCTCTCTCGCTCGCGGCCTGCCTCCTCCTTTACGAGCATTACTGCCTCGCAGAAGGAGCTGACCGCTTCCCACTCCGTCTCGCCCCGCAGCATGGCCGCAACCAATGCCGGGCGCGAGAGGTCTCCGCCTATCGCAGCCGTGAGGACACGTCGGTGCTCCGCCCAAGCTGGGCAGTCTTGCACCGTATGCTCCACCGTGTCCTCCGGGCGATCTTCGCAGTGGTGACACCCAGGCGTCTCCTCCTTTCGCATCAGACACAGGTACCTCCCGAAACTTCCGTGTCCGGTGAGGACCTGCGTCAAGCGGTAGGTCAGGACGCCATGACTTCTCTCCAGCCATTTATCAACTGCTTGACAAAAATATTATGATAGCTCGGTTGATATGCATGACACAAATGTATTTTTTTCTATGTCACTCAGGGATAATGCAGTTATATAATATCCTCAAAATGAAACACAAACTTTTGTACTTTTTGGTTCTTTAGTTGGGCAGTAATTAACAATTTCTCAATACCAGCACAGAACTTGACAGTATTGACGATAGATACCCCGGGTGGAAAGCAGGTAAAGGCTAGGTTGGCTGTCATTTATGTAGATCTATGATGGTCGCTATAGGTAGTCTGTGGCCAGAAAATATGACAACCAGACTTACCAAGGGGTAACGAATAACCTAGTACTGAGTTGTAAAGGTTTGATACAGTCTAGTCTAGTTTGGGAGCAGTGGTGGCCCAGTGGTATCGGTCCCGACTTACAAGTTGTAGGTCGTGGGTTCGAACCCCGCCAGGCGCATTACTTTGTGTAATTTGTTTCATCACCACTGCTCTCAAAACGGTGAAGGAAAACATCGTGAGGAAACCGGCATGTCCTAGAACCAAAAATTCGAAGACATGTGACATCTGCCAACCCGCACTGGGCCCGCGTGGTGGATTATGGCCCACTCCCTCTCACAAGAGAGGAGGCCTGTGTCCCAGCAGTGGGAACATTAATAGGCTGATGATGATGATGATGATGATACAGTCTATGTAAAATACTGGCATTCAGATGCACTCAGTATGGAAGCTGACTCCAACATAGTTGAGAAAGGTAGATGTTCTCACAACCATTTTTGTTTCAGTGTTAAGAATTTTTTTTACGGCAGAAAATGTTGGCTCATAACAGCAGCTGCGACTAGTATCTTGTTAATCTTATTGACAGCTTTACTGTTATTTATGCTGCAGACTGAAAATAGTCAAATCACAAATAAGAACGATGGAAAAGTAAGATCAAGAAAAGAAATTAAAAAAATGAGCGACAATCAAGATGCTAGGTAAATATAGACCTTTATTATTGTAAGGGCAAGATTCACCATACACAACGTATATTGGAGATGTAAATTGAGGATTTTACCGTCGGTCGCGCAATACTCCTAGTGTTTGCCGGCTTCCAAATCATCCTACGGGATGCCAACGGGCCATCCGCTGGAGTAGAGCAAGCGTACTGTGGAATGCACCATAGCTTAATAGACTGTCGATCTTACTAAGCCGGCTAGAACAGTCTAGATGAGGAAGGCAGAGGATAGGGTGATTGCTCTGGGAGAGGCCTATGTACAGATGTATACTGCGATAGGCTGAGTAGTGCATGTCCGCTTGCACTGCTTCCACCCACTAAATTGTATGTAACTGAATTCAGCGCACTGAGGCGGAGTGGAGCAGAGCGGAGAGCGATTCGCCAATTACATGGCTTTTTTTTTTTTTTTTAGCGTTTTAAAATCATCAATTGAGTCCTCCAACCCCGGGCAGGGCGGGAGGGACTGTCAGACTTCTACTGACTAAAATCCACGGTGTCCTTCAATAGCCCTTTCTGTTCCGGGGTCACGGTAAGGAAATAATCCCGCGACCCCGGCAGGCTTTGGCCCTCTGAGAGGGGGGCCCCGTCATTATGCTGACGCTCTTTGAGGCGCGCGTGGGACACAACGCGCCGTCGACCCGGGCATGGTCCTTGGTCGGGCAGCGAGTTGCCCTTTACTCGCTGCCCGCATGCCCGCGCCTACGGTGGCCGGAGATCATCAAGCGACGTCCGTCGCCGTGGGCGTCTACCACCGCGGGTGGGGCGGAGGGAGGACTCTGTCCTCTCTCGCTCGCGGCCCGCCTCCTCCTTTGCGAGCATTACTGCTTCGCAGAAGGAGGCGACCGCTTCCCACTCCGTCTCGCCCCGCAGCATGGCCGCGACCAATGCTGGGCGCGAGAGGTCTCCGCCTATCGCAGCCGTGAGGACACGTCGGTGCTCTGCCCAAGCTGGGCAGTCTTGCACCGTATGCTCCACCGTGTCCTCCGGGCGATCTTCGCAGTGGTGACACCCAGGCGTCTCCTCCTTTCGCATCAGACACAGGTACCTCCCGAAACTTCCGTGTCCGGTGAGGACCTGCGTCAAGCGGCAGGTCAGGACGCCATGACTTCTCTCCAGCCACTCCTCAAAGAGGGGTCTTACCGCCGCAATTGCGGCGTGCCCGCAATTACATGGCTTGGGTGGAAAAGAGATCTGGATTTCAAGACATGTCATTCGTGAATCGCTCTCCGCTCTGCTCAGCAGGTTCAATTGAGGCGGAGCGCCGCCTCAATGGAACCGCAGCCTCATCATGTTGTCACATACCTTCGCTTATCCGATCATTGCGTAAATATAAAACGGTCCGTAGTGCTGTCCTTAGATCCTAACCGTTATTACCCTTTTGGTAGGCTTTTGGCATAGAGCATATTTTATTTGCTTTCCTACATATTTCCATGTCCTAATTGAGGCAGGAGACAAATAAATGTACCTTATTTTTTCCTTAAGTCTCAACAGAATATTCCAACGGAATGCCTACACTTGCAAGAATGACCTATGTCAAAAAGTTTACGAGCCAACTTCAGAATATGTTTATTCTTCGCTAAGTAGATGCATATTGCTCTGCATGGGACCTCAACTCTGGCCAAAACCCATAGGATACACATATTTCAGCAAAAAGGTAGTAATCCTTGCAACAAATAAACTGGAGTACAAATTACAGTCAGTACCTTCAGAAGCAGTACATATGTTCTTGGCAGAAGCATTCAAGCTCTTTCTTGGGGACTTGGCAAAACTGGAAAGGTATACTCTTGATGCTAGAAGGATGAATCTCTCAAGAGACTCGATGATTAAGAAGATGTATATACAAATGGATGTAGAAACAGACCCCGATCCTCGAATCAGGTTAGATACAGACGAATCTTATACGTTAAAAGTTGAAACTATTACCACCCAAGTTGTGATAAAATTGCTATCAGCATCATTCTGTGGGATGAGACATGCGTTGGAAACTCTAAGCCAATTAATCCTACTGGACCAGACGACTGGTAATCTCATTACTTTATCAAACATGATCATTAAAGATGCTCCCAGTTATAAATACAGGGGCCTAATGTTAGACAGTGGAAGAAACTTCATCCCTGTCCCAGATATCATGAGGACTGTAGACGCTATGGCTTCTGTCAAGCTCAATACATTACACTGGAGAATTTCTGATGTCGCCAGTTTCCCTTTACACATACCAGCAGTTCCTCAACTGTTTGAATATGGTGCTTATAGCAGAAATCATATTTATACAAAGGAAGATGTCAAAGCTATAGTGAGAAGAGCTGGAATCCGTGGTATAAGAGTCCTTTTAGAAGTAGCTGCTCCAGGACCAGTTGGAAGAGCATGGTCGTGGATACCAGAAGCTACCTGCCCAACGAAAAACGAGAACTTCACTTGCAACAACGCTCTATGTCTTAGATTGGGGATCCAAGAAACTGTTTTTGATATACTCCAGATTATATATTCTGAAATCTTAGAGATGACAAAGGTTGATGATGTTTTCCATTTGAGTGATGGAGTGTTTTCTTTGGCGAATTGTTATAATTTGATGGAAGAGAGAGAAGGATTTCTGGATAAGGCTTTGGAAAGGCTTAAGCTGGCCAATAAGGGTTTTTTGCCAAAGTTACCGATTGTTTGGTATACTCCACTTTTAAATAAGGATTTGGAAGCGAGGACATGGGACAGGTAGTATGATATTAAAATTTACATATTCCGTAGTTACTATACAAAAATGTATGATGGTCCGGAGTTCTTATTATTATTATTATTACCTTGCTCAACTTTGACAACGGTGAAGGAAAAAAAAACATGAAGACATCTTAATCAATAAAAAAAGTCTGAAATCCTGCCATCTTCTCTTAAGATAATGTTATCGATGCTCGTGCCTTCTCTGTTTGAGAGGAGAACTTTGCCCTGCAGTGGGACAGTATCAGTATTTAAGATGTATTAAGACCCTTCGTGTCGCCATTTACCAAGTGTTCTGAATATCAAACTAATGTCTTCAGCCCAAAAAGGTCTGATTAACGATTTAGCAAGTTGAAGTGGCAGTGGGCAGGTCACATAGCACGTAGAACTGATAGCCGATGGGGCTGTAAGGTTCTCGAATGAAGAGCACGCACCGGCAAGCGCAGCGTACTACGTCCACCCACAAGGTCGAGAGACGATCCTATAAAGCTGAACCCATATAATTGTAGTTATCCCCACTGATGAATCTCTATATTTCTAGAATGGGAGTGCAATTATGGGAGTGGCACGGAAACCCGTCGGAGCAGTTCCTCAGCAGGTTCAAAGTAATCCACTCCAGCAGGTGGGAGCTGTCATGTGAAGTGAAGAAGCACAGGTGTAAGAAATACAGGTGAGGTGGAAAAGGAGGGGTCTATAAAACAAGAGTGAATAGGTTACTTCTTGGCATGCGTGCTTCACTGTCAACCACATCTTCGCAGGTGAGAGAGTCGTCATACGCGAGCCGATTACTAAATAATAAAAAAGGTATCGAATAATTTCGGTTACCTCTAAGAGTAAAGAAGTTAATAGCTACAGTACCCAGCACGTAAGTTGGCAAGATTATGGTGTAGTGGGGGTAAGTTTGCGAATCGCATTTAGCGGCACGCAAGTGTAAGCGAGAGCGCGTATACTGGGTGCGAGGGGCAAAGACGAGTGATGCACCAATCGCGTGCTCGGATCGGCACTACTTCATACCCCGCGACCCGCATGACCACCAAAGAGATCTACAAAATGACTTCTGCGCATCTAACGACTCTTGCCAACTTACGTGCCCACTGTAATAGCTACCTGGGTGAAAATAATGGTTTCGTTTCTTCATGACATGAGGTGAGCAACAATATTGAATGAATATTTGATGTTTTAACATTATAGTGAAATATGTCCCGGATTTCCATTTTGACAAATACTACAAACAATTACTAGCAGAACACACTTCCTAGCAGGTCTTTGACCAGGATTTCTGTCTCTTTCACCTTAAACACACTTCCTAGTAGAATAAACATACTTCCTAGCAGATCTTTGACCAGGATTTCTGTCTCATTCACCTTAAACACACTTCCTAGCAGATCTTTGACCAGGATTTCTGTCTCTTTCGTCTTAAATCCAAAGGGATTTCCTAATCAGGTTTCGAGTAATCATTGAATTATTTATTTTAGTATTTGACCTTAACCTTGGTTTCATTGAGATCCTTGTCGTGTCATGACATAGGTGACTGACTTGTTCCGGATAGATTTGAGACATTAGCTCGATAACAGGGTTTGATTGATAAGATTATATTATTGTGATTAATATTCTTCGAAATGTTATTGAGATTCTCTTTTGTGCGGAATTTCTCAGAAGCAGTTCCTTCGGAAATTCGTGTATAGTTGATGTAAATAAGGCAAAGTCCCTGTACGAGTAAAATCCTCACTGTTGAAATTTGAGTGTCCTTTGGCGATTGCAGTCTTGTTGTAAAAATAACCCACATACCACATATTCCCAGTTGTAATGACCTTTTGTGCCTTTAGGCTATGTGTGTTCTGTCTCCTGTTTGACAAGGACGAAAGTAGAAACATATTTTTTTCTACTCCTCCACTACTCTTTTCTGATTAATTTCTTAACAGGATCCAACAGGTAAAATTCTCTGGGACACGTGGAGCTTAATTTTTTCGGATATTTTCTGGTGGTTACTGTTGTTTCCGGCTTTCTGGAGTTGCAGTGGTTTGGGAATAGTGTGGTAGGTTTGTCCCAAATAAAAAAAACTCACACACCTATTTTCTGGCTAATAAAATCATCGAATTAGTCCTCCCTGGACCTGGATGGAGCTGGGGGGATTTTGAGACTTACTGACAAAGTCCACCCCGTTCATCCGGTTGCCCATTGCGTTACAGGGCCACAGTCCCCCAACAATGGCTACTTTCTTGTATAATAACAGACAAATATATTTATATCAATCTACATGGTTAATGTGACATATTATGATAATATCGTTTATATTATGCAAGGTGAACCAGTAAGTTCTACGTCATATAGATCCACAGATAATATTATGCACAGAGTGAGTCTATTGCCTTAGGGCATAACGGTTATTTATATCCGTAGGGAACTTTGAAGTATATAAAAGTTCTGATAAACTTGAGCGTTTACTTGTAACAAAACATCGAGCATTCGCCGTTTTTTATTTTGCCGAATTAAATAACGAACAAAGCATAGAGCCAAACATCGCTAGGAACATTTACATGATCTCTCACATCTATAAATTACAAGAAACGGGGACGACGGGAAGGAATATAAATTAGGTATTTTTTTTTAAATTCCCTTTGTCCCCATTAACGGGGACATGGACTACGGGGACAAAGGGAATACATCGATCTTTCTTCTAGCGAACGCTCTAGTGCAAAGTTAACGAAAAGGTCGTTTTTCATTATGATGATGTTAGACTTGACAGTCGGCTCGCCAAGAATCTCGCCAGAACGCTCGTTAGAATGCTCGCTAACACGCTCTAGTTTGTTTTTTCACACTGTCCGAGACGGATTGCCCTAAATAATGAGCTCGCTACGCTCGCTCTTGTATCAATTTGTGCAAAGTCAATGTAACTTTTTTGACAGAGCAGCAGCGAGGTGAATGGGACCAAGTCAAATTTTCTGTGCCATTCATCATAACATGAAGATGGTGACAATAGCGGGCTCAATGGTAATTTTTTTCCCATCTATCCGGTTGACGAGGCAGGGCCGGTGGGCCGGATGAAACCAACCCCGAAAGAGACCCTTCTAGTTCCCCCTGAAAAATCTAAGCACTTTTTGTTATATTGCTAGGACCTGGCAAGAAATGTACAACTGGAAATCTTGGCGAAATCTCGAGGTATTCACCATTGAGGGTGGAGAAGCCACGCTATGGACTGACCTGGTGGATTCTGGTTAGTCTTCCTTCTTTAGGTTCTTAGCGTTTCGATGAAAATCTAAATTGAGTTGGTCCAAAATTGGGATACGAACTTAGCACCATCAGAAGCGTCCATCAGCTCCTGTTACGAACAATCCGAAGGGCACGTAGGGCACGATTTATGTGCTTCATCGTTTTGTAGTATCACCGCATTTACACTCTTTAGCAGAGTCGCCGATAATAATCTATTTAAGCATATTCGGAGGTCTGCCTAAAGACTTCCAGGTCGACCATAGGTAGCTCACATCTAGGAGGAAGATCTTGAACAGTCTCGATTCCCAGGACAGGTAGAGTATTATTAGGGTTTTCCATCAAGATTCTCTCAGGAGCAGCCACTGGGTCTGGATCTGTACCCGGTAGCCGATGAAGGCTATATATGAGATTGGAAATATCGCCATAAGGACGCCTTAGGGGAAGGAGAGTTATTGTAATACTCCATGGGATGGAGGTCCATGGGACTGAAACAACTGTTGAAATATGGATGTTCATCAGGGAGACCTCTATGTAACCCTTTTTATTTATTTTTATCAAATGAGCCCTTTAGTCCTGGGTATTGCGGACTGTCAGACTCGGATTGACTAAAAACTCACCCTGTTCCTTAAATTGTCCTTGTGATGACGGACTCTTTGTGGATGAAGCCTCTGGCAACAGGTACTTTCAAATTTATGTTGCAGGTAATCTGGATTACCATCTATGGCCACGAGCGGCAGCGGTAGCGGAGCGACTGTGGTCTGATATCACTCTCAATGTGACCGTGTCCAACCATGTCTATGTCAGACTGGACTGCCAAAGGTAAGAATACAGCCCGACCTTTATCTGTAAAGTTTTTATATAACCAGCAACGGTCGTGCAGCAGATTACCAGCAACCGTCGGTTTGGACCCCACTAGCAAGCTATGCGTCGGGCAGTAAACACCAGCAGATGTTAGCACATTAACTGCAAATAACGAGACCACGGACTAGCAAGCGCAGCGTAGGACGTCCACCAGCAAGGTGGACAGACGACCTTATAAAGGTCGCCGGAAGACGCTGGATGCAGTCGCTTCCAACCGGTATCTGTGGAGATCAAAAGGGGAGGCCTATGTTCAGCAGTGGACGTCCTATGGCTGAGATGATGATGATGACGAAAGAGACTGCATCCGATAAGGGATCGTCCGGTGTTAGCAACCAGCAACTACGGGCAGTGGAACTCAAGCAACCGTTCGGGCCGTAAGCTCCCAGTAACTGCTAAGCGGTAGCTCACCAGCAACCGTCGGATAGTATCGCAACAGCATCCTTCGGTCCTGCAACCCGGTTTATGGCAATAGGCATCATCTCCTATTATCAACTTAATTTTTGTTTTATTTACCAACTTTGAACTGAGGTTCTGTATTCATAATGATTAATTATGTAAGTACCTAGATATCGACATTTTCCCCAAAAACTATTAAGTTATTTTTGGCGAGGTTTTTATTAGTCTTTTGACATATTTATTAATTTTACAGATGGCGTATGGTGTTAAAATCAGTGCAAGTTCAACCAATATGGCCGCTATATTGCAGTTTTAGCCCAGGAGTGTGTTTAGAAAAACTAAAAAAGAAAATAAAATAAAATATATTTAACTTCAATTTATCTTTTTTAATTAATGAAAAGAAGTAATTACGGTACCTAGTAAATATTACTGAAAATTAATCTACTATACCTACACAAAGCTTTTTTTTTGCAAAACTTAATCTGCCAGTGACAGTTGACAGATAGAAGTCATTGACGTTTCTGTTCTTAACATAGAAATATAAAGCTGGATATAAAGCTGGGTACTCACTTAACAGTGTTGCATGTAACGTATCAGATACGGTATCAAGTGAGTAGTCACGTAGGCACGAGCCCGCTGCGAACCGCTCGCTGTAAGCTAGAGTACCTAATACAAATGCGGCTCGCAGTGTGCTCGGACGAGCCGTACCCATTAGAATACCGATATTGCGCTCGCGTGACGCGAACTTGACGCGAGCGTGTCTGACAGCGGTAGAGAATACGAAAAGCGTTGTTTTGATCGATACTTAACTGCAACTGCGGTGCAACAGCACTTGTTTAGTTACGTGAATTGAGCTACAGATACGTTACACGCAACACTGCTAAGTGAGTACCCAGCTTAATGTTGCTTTGATAGACATTTTAAATTGTGGCTAAATATTAAATCATACGGTATGATAATAATAAGTAATAATAAATTAATAGTAGAGACACTTTTAATTAGATCATTATTTACATTAAAATAAGTCGTCAAAAGTACTATTAATAATTACGATCATTGTAAATTGATATTATTAAAACGAGGCAAATAGATTTTTATGGGTTTCAATTAAGAACAGGATGATCTTGGCGCCATATTGTGACGACAATAACGTTTAGAATTATTTTGCTAATATTATTTCTAAATGATTATGATTTATAGTGTAAGAAAAGTGTGATTAGTCACAATATGGCGCCAAGGTAACCTAATTCTTAATCTAAACGCATAGTAGTAACATTTAAATTACTTAAAATATTTCTAGCATTATAAACTGACTTATTAAAATCAGGTAAAGCCCGCTTCATTTCGTTGAAAGATAAATTATTATACCTAGTCTAAATCAGTTCCATTTAAGCCAGTAATTGAAGTTCTTCGCCCCCAAAATGTAGCAACTTTTTGAGTTTTAAAACTTGGTGTATGATTTGAAAATTTTTCTGCAATATATCCTGCAACATTGCAATATGTTCCAGCAACTGTTACTGAGATTCCCAGTAATATTATGCAGGTGGATGTGAAAAATCTCCAATTACAACGGCCTAAGCCTGGATGCTCCCAGTTAACGAGGATATTTATAAATGGAGGGTATATGAAGATGGCTGGAGCCGTGCTCAAAGCTCCAATCTGCAAGAAACATAGTTGTTTTAGGAGAAATCTTCGCCTGAAATTAATGACGGGCCCCTTTAGAGGGCCAAAGCCTGCCGGGGTCTGTCCTGTCTTGTCTGGCTCCGGAACGGAAAGGGCTAGATATTAACCTTCCTATACCCGCGCCAATTTTTGTGACACCTATACCCGCGTACGGTCTCACAGACCGAAAGTTTGGAACCCCGTTTCTCATGATTTTCTTAAGAAA
The DNA here is from genome assembly GCA_954870645.1 of Agrotis clavis. Taxonomy (NCBI): domain Eukaryota; kingdom Metazoa; phylum Arthropoda; class Insecta; order Lepidoptera; family Noctuidae; genus Agrotis; species Agrotis clavis. The sequence continues at coordinate 3,504,990 of OX940942.1, forward strand.
ACCTATGTAAATAAAGTTTGACCTAAAAAGTAAAGAATATAATGAAACAAAATATATCGTGTAACCACTTTATTGTTAATTATTTAACAGACTATCAGACTAATACAAAACAGCCGTCAAAGTACAGAGTTTTTTCTCAGGTACCACAAAAACAGAACTAAAACATTTTTTTTTCTTCTAATCAACATAAATTAACTTTTACATTTTATGAAAGGCTTAACATACTAATAAAAAATCACAGGTTGACATAGTTTTCAGTCTCACCATAACAATCAAGACATACCTAAATCTCTGGATCTTTGACGGTCTTCCTCCTCAGCCAAAATTTCGATATCGTCTTCTTCATCGTCATCTTGCCCTGTGTGATATGTTTCTTCTTGTGTCTCAACCGCGTCTTCCACCTCACTGTCATTTTCGTCTTCGTCATCAGTGTCAGAACTGTCTTCTTCCAACAGTGATCGGATTCTAGGATTCGCTCTTTATCCATTCTAGCGCAGCATACAATCGGTAAAATAATAAAATTGATAACAAAATACATACACAATAAGTCAGTGCAAAAAAAAACCAGAAAAACACTATAAATAATAATTTTATACTTACACAAAAAATTACACATATACCCGCGTCGGTCTCACGGACCGATTTGCGTCAAATACGCGTACATGTACTTTCTCCACAACCGTGTGGCTAGCACTGACATGAAGCTGGCTTCAAATCCGGCAGCTAGCAAAAGATTTGACTCGCTAGAGAAATAATTTCGAATAATAAATTCGAAAAATCATTCCTACGGTCTCACAGACCAACGCGCGGGTATAGGAAGGTTAAGAGGAAACATCAAGGGCTAGAGAATTGAAATAGGTATTTGTAAAATCTATTGCTGTCGCGCAGTGCCCACAACAGAGTTACAGAGCGCGATAGAGACAACTGCAGCTTGGACCGAAAATACCTATTAAATGAGCACAAAATCAACGATTCGTGTCCCCTGATTACTACTTCAAAACATAACCGATTTAACTACTTTTTTCTTTGAAAATTAAAGAAAGCCTTTGGCCGTGTTCCTATGTTTTCCTTTTTTTATATAATCTCGTCAAAATTGTTTTCGGGATATATGAACACAGCGGAAAATCTGGCCAATTTTTTAGAATTTTGAATGTTCGTATCTCTTTTAATAAATAATTTATGGAAAAAAGGAAAACATAGAGACATGCCATATAGTGGCCATAGATTATTTGTAAAAAAAATATTACTCTACTGGCATTATCCAGGGAGCAAACAGGGTACTACGTTTGTATGGAAAAACGGCTCTTGTGTTTCCTCTTAAAGGACACCGTGGATTTTAATCAATAAAAAGGCCTATACGCACACAACAGTGCCGTACCGTACCGTTCCGTGACGTGCTGTTCATACTCGTATATACGAGTGAACGAACATCACTGAACGGCACTGACACTGATGAGTACGGATAGCGTCGTACAAAATGTATGGTACAATATCATATTTCACTGACACTGATCGATACGGCACTGATCACGTCACGGAACGGTACGGTACGGAACGTGTCGGCACTGTTGTGTGCGGATGGTCTTAAGTCTGACAGTCCCTCCCGTCCTGCCCTGGTTGGTCAAATTGCAATCACTCGAGCAGCATTTTAACGCAGACTGGCTTGGAAAACCCATATTGATTTTGACAAAGGGGTTTGAAGATTTGTGGCATACCTACCGCCGCCATTTTGATTTTTTTTCAAAGTCGCGGCCAGCTATGAAACCTTTATAAATCGTTAGCTGACATTAATGCCAACAAAAAATATTATGACAACAACGCGCGTAAAGTTTCCGGTTTCCGAGATAATAACCGTGAAAGTTAATCACGTGACATTCACAATTCTAAGCTAGTGTATGTGTTCGAATGTATCAAGATGTTAAAAATGTATCAAGATGTTAAAAATGTATCAAGATGATAAAATCAACTCGCCTCACCCGCCTGGATTGTAGGTGTCTCGCTCGCACCTTTGAAATGTATGATGTATTATATTTTATTGATATTTTTTTTTATTTTAAAATTTCTTTATTTAAACTTAAGCAAAACAGATAAATGACATTCAGATCTTATTCTAAAAGCATTCAACATTTATGATTAGGTGTTTTTTGCAGACTATGGCGCCTATATAAAACATTTAGGTATACATAATTAATGTACTGTATAAAACTTCTTTGTTATGAATCGGATACATCATTATTACTTACGATTATTAAATGTTGTTCAATACAGCGCGATGATTAGTCACAAACGCACTTTATTAACACATGAGAACTGGAGGCCAATCGCGCTATTTTTTTTCAACGAAATCGCAACTGTACCGCTACCATAACACAACTTTTTGACCGTTTCGTATCGCGCTAAAATTTTGACAGCAAGTTGAGACGCAACGCGATCGTAGCTGGAACGTAACCGCTGTCAAACGTAAAGTTGATAGGACGCTACTTTTTTATGATCGTTACTGCATCGTTGGAGTGTTTTGTCTTTGTTGTGAAGTGATTCTACACTACATCCTACTGATATGATATTATCTTATTATGAATTTATCTATCTAACTTTGGTTAGCGTTTGAACTTATAACGCAATACCAAAATCAGAAAAAACTGAATCGAAACGTAACCACTGTTGCAATCGAACCATAACGTTATCGTATACGTTTGCAGACGTTTCAAATTAGCGCGATTGGCCTCCTGATATATACCTAAACAAATGTAACAAATAGTTAACATTATAATATTAAAATTTACTACGAGAAAATTATAATGTCTAAAATGCAAATGAGCTTCATGTACTGAGAGTGATTTGTTGTAAATCTACCTACATTTAGAGCGAACGTATAAAAAGTTCGGTCATCGAGTCACATCGCCTTTGTTATTCGTATAGCAGTAAGTGATGTGGATGGATTTTATTGATAAATATAACCATGGCATGTCACCGTTACTTTTTGCAATTTTCGTAGGGATGGTTAGATTTTGCCACATTTTTAAATATCGAATTTTCTTGTTTCTACCTGAAGCCATAACTTAGCCGTTACATTGTATCCCTATCATCAACAATTATGACCACTACAGACTTGGATTGGCTTGTACCGGAAGTGTATGTACTTCGCGTGTAAAAAAAGGAGATATTTTGATTTCTTTTAATGAGTCCGCGCTCGAATATTCTCGCAGTCAGAGGTAATACAAAAAGTAAAAAATGCCTAATTGTGCCGTATTGAGTTGTAGAAACAATACACAAGAAGTGGGACGACTATGACGAAGTTTGTATACTAAATTACAGTTGTATCATCAAAATATCTATGCAAAATATGACACGTTCGTCTCAATACAAATTAAAGAACATATTGCTTCTATCCAGATATATTGCTGTGATGGCCACAGTAAGCAGAAACATCATGAGGCATATCATCATCGTAACAGCCGTAGAAAGTCCACTACTGGACTAAGGCCTCACCCAAGGATTTTCCATTGGATGGTTATTGCCATACTCGCCACGCTTGGCAGGCGGGTTGGCGAGCACATTTATTTCAGCTTATTAGTCTTCCAACGCTGCTGCCCATTGAAAGAGTTTTAAGCTGAGGGGCTATGGATCTTACATTTTGCCCTATCCCTCGACCGACTTTTACGGTCTGCCGGAAGAGAAGCAGCTGGCACATTCTACGTTTTTCTTTTTCTCCCAGACCATCATCTCACCTATCAATTACTAAAATATTTTATAAAAATGTATTAAGCCTTTGTTATTCCGAATTAATGTGGTCAACTTTAACACTTTATATCTCAGAAACCGGAAACTTTACGAGGGTTGGTGTCATAATATTTTTTGTTGTTATTGATGTCAGCTATCGATTTATAAAGGTTTCATGGCTGGCCGCGATTTTGAAAAAAAATCAAAATGGCGGCAGTAGGTATGCCACGCTCCATAGTAAAATCTTCAAACCCCTTTCTAGCAGCATTTTCGCCGTTCATCAACAGCGTTGATCAACTGTTGCTAAACAAAATTGTTTACCGTGAATAAAACTTCATCTATAGAATGAATAGTAAGTATGCAATGTATAGAATGCTTAGGGATCGGTGGGTCAGAGTCGTTACGCAGTGGGTGCCGGATGGGCGTCGTTGCCGAGGGAGGCCTAGAAAACGCTGGCGTGACGATCTAGACGCGTTCATGAGTGATTGGCTGGAGAAAGCCGCGCAAAGTTCCCTTTGGAACTTTGCGCGGCGTTTGAAGGTGTCCCCCATAACCTTCCACTCTTCCGAGTGGAAGGTTATGGGGGACACCTTAGCCCAGCAGTGGGACAATATAGGTTAAAAAAAAAAGGCTTCATCATGTTTTTTTTTTGAACGTGCAGTGATGTTACACTATGGCACCATCACACCGTAATCGCATTGTATTTTAAATGTGCAAAAACTTACGATTCCCATAACCCCAATGACATCAAAGGACAGGCAATAAGATATAACCACAAGGATAACCACATGAAGTGTCCTGTGCACCCTCTCCCAGAACCAGTAGCGTGATAGTGCATATCTTCTTCTCATATAAAACCAGATTATGTCAAAGGCTAGGAAGAAACACAGCGCGTATACCACGATTAGAGAAATGCATAGGAAAACTTTCACAGTCACTGCGAAACTGAAAAAAAGAAAGTCGAATTAATAAACTGAAATTCAATTGAACGTATAAAAATTTAAAATCCTGAGACCTTTTCACAAGATGTACTTTAGTAGAATAGAACAGAAATGATTTATTTGTATTCAATTTATGTTAACAAATAAGTACATACTTACTTAATATTTACTGCGTTTATTGTATGCAAAAATTTAAAAGTGCCTCTAGTGTTCGTACACTAGAGGCGCTTTTCTAATTTATAAAATAAATAAATGAAAATAATAATAATGGAAAAAAATTCGTTCGTACGAGGAACTTTTTTTTTTTCCATCAAATTAACGTAAAAGTTCCAGTTTACTATACGTGACAAAAATGCTAAAAGTTATGCTAGGGCCTCGGAAAATTATAAATGCGAAAATTTGTAAGTCTTCACGGAAGCGATATGCGGCGACGCTCTCTCGCCCGGCATTAGTCGAGGCCATGCTGCGGGGCAAGACGATATGGGTAGCAGTCACCTCCTTCCACGAAGCAGTTAGTCATGCAAGCGAAGGAGGAGGCGGAACGCGTGAGGGAGAGGACAGCCACCTCACGACCCAGCCACTGCTGGAGACGTCCAAGGCAACAGCCATTGCGAGGCGATTTCCAGACACCGTAGACCGCGTCTACGGTGTCTGGAAATCGCCTCGCATGCAGTCAGCGAGTAATGGCTAACTCGCTGTCCAATTATGGACAATGGCCGAATCAACGGCGCGTCGTGTTCCACGCGTGCATGCGTGCAGCAAGATTGCTGAACGCTCTTTGAGGCCCGCAACTCCCCCGCAACTCTGGGCCCCATCAGATGACGGGGCTCAGAGTTGCGGTACTATCTAAACAGGTAACCATGGTCCGTGAACGCAAAAGTCTATTGAGGGAAAACCGTGGATTTTAAACAGTACGAGTCTGAGAGTCCATTCCGTTTCACCCGGGAGGTGAGTCCTCCTCCTTCCTGTTTTAATTGAAGCCTACGCCCCTACCTAATAGAAGTACCTAATCACAGATTTTTGTATTAGAAGTAATTGATAAATGCTTACGGAGAAAATGGAAACTGCATTGTGATTGGAGCTTCAGAATAGTCACCGCAATACCAATATCCGAAGAACCCGACTGCCATCATAGCTATCGTATGTATTGGCATAGCTGGAAGAAAATAGGGTATTTACAATTACGAGTAATTTAGCATGAGCAGTGTGACCCAGTAATATCGGCCCCGACTTACAAATTTTAGGTCGTGAGTTCAAACCCAGCTAGACACATTGCTTTTTTTTCATCACCTCTGCCCTCAAAACGGTGAAGGAAAACATCGTGAGGAAACTGGCATGTCCTAGAACCAAAAATTCGAAGACATGTTACATCTACCAACCCGCACTAGGCCCGCGTGGTGGATTATGGCCCACTCCCTCTCACAGAGAGGAGGCCTGTGTCCCAGCAGTGGGAACATTATAGGCTGATGATGATCAGTGTGACCCAGTAATATCGGTCCCAACAAATTTTAGGTCGTGAGTTCAAACCCAGCTAGACACATTACTTTTTTTCATCACCACTGCCCTCAAAACGGTGAAGGAAAACATCGTGAGGAAACCGGCATGTCCTAGAACTAAAAATTCGAAGTCATGTGACATCTACCAACCCGCACTGGGCTTGCGTGGTGGATTATGGTACACTCCCTCTTAGAGACGAGGCCTGTCAGCAGTGGGTACGTATTGGACTGATGAGTAATTCAAACAAGATCTTACATTAAAATTTGACATTATCAAGCAGCTAAGTAACCCGAAAAAATCCTCACCACTCAGAACAACAACATGAAATTTTTTCGGCTCTTTCATACTGTTCTCAATCGGCAAGGCATAGCAGACAGGCTCCAGCACAAAGATGCATAAACAGCTAAATTCCACCAAGCCTGATATACTCTTGAGGGGTCTGTTGTAACTAGCTTGAATATCATTAACATCGTGCAAGCTGTACCAAAGTGTAACTAGAACGAGGGACACTGGAAGATAGTAAAATCAAGATAGTAAAATATCCCGTTCTAAATTCTAATGACAGTCATCATCAGCCTATAATGTTCCCACTGCTGGGACACAGGCCTCCTCTCTGTGAGAGGGAGTGGGCCTTAATCCACCACGCGGGCCCAGTGCGGGTTGGTGGATGTCACATGTCTTTGAATTTTTGGTTCTAGGACATGCCGGTTTCCTCACAATGTTTTCCTTCACCGTTTTGAGAGCAAAAGTGATGAAATAAATTACACAAAGTAATGCAACTGGCGTGGTTCGAACCCACGACCTACAACTCGTAAGTCGGGACCGATACCACTGAGCCACCACAGTAATGACAGTAGGCATTAGAATTTAAAACGGGATATTTTGACGGCATAGAGTTGTTGCAGTGGCTAAATAAGTGCTGCATGTGAGTTAATTCCAGTGTGGGAAAGAGACAGCTATACAAGTCGTCTAAAGGTGAAAATACACGGTTCAATCAAATTGAATCACTTTGGTTGAATGGAGCAGAAAAATGAAAGGGTTGCTGTTTACACGGTATCTGGAAAATGAACTGTTCAACACATATTCTTCGAAAGATGTCGTCGAATGAGGTCGTACGTTTAGGAGTTGCAATAATATGTGATCATTGAATAAAAGAATTATCGAAAAAGAAGCTAAGGAAACGCCGTCGTATACTTTTTACCACGTATACTTTTTAAAATGTTCCAAGAACAGAGGCGTGTGTTCTTCCTTCCATTTGAAAACCATTTCGTAGCTATGTAGTAGGTAGGTACGTATTGTCCAAAAATACGCCCTTCCTCGACACCGGGGCGCGCACGACTGACTGTAAAAGTGAATCGTTCAATTCATGTGTTTACACATTCATTTCTCATTCATCCGCGTTGAAGATTGAACGCTAAAAGTGAAAATATTGAGCATGTTCAATTCTTTCAACGCCGTTGAACGACAGCATTCAATGACATTGAATGATTCACTTATAAGTTTACATGGATCAATTTGGTTGCTTCATCCAAATTGAAAGACAAAAGTGAATCGTGTAATTTCACCTTATTAACGCCATCTCATTTCTGCACTGGAAATACTCATGCTTCAAGACGTCATGGACTCATGGTAGGCCTGTTGCGTTGCAAATATATTTTGTACGATCTGCAAGTAGATGTTCCAGGTCAGGGTGTTTGTGTATGTGAGTTTCTATGTTTGTAAACGCACCCACAATACAGGAAGAAAACCAAATGTGGGGCAAAGTTAAAAAAAGCATAAAGGCTATTTTATTTACGCTCAATGATTTCCAATACTTGGCATTGTTGGGAGAGTCATGATCACTTTTTAACTGCTTTTGTATTAGTGTAAATCCTTATGGTTGTCGTCCGAACTGAGGATGACGAAAGGATCGTTCTAATGCTAGAACTCAGGGCTTTCTTCAATGTGAGGGAGTAGAATATGATCCACCACTAGTTCACGGGGTCGCGGGATTGTCAGGGTCGCAGCCTCGCGGGTCTGTCTCACCAGTTAATTGAAGAATCACCATGGATTTAAGTCAGTACAAGTCTGACAGTCCCACCCATAATAATTATCCACGAAAAAAAAAGTCTTAATAAATCTTTTTTATATTATCTAAAACAAAAGGTACGAGTAACATACCACCAAACAGATCACAGATCAAGGCGAATGGCGCAAAACACTTCATATCCGTCACCATGGAGATGACAAAACATGGTATTATCAGCCACAGAACAATGAATTTGATTCGTGGCTCGCCATAATTCACAATATCTGATCCTGTTACCAGCTCCTTCAGATTTCTGGCTATCATGATTATGTGCACGCAGCAGGAACCGTAAAGATGGCAGAATAATGTAGCTTCCACCAGATATCTGGAAATACATGGTTACTTTTTCTTTAGCTGTTTTGGTGGACTCGTGGACACAGGGTCTACTGTTGAGGGAGCGGTTTTAGGTTAAAATTCCAGGTCGAATGTGTTGGGTTTTTCTATCAGGTTTTTTTACTGTTGTACCTGGGAGTCAGGTTTATTACTCAGTTTACCTGCTTTCTTTGTTCTATTCCGTTGGACTTTAATATAATAATTACCTAGCAAAATGTAGGTGTTCTAGTGCCTAACTGTAGTAAGATTATTTCTCTTTTTCTCTAAAATTCTGTTCTGCATGTTCTTTGGGGGTTTCAAGAAGTGAATTCCCTTAGTTTCTGGTCAGACCAAGAGGGAACCAGAGGTTAAAGAAGTCGCTATTAAGAACACAGATCATGGAGAGCACATGGAGCTCCTCCAAACGTCATCACAACCTCTGAACCTGTGCTGCTCACAACCCTGAAGTTTTCCTTAAACATACACACATCAAAAGTGTCTAGGGATCAACATATATTTTTGCAATAACTTTTCTCCTGATTGATATTAATTAAAATGTTCTTTAAGGATTCATCAAATAAAGTGTTATCGTTTGTCACAGTAACGATAAACCAAGTCACCTTTGCATTCATAAAGAAATTTGCCATTTTCCTAATAAAGGGATTTTTGACATTTGAACCACTAACATTAAAGTTCGAAAAAAAGACTGAAATAACAGTTTTCTTTTAAATTTTATTGGGTAACTTAAACAATTAATAATCCGTGTTTCTACCGCGAACACTAACAACACAAGAACATCGGTTTGGCATACTCAAAATGAGTTCATCCAAATCACGCTGTGGAATGGCCGCCCATGTTCGTTGCAACAACAAAAAAAGGTCTTCTTGCGACTGGATACCCTCCATATTCGGCAGAGCTCTTCTCTGTAGCATATCCCATGCATGCTCAATCGGGTTCAAGTCTGGCGACTGAGCAGGCCAGGGCAGGACATTGATGTTAGCTGCGGCGAGAGTCTGTCTTACAACTCTTGCGGTGTGCGGTCGTGCATTATCATGCATTAACTGAAATAAGGGACCGATTTGCACTTGTAGAGGAACGATGACGTCTGATACAATCGTCTCAGCATAAATTTGAGCGTTGAGGTTGCCTCTGATCCAAATCAACTCAGTTCTTCCGCCGATCCAAATACCCGCCCATACCATGATGGTTCCACCACTATAAGGATGGACTTCCTGGCAGGATTTTAATCGCTGTTGGCGTCCAGGGGTTCTCCAGTGTCGTATACGTCTTGTATCCGGTCTCATACCAAAACGAGACTCATCAGAAAAGCACACGAAACGCCATTGTTCTTCTGCCCAATTTCTGTGTTCAAGAGCCCATTGATATCGAATCCTACGATTGTGCATTGCTATAGGTGGTACCCGTAGCGGTCTTCGGGAATGAAGGTTCACTTCATGCAAGCGGTTTCTGACTGTTTGGTCGCTAATTAAGTTCCCTGAAGAGTGATGAAGCCTCACGGCTAACATCATGGCGGTTATTGTTGGAGCTCTTCGAGTTAAGATTTGAATGTATCGGTCTTGTCTCCGTGTGGTGCAGCGATACCGTCCTCCATGGCGCTCAGCCACGGTACCAGTGCTTCGGTAACGTGTCCAAAGTCGACTGATAACACTCTGACTTGTATTCAGAGCTAAAGCCACAGTACGTTGCCGGGAACCAGCTTCTATCATTCCCACGGCTCTAAGCATTTCTTCCCTGCTTAAATGACGTCGCCGCTCCATAATTACGTTGGTTTTAATCAGTAGTAGGGAAACAGTAGCACTAATAATGTCTTCAATGCGTTGTATGTTTTTATAGGGAAAATATTGACAGCTGATTTTCATCTTTTACTCGAATTTGATTTACAGTTCCTGATTCAAATTATGAAATGCACCAAAAAGGATCCATATAAATTTATAAAATCATAAATTTATTACAAAGCCACATCTCAATCTCAAGAAATCCGCATAAAAATGCTTGATCCCTAGACACTTTTGATGTGTGTACTTATGTTTGACCAGTGAATATTGTTTTATACTCTATCAGTTAGGCAGGTGATTTAAATGGTGTCTGGTCGTGACTGTTCCAATAAACCGAAAACGGAAACCAAGTAGTTCCTATATTTCAACCACTTATGCCATCCATTTTCTGTCTACCTCAGCCTCGATACGCTGGTTGTGACCTTCAAGGTCCGGAATAAACTCATCAACTTTTTCTACATACCTGAAGCCTCTAGCCGCATTCTGAAATTTAGGCCATGGTGATAAAACCATGGCAGCTTCCATAACATCAGGATACGTCAGCTCGTGCTTTTCCACTCGCCCGTACAGCTTCTGGGCTGACCAGACTAAAATCTGTGATGAAAAGAGTGATCAGGGGGGGTATTACAACAACGTCCTAAAACCAGGCTTGTTCAAGTGAGTGAATGAGATGGCGCTAGACGACTTGTATAGCTCTGTCAATTTCACTCGCCGGAACAAGTTTGGTTTTAAAACGTTGTACACCCCCCCTGAACCACAATCTACTGCCTATAGACTATTTTCTTTGACCATCATCTCTATTAGTCGTCTTCTCAGTATTGAAGTCTGCTATTTGTCCCTTGGCCTCGTTGTCGCAAGCACGACTGCTGAACTTGATGTTCTAAGTTTAATTTTCGGGTCGGCCAAAAAATCAATAGCAGCCTCCTCGGGACTGCCTTGTCAGGTAACTGTAGCCCCGTAACGTAAAGATCTATTGAAGGACACCGTATAGCTTTCAGTACAAGTCTGACGGTCCTTCCTGTACTGCCCTAGGTGGGAGGACTCATTTGATGATATTAACTGAAAATCCTGGAGTTGGAAATTGGCGGTATGTGCCTTGAAAATCACGTTAAGTTCTCGCCCGATCAGTCCTCGGTCGTGTCGTATTGCCGGTCCATAGGTATAGACTATGAGAGGAACAGAAAATGCACCTGTACCTACACATTTATACCTTTTTGTGTATGTCTCTCGCCGAGTGTGGGGTGAGCGAAGCAGGAAAATTACAAATAGTCCTGTAGACCGATTTAGGCCACGGAGATTAGCCTTCTATGCGGGATATATTATAGTGCACAAGAGTGTGCGCAGGCACATATGAACTCTCTGTTCCTATAATCTCATAGTTCCAATGGAACGGCCAACCGACACGACCGGACAGAGTTCAGGCGCAGGATCAACGGCATAACGCCATCATCAACAGCCGGAAGACGTCCACTGCTGGAACATAGGCCTCCCCCATAGACCGCCACGCCGAACGACAATTCGCCACTTGCATCCATCTGTTGCCCGCGCCTCTCACGATGTCGTGCTTAACGTGCTTAGTTACAAATATGACTCACACAAACGCAGTATCCGATGAGGGCAGAAAGAAGAATATTGAAGGTCATCCCACCAAACATTCCACATTTCATGTAAGCCACGTGGAGTGCTACTAAGCCTCCTCCTAGACCACACATTAGCATGTGGATAACTGACTCTATCACACTGGAAAAGGTTAGAAGAAAAATGAGTAAATGACTTCGACTCTTTCATCAGAGTATTCGCTTCTGAGTTTTATAATTTTCGCATAATTCTGAGATCGGCAGAAAGAAGGAGACGATGTCTAGCCTTTCTGTAGTGTGTACTGCTTCATCAGGAACGAAATACCTTAACCATTTTTACACATGTATTTAATATCATGAGACAAAATTGATGCTTACTTGTTCGGCTTTGTCAAATAAGACCTTTTGCTACGATAGTCATAGTTTTCTGCATCGACGTGGTTATTCTTCGTTTCGAATCTGATTTTTGAATCATCTTCACAAAAACAGCTGCTATGAGGGATCTATTGAAGAAGATAGAAAGTAAAGGTCAAAACAAAGTAAAAACGCCTCAATGGACATTAATAAAAAATGTCGAAAAATCATTGTCGTATAGGTGATTCCACCGCTGAAAACTTTACGATCATTTCTTAGATGGGCCAAAGCCTGCCAGGGTCGCGGGACTATCTTAGCAGGTAACCGTGGACTATCTTAGCAGGTAACTTAAAGAGCTATTGAAGGAACGCCGTGGATTTTAGTCAGTATGAGTTTGACAATCTCACCCGTCCCGGCAAGGCGGTTGGACTCATTTGATACAAAAACTATCATTTCTAACGTTTATGCCTGGCATAACTTGGCCCAGTTTTTCTATGTGCTGTTTATGAGCGAGTTCCTCGAAACTTTCCAAGGCTCGATCCTATGTTTTATGTTTGTAACTGCTGGGTATGGCCTCCACTTCCATGTACCAGTCTCATCCAGGATGTACCCACGGTGGAAACAATGTAGTGTGCCCATTTCGGTACCGGAAGACCAACTCTCCTTTTTCTTGTCCTTGGACGCCATTTGATTAGTTTCACTCCCTAATGCCATCATCCCGTATTGCCAAGTGTATAATAATGAATACTAGGTAAACTTACAATTTGATTCTTGATCATGATTATCAGTTTAAAGGGTCCTGCCAATTAGGAACTGATAGTCCCTTGCGAACACAATAGAACTTGCAACGTTTCCCATGTTTTATGTTAAAATTTCTATAGAATTTCTTAAAAAACAACAATCTTGCAAACGTGATCGCTGTCAACCAGGGTCCTGTAACTCAGTAAGTTTGCATTTTGTTCTGGGCTATAGTTCTGGAACTGGACATTAGATGGCATGACTGTCTCAATTTCATCTATACTGAAATACAAATAAAAAAAAGAAATATTGCTCGAAGATCTATACAATTTTAACTATTTAAATTTGTTAAAAATAAAATTAAATAAAATGAAGACAATATTGTATAAAATATTTCTATGACAACACTGACCCGTAGTAAAATAATGATACGTTTCATTTTACGCACGCATTGAAACATATTAAGCCGAAGTAAATTGACATAATTCGTTGTGATAATTTTTTTTTCTTGCTCTCGAAGAAATAAACTGAGCGGTAATTAAAACAACTATTTAAATTTTAGACTTACTGTAAATTTATAACATAGTTTACAAATTACAATTTCAAGTCAAATATTGGCACTGTAAAAAATGTTTGTTACGGAACTTCCTTGTCGGCCATTCCTAAATTATTATTTTTGTTACCATGGTTACCTATGTCTTGTGTCCACTTGTGTCAAACTCGATATTTTATGTTTTGTTTGATGTATTGAGAAAGTTTTAACCGTGATTTTCATTTACGACCTGGATAGTGGCTATGTTATTTGAATTATTGTGGATTCATTGTGTTCTTTTTACCCGACTGCGCGACGCAAAGGAGGGTATCAGGGTAATTACTCGTGCAGTGCCCGTGCATTCTCTTGGACTCATGGAGTTTTTCATTGGAATTTCCTGTGACCTAGTGTTATCTGTTGTGTGTTAAGTTGTTTGTTTAGTTTCTACAAACTTAATAAAATGTTGTAATACTCAATTTTGTGTTTTATTCTAAACAAAATAAACATTATATTATTAAAAGAGAAGAAAGAAAGGGATAGCTATATAGCTATCCCTTTCGCTTTAGCACATAAATGTGTGTAATATGTATGTATCTATAGACACACACATGCACCGCAAGTTCTGGTACTGGACATCAGATGGCGCTTGTCGTTGAGGTCAAGTGAAGTCTCTATACCCCTATATACAAATGTACTCTATGCTGTCAACTGTCATCCGCAGATTATACAATTACAATTACAGAGTACTTTTAATATACATAGTGGAATTTTGTAATGCCACCTGGAGGGAAAGTACTCATAATACTGCAGATAGACAATTTTACTCAAAGGAAACATTCCTTTATTTTTGAATAGAAAGCAAACTGCATTCAAAGTTTTTCGAAAATTCTCTTCCCCCACACCCGGGAATCATCATCATCATCATCATCAGCGTATATTGTTCCCACTGCTGGGACACAGGCCTCGTCTCTGTGAGAGGGAGTGGGCCATAATCCACCACGCGGGCCCAGTGCGGGTTGGTCCCTCTGAAATCTCTAACAAACATGATAAATTAAATGAAAGGAAAACCAGGAAATCTTAAATTAATTTAATTATTTACAAAATATTGTAAACTAACTAATCATGTTTATCATGATCATCATGTTGTTAGAGAGATTTCATCCTTATAATTGACCCTAACGATCGATGCAATAAAAGCACAGGGTATAATTTTTTCAGATTTTAACCGGTTCGATTCCCGGGTGTGGGAGGAGAATCTTCGAAAATCTTTGAATGCAGTTTGCTTTCTATTAAAAAATAAATGAATGTTTCCTTTGAGTAAAATTTTCTATCTGCAGTATTAAGAGTACTTTCCCTCCAGGTGGAATTACAAAATTCCACCCTGTATTTATTCAGTAACTGGATTTTAATAGCCCCATTTGCACAACCGCTTTATTTTTTCGGCGTTTAAAATTAAAAAACCTCTGATTATAAAAAAAAGGATAAATTGAACTTAAGTGTCACCCCCTAGCACTTTTAAAGCGCCGCGCTTTTAAAGCCCTGACGTGTGAACAGATACATGGGAATGTATTTCGGAGCTTTATTAACGCCCGGAAAAAAAGCACTCGTGTCAATGGCGTCTTGGCCATTTGTTGAAAGTATACATTTGTAGCCCAGTAGTGGATCGTTATAAGATTGGTAGGTATTGTGAAAGGAAAAAATAAATAAAACAATAATTTAATTATATTTACAAACATTAATCGTTTATTCGTTAAAGAAAAAAATATATCACCCTCTTTCAGTTTTTATGTAAAGAAGGCACAGTATTTTACGTGAACATAATTATTTATTTTACAATACATCGATATATTTTATTATTTCGATAAAAAATGTCTAATCGATAATAAATTATCGATTATTGTACTTGATTGTTATATTTCGAATGATCACATTTTTTCGGTCAGTGATAATTAATTTAACCCTAAAATAAATACAATTCTTAAGGTTCAAAAAGAAAATCCGCGTCTAAAAATACGAAACAATTTTTTTCCGATTTCGAAACTTTTTCTTGATTTTGTGAAAAGCAAATCATAGAAATAGGAAAATCATTGTATCATATTTTATTTTGTGGTGACATTCAGAAATTAACCCTATTTCACTGGTTTCTATTATATTTTATTGCATTTTATTTAAATATTTTCTAATTCCAATTAATAATTTTTGAAAACTAATCAAATGTTTGTTTCAAATAATCGTCTTTTTCTAATAATCGATTTATAAAATTATCAATTTTAGCTGCAAAAAAGTTTATTTTCTGTAATTTTTATACCAATTATCTACGGCTACTGGTACATTTTACTTATTAAAAACTTGCTGTAATACAAAATAAGACTAGTAGGTAATATTTTTCACTAATATTTTATGTTAAAAATGGAAGAATGCGATATTCTATTATATGTAAAAAACTAAGCACCTTGTATGGAACTATTGTATGATTGTAATAAATTACAGGCACATTTTTATTAAAATCTACATTTATAACTGGTAATATAATTCTTATTATTACTTCGATTAACACTTTGAACGCGTTAATGACAAAATATTTAAAGTGATATTAAGATTTAAAATAGTTTAGCAGCGTTTTAAAAACAATTCATTAAATATTTTAAAACGCAATTGTGAATATTAAAATAATCTATGCAGTTGCAGAGTTACGAAAATTGTCAAAAGTTAAAAACTTAAATGTTCAGCGATAATCTTTCTGATCATTTTTTAGTGAACAATTAAAAAGACATTTTTAAAACTTGTGCGTTCAAAGGTATTATGGCAGCTAACTTGACTTGTAAATATTAGTCACTATTTATTTAACTTTAAAAATTATTGATAAGTTTAGCTTTAGAAAGATTCTTGAGTCAAAATGAATTTATTTTTATTTTTCAAATAATATTATAAATAACATTTAAATACATATATCGATACTTAAATCATTGGTAAAGTTAGAGAATTTTGTTTCTGCAAAATAAGTTTTAATTCAGTCAAGAAAAAAGATACTGTTTTCTAAAGCCACTCTTATCTGTAGAAATCACCATTATCATGATAAGCTAGTATTATTGTACTTTTATTTACCATTTACATAAAAAGCGTTAGCATAATAATAAAATAGAAGAAAACATCTAGTGTGACCGTCTTTAACAATATTATCAAAAAGCGATTGGTATTTTAATCTACAAATTAAATATTTTTAATAATTAATAAGCATTTAATTAATTGTAATACATAATTAACATAAGCCTATATAACTAATGTGATCTTAATTACACTTTGGTAATATTTACCTATTAAAAAACTATTTTAATGTGAGAAAAGTCGACTAATTAAAATATAAAACTAAAAGAACTATTGTAGCAGACTAAAAGACGTTCTAAATATTTTAAAAGTGCAGATTTAATTTCCAAGGAAACAAAACAATACTAACGGAACGACAATTTCGTAAAAGATAGCGATTAGTACAAAATGATTTTAATAATAAATATTTACATTACTAAAACTGGTTCGAAAAGCTGTCATTTATCAAAATTATTTTTTCTTAAAAATATTAAAAGCTGCATATTTCCTAAAATGCGTTAAAATTTGGAATAAAAGGCGTACATTTTCGAACAGGATTTTACGAAATCCATTTTTATTTAAATTGAAGAATGCTTTTTTTCCATCGCAATGCCAACAATTTTCAAAATTTTAAGTATCTTCGCTTTACCGTACGTTTCAAAAATTTCACTTACGCTAAAATAAAAATTAATTTCCTTACCATTTATTCTGTACAATAATATATAATGAAAACTCATGGAACGGAGACAAAACAAACAAAAGGAAACCGCAATTAATTGAATATTTAAGATTTTCTGACCAAAAACAAATACTCCACAGAAAAAATATGCTTATTTTTTTTCAAAATTTGATTATTTTTTAAGCGATTAATATTTTTAACAGCATAATTACATCGTTTTGTCTCAGATAAACATCGAATACTTTTGATAACAATAAATAAGTAATGCTAGTAAGTTTAGTACAGCATTCGGACAAGGAGATACATCAGAATTGATGATAGCACTGTGTTCACAGGTCGGATGGAATGCGCGCTGTTACCACGAATCACTGGAAAAAGGAAAAAAAAAATTAATATTGTAGAAATGTTTGACGTTCCATAATTGTCGGGTACCGAATAATATTAATACTATTAAAAATTACAAAACAGTATGACAAAACTAAATTAAAAAAAGCAAAAAAAAATACACAAAAATTACCTGAAGCAGTTTGAATGTGCAGCGACTGAGCGTCTTCTAAATAAACAAAACAAAAAGCAAAATAAAACATGTTATTCAACACAAAACATAAAATTAACAACACTAAAAATTATTTAGTGAAGTATTATAAAGAAATCGAGAAAAAGCCCTTGTTATGTGGAGTTAAATTTTGACAAAAAAAAAAAACAACAAAAATATCATTTTTAATTTCAAAACATCGTAGTTATTAAAAAAAAAAAATATTTTTTTCTCTTTTTAACCCTTGCCTTTGTGTCTAATTAAAGTAAAGGGGCTCAAAAAGCAGAATTATTAAAAATTGCACTGTGGTGTGAAACACCCCACGAGACCAAATACGGGTTAGATAAAATGGTTGGACCTAAATTTTCACTTTGTCCGATATCTGGCGACCATTGCCGTTTAAACGGACTGCGTGACGATGTCTCTATTGACTGCAAGCAATTTTTGGGAAAGTGTTTCAGGCACTCGGAAAACTTGTCTAATACTGCTCCAAAAATTCACGCAGCTCTGTAGCCAACGAAACCGTTCGAGAAATTGAACTACTGCAGGCTGTGGAGCAGCCGCCTGACTTACACTGACTGTTCGAGCTGTCTGTGTATGTTGATTACTGGAGTTGCTCGAACAGTCCATGTATGGGCTATTGATATGGCTATTGACAAACTGACTAAACTATTGCCCAAAATACCTGTTCCAAAATACTAATGTCTACTGATAGACCTGTTAAAGAAACCCTGTTACAAAATACTTACGAATAGTAATAACAGCTGGATCGTTGATGCCTCCCCAACTCTTAGTGTTCTTGACCTTCACGGTGACTAGGTATTCACCAGGGGGAACCTGTTTGTCTTCTAGAGTAAAGCTCACGTCGTATTTGTGGTGGCCGCCTTCTGGAACTGGTACCCTGAGGGATTGCCATTCACCTTCCTGCAGAAAGAAAGTTAAAGTGGTTAGAATTTTTTTGGGGGCATACAACTCTATAATCCAAATAATTGCAACATCTGTGCGCCAGAATCAAAAGTGGCAAGGTATTGGGCTCGTTCTTGTCTCCAATCTACCCCTTAAGTAAAGATGAAGCGATGAACCTAAGCTGAAGCGAGCTTACCCAGCACTTCTGGACACCGACGGAACACACTAAAACTGTTTGGTGCTGTACTCCGACAAGATGGTGATCGTTAACCAGGCGATCGTGGTGAGGCCTACCATGGAATGGCGGCCGTGGAATAACTCAAGTTACAAGTAGCCTGAAATGCCATTGCCCGGGGTAGACTGCTAGAAGATGGATCCTACTGAACCTAAACCTAAAATTATGCTCCACATCCCACAATACCCTCATCATCATCAGCCGGAAGATGTCCACAGCTGAACGTAGGCCTCTCCCTTAGACCGCCACGCTGAACGACAACACGCCATTTGCATCTATCGATTGCCCGCGACCCTCACGATGTCGACGCTCCACCTAGTGGGAGACCTACGCTACGTCTTGCGGTCCGTGGTCGCCACTCTAGAAAATTTCTTCCCCATCGGTTATCAGTTCTACGAAGAATGTGGCCTGCCCATTGCCACTTTAACTTTCAAATTTTACGAGCTATTTTGCTGGTTCTTCGGTGAATATCCTTATTCCGGATTTTATCCCGCAAAGAAGCTCCAAACATAGCTCTTTCTATTGCTCGTTGAGTGAAGTTAGTAGTTAACCTGGGTAATAGAGTATTTATTACCCAAAAAAACATGTATCCAAAATGACGTAGAAGTTCGGGATCCACAACATACATAGAAGCAGATAGTGCGAAGTAGAAAAATTCTAGAACAACATTAATCACAAAAATGACTTACTCCGTTGGTAGGCTTAATCTGTACTTCCATTTCTTCAATAGGCTGATGCGAGTGCACGGTCCAGCTCAACTTAGGTCCGTCGATATCAAGGTCATCCACCACAGGACTCTGTACCAGCTCGATTGAACGGTTGTGCTTCCCATAGCCGTTTTCAGCCTGAAATTAATATCGGTAAGTCTTTTAAAATCTATCACAGTTATAGACAGAAGTTTACCTAATAGATCCACACTTTATGGAGTCCCAGAAGGGACCTATGCTGTAGCCGTCAACCGGCCACAAAAAAAATATTGAACACAAGTAATCTCAGCAAAATATGTCTGTTTCGGTATGGACATTGAGGGATGAATCTCTTATGACAAAGAGAGTGATAGATATGAATATTGATGGAGGGAGAGGAAGAAGAAGGCCAAAGATAAGATGGAAGAAAAAGGAGTAAATGATACTGGGACGTCTGATAGGGGAGAATGGAAGAAGAAAACGTGTTGCGCCGAACCTAAGTAAAATGGATAAGATAATAATGATGATTTTGAAGTGATCTTAGCAAAGATGATTGCACCAGCGAAGTTTTAGAAGTATGAGAAATACTTCAACAAAGGAGAAGCTTTCGCCAGTCAATCACAAGTTCCTTACCTCACAAGTAAAGGTACCGAAGTCGCCATCAGCCTGGGGCGTAACAGTCAGGTTGGAGTGACTTCCTTCGGTACTTTCTAAGAAGTCGGAGGTACTGTCCTCAACCAGCATGCCGTTCTTGTACCAGCGTATGTGAGGACTGAAATCAAAGCAAAAATGACGTTAGAATATTATCAACTTACATTATAAAATGTCCAGGTTCCGTGTTTGAAACAAAACGTAACGATTTTAGTGATACTTTTTTATAAATGTGTGAATGAGCACCACCTACACATTTAAATGTTTTCCTTGGAGATGTTTACTTGTTTTACGTTTTTGGTTTCAATTCTCGGTGGCCTACTAGGAATCTGAGGCCTTACCACGAGCTCTTAACACGATTCAGTTTGCTGCTGTGGGAAAGAGACAGAGCTATAAAAGTCGTCTAGCGCCATCTCTTTCCCACAGCCTAAAGACTCACTCTTTAAAAGTTCATGCTAAGACTATCGTTAGAACCTGCCTTCTCAATGAAAGAATAGGTATCTGATTCGTAATTACCATGAATTTTTTGGCACCTAACTTCAAAACTTTTAGAGCTGTAGTGGCTGTAACGGCCTCGTAAGTAGTTATTGTAGTTGCAGATCATGGATTCGAACCCAGTCAAGCTCATTACATACATTGTGTAATTAATTTTATAACCACTGCTCTCAAAACCCTGAAGGAAAACTGTGAGGTTACCTGTATGTCCTATACAATATCTAAAGAATCATTACAGGTTCCAAATGTTTTAGGAACATGACTGTTATATTTTTGGTTGCAATGGAATATGAACTTTCATATACATGAAAGAGTTATTGTATTTTGTGGCTTACTTGGAGTCTCCATGAGCGACGCACTGCAGAACTGCCTGGATCCCAATGGCAGAGTTTACGATAGTCTTCGGAACATGAACTTGAGGCTTGCCTGAAAAGAATACATAGAATAATTAGGTACTTAACATAATGATTTCAGAACGAAATCGAACGGATCAGTGGGCCAGGATGTCTACTTTCTAAGTCCGTAAACGAAAACATGGGAACGGATACAAGTGTATACAAGTGAACGTAAGTAACGAAAAAATCAAATTGCGGACGGATAACACCGTCTATGTCATCATTACATATAATTGCATTAAAAAAATGTAGTCTGGCGTGAATGGCATGAGTGGTGGCGCGGAATCCAAGGAGTTATCTGTCAAATCGTAACATTATCATTCAATGGTCTCCTGTCGCTGTCTCGCGCGCGAACCGGCAACTTAAGTTCGGGCTCGTTGTCAAAACGTCAGTCACTAACGCCGAAAGCACGGGTTTCGTGTTTAATTAGAACCCAGTCGTCACCGAGTGGGTGCCAGAAGACGGGCGTCCTTGTCAATGGAGGCCCAGAAGACGTGCCCCTGACCACTGTCTTAGCCTTCCCCCCATCAGATTTTAATTTTAACTTAGTCGAAAGTAGCCAAATCCTAGAATTTTTCAATCACTGGTTCAAAGATAAAAGTTCTTAGCTCAGTCTTACCAAAGGGTACCGTATCACCTAGTTACTGGGTTGGGGAGATAAGATAGTATATATGTATAGAAGTCCAGGTCGATTGGAAGCTAACCCAAACATAGTTGGGATAAAGGCTGGGCAGATTTTTATTTAACGATAGGCTCGCATTTGACCAATATCTCGCCTGATGAAGCGATGATGGTGGTCGACGGTGAAGCACGCTTGCCTTGCCTAGAAGTTACCTATTCACTCTCGAATTGAAAGATGCCAAGGTCAAAGCTATTAGAAACACAAACGAAGACAGTCATAATGATGACCATGCCCTTACCGTTCACAATGACGATGTACTCTGCCTGATCATTTCCAAACTCGTTGAAAGCGTAGCAGAAGTACTTTCCAGCATTTTCTTCCGTTACGTTCGATATGTGCATGGCGTAGACATTGTGTTGGATGAGGAATTCGGCGTCCTTTTCTGTTAGGCGCTCATTCTGTAAGAGAGAAAGGGATGAGTATAGTTTTGTGTGGTGCGCTTTAAAATGTGATCATTGAAAACATTTTGTTTTGTTTCTTGTTTTCAAGTCTACTAGTTGTTTTCAGCAGATTCGTATGCGTGGAATCATTAATTATCTTAGAACTTCTGTTTCTTTAGGTTTTGTGTGAAAGAGGAACAACCATAGCCATGAACATCCATCTTTTTTTTGTTACTTCGTAAAATCGTTAAATGAGTTCTCCCGTCAGACGTTGGAGTTTCTTGCCCGTTCTTCTCCATAGAGTTATACTCCTTGGAATGGGCCATCTACGGTACTTTCACAGTTTTTATGTCTTGTGACTGGGACTGTAGCACCACCACTTTTTAGTGTTTAATTACATTTTTATTTGTCTATGACAATTCAAAAGTGCCTGTAACTGGCCTACTTGAAATAAATGCTTTGATTTTGTTTTTTTGAGACTAGTACTGACTAAAATCCACGGTGTTCATAGCTCTTAACGTTTCAGGGTCACGGTTTCCTAATAAGACAGTCACGCGACCCCGGCAGGCTTTGGTCCCTTCGTCAGATTTATGACAGTTCTTTGAGACGCGGGTGGACCACCCGCGCATGGTCCATGTTCAGACAGCGCGTCACCCATTTCTCGCCGTCCGTGCTCGCTCCTATCTTGGCCAGTAATCGCCTCGCAACATCCGAGCAACCATCCATAACATTCAGAAACGCGAGCTAAGCCGCTGGCAACCTCTAGTAGTTTCTATCTTAAAATCACACAATAACTGTTAATAATATCCCAGTTTCCTAGAACCAGTCGTGGCAATCTAAACATGATCTAAACTTACTTAGTTTGTTTTTATTATGACAAGTAACGGAAGCGGCTGGTGTATTAATAAATGTAACTGCTAGAAACTAACCTCTTTAGTGTATGAGCTTGTTTTAATCGTTAGAGACATTGTAGTAAAGTGTTCCAAGTAGTGTATAGGTAGGAGTAAGTGACAAAGGTTTTCAGTAGACTAAGTAATAAGGAAATGATTCTTAGCACAATAACATAATCAGCCCGTATCGTTACAAAAGCTCCGGGCCTTCTCTCTGTGAGATGCTATATTTTTATTGGCCCACTCTGGGTCTTGTCTTCTGTATTGTGAGTGCGTTTACAAACAAACACCCAAACCCACTCAGACCTTCGTTATTTTATAGTAAAAGCCTTAAGATTCTTTGTATCTGTCCCCAATAAGTAAAAACAATCCCCGAATATGGATCATGTGGTTAGTTCGGGTATCTACTTATTCTCGACCTACGTACAGTAGGGGCTCAAAAGTGGTTACGATTTTGGAATTCGACTGTACAAGGTTTAGACAGTAACAGTCGCTATGAATGACCAGAATCCCAAGAATCTTACAACCAGCTTTACTAAGGATAATTTGTGCTCCCAATAACTTTATTTTGGAGAGCACCAACGCAATATACAAACGCAAAAACACTGGTATACAACTTCATCTCGATAGACACTGGAAGCTGACCTCAATTTTCTTGGGAAAATGCTAGATAGATGATGATTGCAAAGTATACTTACTACTGCTTGATCCTTCTTCATCCTCGACCACAGAAGAGACGGCCTTGGGGATGCTGTGATGACGCAGGACAGTGTAAGTTTACCTCCTACAGTTACACTGCCATTGTTTGTGGCTGACATCACTGAAAAAAATAAATGATCTGTTAAGAAACCCAAATGTGGTAATTTAGTCAGTATGATTCTTAGCTCCTGTAGGACGACAACTCGAGCAGATATGTTCTTGAGTGGAGACCATGACGAGGCAAATACAATGTAGGCGCCCACCGCCAGCCATGTGGAGCGATGGCCTATGAAAAGCAGTCGGCAGAGACCTGATTAGGAAACCTCAAGACCGGACTCAGCGGCGTACATTGGGAGAGGCTAAACCACTTTTTTCTTTGAGGGTGAGATAAAAGTAAAAAGGAGTCTACGTGAGCCAGAATCAACAGTGCTTACCACCAGAAAATTTACCGAGACAAAGAAGCTCGACGAAATCGCAAAGAATTCATTGAAATGTTTTAAATTTGGGGTGGATGGGATCCACCTTAGCGGTTCAGCACGGGCAGCGTCTACCTGTAACCTGCAGTGACGATAGAGCAATCCCGCTAGTGGTTCTAGGCCTCACCATGGTCGCCTGGACGAGCACCACCATATCGGAGTCTGGCACCAAATATTTTTACTGTGTTCAGTACTTGCGCAGGAGTTACAGTTCTTTCTTAGAGAGCTAGACTGTAGTAAATAGAAAGAACGAAATTGTTTAAATTCTACTTACTAATAATCCTTGGTTTCTCTGTAACCAGAAGTGTGTGGTTGATGGCAACTGGGTTGTTCTTCACCATAAGACCACATGTGTACACGCCGCTGTCTTCCACTCGAGCTTTCGTGATCACCAGGTCATTGGAAGGTCCTACTTTCGATCTGAAATTGAAGGCAATGATATTTTAGCTTATTAGTTGAAAATTCTTCTTCTCTTATCATCATCTGCCTAGCCTTTTCACTGAGGTACTCGCACCACTTCTCAAGGATGATGGTATACTTACAAGGAATATCTGACTTCCTCGCGGTGCAAGGGCATTGAGCCCAGGAAATAGTGTTCAGTATTCTTATCCCATGACACTACGACGGGAACTGTAAAGAAAGATAATGAAAAATTAGAAAAAAAAAAGTTTTTTGAAAAAAAATAACAATCGCCTTCTAAAACCACACCCAAAAAAGTGTATGAAATACACCGTCTTCTGAAAGTAAAGTAATTTTACTCTTTTGTAATCTTATCTGTGGTGCACTGGAAATATTATTTAAATGAATATATTTAGCTAAAATTTTAATTTAGCTGATGAGTCCTAGTCTGATGGTATGGCAATCCAACACGACCGAAAATCAGACGCAGGACCATCGGCTTTACGTGCTTTACCACGACGGTTTCACATCCCCAATTTTCAAAGGGTCACTATTTGGTTTCAAAAGAACCACAAAAACATAGTAGCACTTTTTGCCCGACCCAGGAATCGAACCCAAGATGCTCAGCAGTTGCTCTTGCGACCAACTAAAAAAGAAGTACCAATAAAATCTTCTATAGGTGATACCAAAATAATCAGCAGTTGGAATATACAGGATGATTTTTTTAACTGGGCGTGGATGGCTATTTCCGAAATTATGAGAAATATCAAAAAACGATGAAACGTTGTCCTTAAGTT
The DNA here is from genome assembly GCA_954870645.1 of Agrotis clavis. Lineage (NCBI taxonomy): Eukaryota > Metazoa > Arthropoda > Insecta > Lepidoptera > Noctuidae > Agrotis > Agrotis clavis. Next base: position 3,530,514 of record OX940942.1, read on the forward strand.
TGCCGTATATGAATACTTCCCAGAATTTTATCCTTACCAGCATCACTATCAAATGGTGTAATAATACAGGTTGTGATTATTTTTCCAAAATCAGAGGGTTCGATTCCTGGCCATCAGGATTATCGATTTTTCGAAAATCTAATGATGCAGTTTTAGTTTTCGTCTAAATCGGCCTCGAGACTCCTTTTTCAATGTTTTTTGATATTCCTCATAGTTTCGGATATAGCCATCCACGCCCTGTTGAAAAATTCACCCTGTTTAAGAAAGGAATACCTACATTTTGATTCAAAGATGTCTGCCACAAACAAACCAGGTTTACTTCCCGGTGAAAGCCATAAAATGGAACCAAACCTATGATAGACATACCAACATGACCATTTACGATTGCACTTAATTACAAAGATAGCCAAATCCGTTCGTTAACCGTCTGACAGTTAGCCGGAACTTGCGCACGCGCTGGCGCCAACCGGAAGCCGACCATTTTGTTTTTAACATATTTTTTTATAGCGCTATGAATCACATGTTTTTCTGAATTGGGAATAGATAAAGGAAAAATTATGTTTTTCTATAGGAAGAACTTTGTCTATCCTAGAAAAAAGAAAGATATAAGAGATCTATACTTACTGTCAGGCGTGACTTTGCACTCCAGTTTAACATCCTCGCCGGCTTTCACTTGATAATGAGTAGGTGTCGTTTCTATGAACACCGGGATTTGTGGCTGCTGAGGAGCTGAAACAAATGATTTAGTTTTGAGCTTAGAATAATTATAAAATGTCCAGTTTCCGTGTTCGAAACCAAACGTAATAGAGTAGGTAAGTTCCCAGAGCCCCCAGACCTACGTTATTTTAGCAAAGCTGCTTTTGGATCCCATTTTTTAGGTATTCCCGATTAATCCCATTTTTAATTCCCGTTGAATCCCACGTTATGACAACATGTGTACATATCAGAAGATAAGTGTTACCTTTATTTTAAAGATTTATTCTCTGTTACTAAATTATGAATTTTACAAAAAAAAAGTTCTAAAACAAAAGCAATTTTGTCGTTGAAAGTACTCGCATTCAGATTTTTTAAAGCATGTGGGATCCAACGGGAGTAGTTTTTGGGATTCAACGGGAATAAAACGTTTTTCTTTTGTTATGGGATTCATCGGGAATACAGTTTAATTTTTTGTGGGACCCAACGGGAAAAATATTCAAGTGGGATTCAAAAGTGGGATCCAACGGGAATAATTCAAATTTTGAGGATTTATAGTCTACTTTGTAGTTAAGACAGTATGCGTACTTACTAGCTCGAAAGCGGGGGGGGGGGCTTCCACAGGTAGCGCGAACTAAAGGTGTATAAAAACCTTACTCAACTACGTCATTTTAGCAAGTCTACATTTTACATGAGGTTACTCATGGTACTAATCCAAGACCTTTTGTGAGCACGTGGAACACGACGTGCCGTCAATCCGGGCATGGTCCATGATTAGACGGCGAGTCACCCATTACTCGCCGTCCGCATATAGCCGGAGTTTAATACTTATAAAGTTAAATGAAAAGCTAGCTAACTTACCTGATCGCTGTTCTGTTTCATCGTTCATAGCTTCATCGTCAGTCGCTTCGTCTCCTAGTAGCTGGTCGTCATAAATCTCATCATCCACTGCTTGCCGTCGATGCATTGAGTGGGCTTCTGAAACAATCAAAACAGTTTTTTTATTAGTGTCATTCTGTGTTTCCGAACATATACAACCCTAATCTCTTCAAAATAAACAGGCTTCTTCTGGGTAAGCTCGCTCCATCGTCGACCTTGTCTTAGTCACTCCTGACCTCGACTAAGGTCAAGAGCAAACCCATTATACATAAAAAAAAAATATATATTAACAAAACTAAATCAAATTCAGAGAATGAGACAGAAAGATTCTTATTTCCGATTCTTAATATTAGCAGTGATGCATTTGGCTATTATTCGGTGACGACAGCTACAATTTTATAAATTTGTAGCTATCGGTCACCGAATAATAGCTAGATCTAGCTATAAAGTTGCTAAGTTGGCATCACTGCTGCAGATTTGAAGTTGTGTCAAATCGATCGTACGATAGGCAGTATGGTGTATGGTGTCTATGGACGAACTGCCAATTTGAAACAATTGCAAGCGTCAAATCGATCGTTCGATAGGCAGGATGGTGTATGGCTACCATAAGGAGCTATCTGTCAAATGGTAATATTATTATCAATTATTTCTTAATTCGGGCTCGTTGTCAAAACGCCTGTCACCACCATGGGCGAAACAACGGGTTTCATGCTGAGTTTGGACCCCTGGTTCGAACCCACAGCTCGTAAGTCGAAACCGATACCACTGGACCACCACTGCTAACTTTTATCGGAAGCCTTGTAAATAGTCGGTCGTGTGACTAACGAATTATCGTGACCCCGGAACGTAAAGGGCTATTGAAGGACAGCGTGAATTTTAGTCAATACAAGTGTGACAGTCCCTCCCGCTCTGCCCTGGGGAGGATTCATTTGATGATTTTACCACGAAAAAAAAAGCCTTGTAATAGTCGCTGAATTTTAATCGTAACAAAGCTCTTTTTGCTAGTGAAACTAAAATAAAACAAAACAAAATCAGTCCGTAAATACGGTCCAATCAAAAGTGTGTACCAAAATATTTATATCAGAGAGTAAAGGGAACACCGTGGTGGTTGCCTGATGAAGTAATTCAGTGCTAAGTAAAGCCTATTTTAGTTAAGTTACAGTGGTTATTTGAGACCGGTATCGGTAAATAGACGGGGTGTGGCCCAAGTTAGGAGATTGTAGCGTTAAACTTGGTTTTGGGTTATATTAAGTAGAGATGATCTAAAACAGCAGCGGTTTTATCGTAAAAGTGTGCTATCAAGACTTAATAATGGCAAAACCAAGAAATACCATCAGCCGGGCTCGTGGGATTACCTATCAGCTGGCAAAATCTCTCAAAAATAAATAATTGCCCTTTCGATAGATTGCATAAAATAACTTCCCTGTGCATATTTTTTTTCTGAAGATAATTATTATCGTAATATCTTATGATGAAAGTTGATTTATTATAAGGACTCTTCCCTGCGGTCATACCTCCGCAGTTCGACTCCTATTAGACGTAGCGCGATGTTTTATAACCGATAGCCATACTCGATAAAAAGACTATCCAACATAAAATATGTTTTAAATTCAAGCAAGCAGCTTTTGACATTAGCACGTTTGACCAAACAAATAAACTCTCCAGCTTTAAAAGATTAGTTTAAACAAGAATCCGCGTTTCGTTAGCAATGATCAATCCTTAAAGGGCTTCACACACAGCAGCTATAATGTAAAGATGTACATTATAGCACGAAACATCTCATTATATCTTTCCATAGAAATCGTCAGGAGACCACACACTGCAGCTATAATGTATATTTTTACATCTTCGAATCTAAGGTACTCAGCGATACGAAAATATACATTTATATTTCGATACATCTTAATACATCTCAATACATTTCCGTATATCTCTCTTCGAAAAGGATGTTATGAAATGTAGGGAAATATACATTACATTACCTGTTGTGTGTGTGATACATTAAGATAATTTAAAGCTATACATCCCGGGATGTAATGTACATTAATATACATATAATTATTAATATACATTATATGTAAAGATGTACATTATAGCACGATACATCTCATTACATCTTTCCATAGAAATCGTCAGGAGACCACACACAGCAGCTATAATGTGTATTTTTACATCTTCGAATCTCTATGGAAAGATGTAATGAGATGTATCGTGCTATAATGTACATCTTTACATTATAGCTGCTGTGTGTGAAGCCCGTTATGGTCATTAGAAAATCGTCAATCACCTTTAACTTACACCAACCACGCCATACCTCGTATTTACCCAGTAATAGTTCTAAAATTGTTTCCCAATTGAATTCTATTTGCTTTACCATTTAGGGAGCAACATGTTACAATGGACACGCGCAGACAGGGCACGAGCCTGTTGCCTGTTGCCCGTGGCCTGTAGTGACTGCTGACATATGCCGGCAGTACTGACTTTATCTTAAGAATTACAAGCATATTTTAGCATTATTCAAGTTTTACTTCAAAGGGAAATAAGAACAGATTAATTGAATGTAGTTACTGTTTGGGGTATTGCGGAATTATCTATCAATAAGGTAGGATTTATCGATTATGTTTGCCTATGTTAAATAGCTAGTCTATTGTCACGTAACAAATATTTTTACGACCTACAAGTCTGGGTTCAGGGTCTGGGTCAGTGCCGGATTAGCCATATAGCAGGAGGCAGCAAATGCTACGGGCCCCGCGCATTGGGGGGCCCCGCGCCTGGGCCCAAAAAAAAATCACAAATATGTAATACACCTTGGCTATTCTTAAAGTGAGCGATTGGCCACACTGTCACTACTAACGCCTCGTTACAGTCGTCTCCTCAAGACCTTAATACAGGATACGCTCTGTATAAATCATTACATGGCCATATCGAAGCAATGTCAATCCACATTGACGCATTTCGTATTGAGAGTTTTGCCCCAAAGCCTCCAGCGGCCGCCCTCAGGCTACTCCTGCCCAATCTCAGTGGGCCAAACGCCTCATGCAAGGAGGCTTTACGCCGGCGTCGTGCAGTCCATAGCCCTCTACGGGGCCCCCGTGTGGGCCCTGATTAGCATCCGGACGCGACCATTAAAGCTGGTCGCATGCCAGGGGGTCATGGCTATGCGGATGATCCGGGGATATCGCACGATCGCCAGCGAATCGGCCAACCTTGCCGGATTGCTGCCCTGGGATCTGGAGGCAACTGCCTTCCATCGCGTCTATGAGTGGCGCGTGGAGGCGCAGCGCCGGGGTGTATCCCCGCTGCTTCGAGAAGTGAAGGCACGCCGGGAAGAGCTCAAGGGCGATCTTAGGGCAGTATGGAGGGAACGACTGTCGCAACCCAGGTCCGGGCCCGCCACAATCGCGGCGGTAAGGCCCCTTTTTGAGGAGTGATTGGATAGGCGTCACGGCGTCCTTACCTACCGCATGAGGTTTCGGGAGGTACCTGTGTCTGATAAGGGGGAGGAAACGCCTGGGTGTCACCACTGCGAGGATCGCCCAGAGGATACGGTGGAGCATACAGTGCAGGACTGCCCCGCTTGGAAAGCACCGCCGTGTCCTCACGGCGGCGATAGGCGGAGACCTGGCGCGCCCGGCTTTGGTCGAGGCCATACTTCGGGGCGAGGAGTGGGAAGCGGTAGCCTCCTTCTGCGAAGCAGTCATGCTCGCGAAGTAGGAGGCGGGCCGCAGAGGACAGCATCTTCCCTTCACCCCAGCTGCAGTGACGGACGTCGGCAGACGATCTCCGGCCACCGTAGGCACGGGCACGTGGGTGGCGAGTAATGGGCGACTCGCTGTCCGACCATGGATCAGGGGTCGACGGCGTGTTGTGTTCCACGCGCGCCTCAAAGAGTGTCAGCATGATGACGGGGCCCCCCTCTAGAGGGCCAAAGCCTGCGGGGGTCGCGAGACTTATCTCATTACCGTGACCCCGGAACGTAAAGGGCTATTGAAGGACACCGTGGATTTACCGCAAAAAAAAAAGGCAATGTAACTCTAGGGGCCCCATGGTTACATTTGCTACGGGCCCCGCACCGGCTTTATCCGGCACTGGTCTGGGTGTTTCTGTATGTGAGTTTCTATGTTTGTATATAATGCAACCATGATATAGAAGAAAATCCTAGTGTGAAGCAAAGTTAAAAAAAGTCTACGAGAAAACTGTCTTCGAACGTTTGGTTCCCTCATGATGTTTTCATTCATTTTGAAAGCCTTGAAAGGCTTCCAAGTTTTTATCCTCATGATCACTTTAAAACCACAATTATTTCGTCTCTGTTAAAATTGCTAGAATAAATAGTCTAGTCAAACATTTCCCTAACTAGTATGACCAAGGAAGCGCTCTCAATATAATTACAAGTGAAACCGGGGCATATCAATTAGTGTTATTAACGGATGGACGGACGGTTTTGCGGCAGTTAGGATTATAGGTCAGTTAGACTTGTATACCATCTGTTTTATTAGCCTATTTTTGACCGACTGTGAGCTTTGTGGAATATATTTCTAGTATGGCAGAAAATAACCATAGGCGCGGGCATGCGGGTGGCTAGTGATGGGCGACTCACTGTCCGACCATGGACCATGCCCGGGTCGACGGCGCATTGTGTTCCACACGCGCCTCGAGGAGTGTCAGCATAATGACGGGGACTCGTATTGACTCAAGGACCACGGTGTCCTTCAATAACCCTTTAGCCCCTCCGTACACTTGGCGACGCAAGTCTCCGATACCTTACGATTTTGGTATTCATTGACGCGTGCTGGTGTTCGAACCTCTATGGGTTTGTATTACGATAGCCGCTTGGATACCGAAGTCGTAAGGTATCGGAAACTTGAGTCGCCTTGTTTACGAAGGGCCTAAGGGGCCCTGTCATATATGGCTGAGGGACAGGACTACTGTGCTGCGTGTGGCGAGTTCGATTCTAGCATGGAGCAAACATTTAGAACGTGTGTGTATATGAGTTGAATATGTTTGTAAACGCATCCACGGCCCAGGAGAAATTCTTCGTGTAGAGCAAGGTTTTCAATTCATTACCTACTGCATAAAAACTCTGCTACATAAATCCTCATCATCATCATCATCATCATCATCAGCCGGAAGACGTCCACTGCTGAACATAGGCCTCTCGACCGCCACGCCGAACGACAATTCGCCACTTGCATCCATCGGTTGCCCGCGACCCCCCAAATAAATCCTCGTTTCCCACAAAAGATTCCCTATTCCTTAGTATCATCAAAAGCACCACCGCTAAAGTAACCAAGTTCCATTATTATACACAGTGGTTCCTCTTGTCGTGCCCACGGGTTCCGTAGTGAATACCAATGGGAACATTATGGTGGACGGTGCACAAGACAGCGTGTCGGCGATAGGCGCGGCATATTGATGGTGGCATGGTAATTTGTTGGGATAACTGTGATAATTATGATAGTTCTACATAATTTTGTAGTAGGTGAGATTTCTTGGTAGATATGGTGATTTTGTTGTTGTTTTGAAGATGATTTTGGTGTTGATAAGAGCCATGAAAAAGAAAAAATATTAAATACTGACATTCCGCTGCATCTGGTTCGACTGGAAGCCGATCACAATAAAGTTAGGCAAAGGTTAGGCAAACGATAATAGCTAAGAATTTTTTTTTGCGTTTTGTATTTCTGCAACGATTTGCAAAGATATGGACAGAAGATTTTAAGTTGATTATTATCAATCCAAAACGTTTTTGAATTTTCAAGCCATATCGCCTAAATCTAAAATAGTCCAGTCATAAGATTCTTGTGACTCAAAACTCTAAATCAGATTAAAAGACCATGCTAAAATCATACAAAAAATTGTGAGGGAATAATCTGATACACGGGTCGCGGAACTTTCTTCAAAAAGCACCCGTGGGTATGTGAAGGAACAGGCTGGTTTTAAGTAACTCCATCAAGGGCGAGAGGAATCATTTAATTGATTTTTATACGCAAAAAAGGCACTGATGATACTGAAAACATTGTGCTTTATGAGAAAATATACCTACTATGCTAAAAATAGAAACAAATATCTATAACATTATTTCTATTTTTCTAATAGCAAAAAATAACCTCAAACTTCATTAGTATGGAAATAATTCATTTTATAATGCAACTCTATTGACGTGTTCCGCTTATTGCGGACCCTGCTCATGCGCACATTAGAACACGACCGTTTCCTCTGTACATGGTGCGACCAGTTCCTGGTTTTAATAAACAATGCTACGTGTTTAGGTAAACTAGAAGTTTAACACTTTAACATTTCTGAACATTATGATTCTGTTGATAAATTCTTCAATTTTTATGTTATTACACACACAAAAAATGTGTCGATGGGGCGGGCCAGTTCACACCGGTACGCGACACGATGAAATGGTTTATTCCACTTTGTTCACCTGGGTGAACAGTTCAGTTTCAGTTTGCCTTATATGATCACTTCCCAGAATTTGATCCTTATTAGCAACACTATCGAATGGTGTAATAATAGAGGCTGTGATTTTTTTCCAAAATCAGCGGGTTCGATTCCTGGCCAGGATTATTGATTTTTCGATAATCCAACGATGCAGTTTTATTTTCGTCAAAATCGGTCTCGAGATTCCTTTCAAGGTTTTTCGATATTCCTCATTGTTTCGGAGATAGCCATCCACGCCCAGTTGAAAAATTCACCCTGTATATTAAAACCTTTCTCGGAATGTAACGCACACTTTTCTGAAAACGGCATCAAAATCAGTTCAGCCAAACGCTAGATAATTTTGATCTTACAGGAGAAAGTTTATTTTTCCTCATCAACTTTGCACTTTTCAATTCGCCTGTCACATACTTGTGCACATTGTAATCGCCTGTCATTTTTTTTCCAAGATTTACAATAAATAAACTACATCCTGTTAAATTTTTAAGCTTACAGGAACAAGTTTTTTTTTTCATTTTTTTTTCACACTTTGAAAATTAAATTGTCTAATGATGTGCACGGCTGACGCCTGCCAGGTCATCGCTATTGCTCTTAGCATGCTATAAATATTACGTGTACAAATTTCTAACCTTACAGGAAGACCGTTAGTCGCAGGGTTCAGTAGCTCTCCAGCTATTACAGGTATTCATTTTAAATCTTGTGTTAATTTTGAATTCCTAAAATTCGTTGTGTTTTAAAAGTTTTTGCCACTTGGCACACATGCGTAAAAATAATTACCACAAACAATTATCTAAAACAGCTGTTGCTAGTGGCATCACCCGCTACAAGTCGAAAACTATCCTATGTGTTATTGCATTTAGTTTGTTATTGTCAAGCATAATTATTATAATTAAACTAACCTCAAAATTGCCAATGGATCGTGACGTTCCATACAAAACCTTTAATAATTTAATACTCAATATCTTAAATATTACAAATTACTACGACCTATTGTCGACAGAATTTAAAATGATGCAATTAACCATATTCTATGTTTTAATGGCCTTTTGTTTTAACTTTTATGATTGTACAATTTACAAAGGAAAATATTTATTGGAATTTTCAAATTGTGTTTTATAACGCGTCCACACTATGTAACCATGTTATTCAACATTGCAACATAAAACAATACTGTAGAATAACGATGCAATACAACAATGTATAACAATTGTCGCTTGTCTTTCTTCAGCGCCACATGTGACTAAGCTATGTAACCTTTTGTGCATAACAATAAAATGTTTTATAACATTCAATGTCCACATTATAATGGATTATGTTATATAGCAATGTTGTATAACATGTCATGTTATACATATGGTCTGTACGCACCTTAACACATTTATGCCTTTGTCAAACTGACAGACGAACCGAATGCGTGGCGTAGCGTTTTTGTTTGTAATGTATGGAACTGTTTGAAGCCTGTCACATAGAGTATCGGATCGCTTTCGCATTTTTATATGACGTGATTCGGTTCGGTTCGCTATCGCCGAACAGAATGGAATGGAATGCACTGGACTGGACTGGACTGGAATGGAATGGACTGGACTGGACTGGTTTGGACTGGACTGAACTGGACTGGCCCTGTCTGTTTGACAAAGGCCTTAAAATACCTGATTTTCAGTGAAATTTTTGGTTTCGTTAATTCATTTTGAAACAAGGGATTTTTGTTACATTTAAACCAAAATTAAAAAACCGGCCAAGTGCGTGTCGGGCCACGCACAGTGTAGGGTTCCGTAGTTGCCCATCAAAATACTTATGCGAATTAACTAAACTGATTCGCTGAATTTAATTTTAAAAAGAAGAATTTTCAAAATCGGTCCAGGAGTCTTTGAGAAATCGGGGAAAATACATAAAAAAAAAAGATTACGACGAATTGAGAACCTCCCCCTTTTTTTGAAGTAAGTTAAAAATAGTTGAAGGTAAAACCTACCTATCCCCAAAAAACATACCGTAAAAACATACCTATTAAAGCTGTAAAAATAAAGTTGACAAACTTACATTTGCAGTTGAAGAGCATGTTCTCCGATACATTTTGTTTAGGAAAATATGTTATCCAAGTACATTTTATAAGTTGGTCGACTATTACTCGTAAAGTTGTAAAGCCTACTTAGTCATGATAATTTTCTTTTAAACTTCGTTATATATACTACTATTGTGAATTTTTTCACACCCCCAAACATAACTGTTTAGCTGGTAGAGGGGGGGGACACTAGAGTCGAGCAAAATTTAGCACTTTAAAGCTTAATATTTCACAAACGAATTTTTTTATCAAAAAATTGTTAATGGAAACTATCAATATTTTTTAAAGACCTATTTAATGATACCCCACACTAAGGGGTACGTGAGAAAAAAAAAACATCCCCACTTTACGTGTACAGGAGGTACCCTAAAAAAAAATATTTTACGAGATTTTATTTTACCACTTTTTCGGCACAACAAATCCGTATATTTACACCAAATTACAGCTCTCTAGGACTGTGCGTCTCTGAGCTAAACTGCGGACAGACGGACGGACGGACGGACGGACATGGCGAAACTATAAGGGTTCCTTGTTGACTATGGAACCCTAAAAAGACATTTAAAAAATATAAATAGTTGTCCACCAGGATCAGGAACAGGGTTAGTCTAATTAATTATTTATCAATACTATAAATGGAAATGTGAGTTTTTTTCTTTGTTACTGTTTTACGCTTAATTATTTTGATGAATTTTGAAGAGGGCTGAGACTTGAAATGACTGTCCCAATCACAATTGACCCAATTACAACATCAGGGCTTACCCTAACTGACCAATAAGGCGAATATTTCCTATTACCGTCAATAAATCAGTCACTGACTTATAAATGCGACGTTGCCGTGATAATCCGCCATAAATAAGCCATATTTATTAGCCCGCTCTATGCTCTCTGGTCTAATTCATCTATGCTCTATGGTAATTGGGTCATGGACTCACAAATTCGTCCGAGCGACCTTTTTAATTATTAGTTGCAATTAATTTGCAACGTCGGATGATGTGTTGTGTTTTCTAAAATGGCTCATGTCATATTATTTTTTTTTAAAGAATCATCATATCATTCATAATTTCATACAACTTTTGTTGAGCTAAGCCTGAGCCAAACCAAATAATATGAATGTTACAAATGGCAGCGATTTTTTTAGACTATGTAGAAGCGAAAATTATTCGATCTAGCTCGTAAAAAAATGTGACGTATAAAAAAAAATACCGACCGAATTGAGAACTTCCTCCTTTTTTTGAAGTCGGTTAAAAATCGCTGCCATTTAAACAATAATCCACCATAATATTATATTATGGGGGATGATTAATAAGAAATGAAGGACGAAATTAAAAGGCGTAATACACAATGTTTCAAGAAGTTCAAGAACCTTTATAATACAAAATTTTGAAATGAAATGAATCCTATAGTACAAATTTAATACTTTTCATCACAATAAAATATAATACTACAAAAATTTAAAACAAAATTAACTATTACAGTACTAAAATAAACGATTTCTTGTGGTTAAGTTTTTTCTAACCAATATGATGTTACATTAAATAAAAATGTAAACAAAACGTCTAAACCACTTTTGAACTCACATCATATCTATTTTATGTCCTAAAAAGAGACCTAGAAAATCTAGAACTCCCTTCAGTGCACTAACTTCTAAATATAACGCCTTGTCGAAACGGAGCCGGGCAGTGAAAGAGGGCGTGCAGTCAGTAGCAATAATATCTAATAATAGACGAGAAATTATTTTAACAGCTGCGTACACACATGAATCATGAATTATGTAAATACGCAGTAATGAGGATAGATGATGTTATTACGGGTAAGCCCTTCGAGATTTTCGGGGAATTTGGAAATTAAATACCGTTACATACCTTATGAATTAGAAAAACACGTATTCCAAAAATAATATGCTCTATCAAAAGTTTGCCTTATTACCTAAGATTTTTTTTAGCCTCGTAAAATCATCAAATAAGTCCCACCCAGGGCAGGGCAGGAGGGACTAGACTTGTACTGACTAAAATCCACGGTGTCCTTCAATAGCCTTTTACGTTCCGGGGTCACGGTAGCTCGTTAGTCCTGCGACCCCGGGCCTTATTAAGACTTTGGATCTAACTTTTATAGCAATCTAATGGTCAAGTCACACCGAGAAGCGACGCTGTGTGCACATTTTAATTGAGGTACTCAAAATTTAAGTTTATTTAGTTTGTTCTGATTTAAATAAAAACAGACGACAGACCTGAATAATACATTATTCTAAGTTTATTTTTAAACATTTAGATAATAGCAAATAATAAGCTTAACCAAATTGTTGCTCAGCAGAAACTGCAAGGAACTAATTATTTCATTTCATGGTTTCATTACCATCTAATCAAATCGTTCGATACATATTCACAACCAAGAAGATAATATTATCCTTAATATCACCAACCAACATGACGTCTTCCCAAGACCTACGACAAATAAAAAATACGACAAAACACGTCCACGTTTCAACACATTAGTTAACGTCCTTACTCATAATATAAATCTCTTTAGAGAACTGGAAAAAATCCATCCAGATAACCATGACTTACCTTGCTCCCCTCCTGCTCAAGAAACGAAGGTTATTCTGGGATTATTCTGGTGTAATTCACAGGTCTTTGTTAAATGGTCATAAGCAAAAGCGGGACTTTTGACATGGTAATAAATTGGGGTTGAAAGGAGCTGTGTGGTTTTCGACTTTCGAGAGAAGCGATAGAAATGTATGTGTGTTTTGATATTTTAGTGTGGTAGTTGTTATTTATGTGTAATTTGAACGATAGTGGCGATAGTTGTTACTTTACAAAGAGAGAAATGAACTGAACAGCACTTTTAAGCGTTACTTCTAATTTTTCTCGTGATGTCATAAGTTTGAATAGACTATGGTTTAACTATGGAGTCGTTTACTTTTGTTAGTTTTAAGCAATCCAATTAAATAAACTAATCAGTAAATTATAATAAAATAAACTTTGTTAAAATACGTCTAACAGCTCTATACTTTGAAATTTTACCTACGTTATTTTGGGTTGAAATAGAAAACGAGTAAATACATGTAAGTACCTAGTTGTTCTTTCTCAAACTCAAAATAAATTAGCACAAGAGAACAATAAAAAAACAGGAATATTTTGAGGTAAACCTCAAGACTTTCGAAATCAGTTTACATCCAAATCCCAAAACACACATTATCGAAATCCCCACCGCCATTTATCGAAACGCAAACTAATTCGCTATCGAATCTCTCCAGCACCTTTCAAGCGCCAAGTTCAACAAACGAACTCTTGCGCACGTCATCACTATAATCTTGTTCCTTTATCGTACTCACGGACTTGTGAACTATTGTCATAACATCACGCCTGTAGTGTAAGGGCGTTTACGCACTACGTCCGATCCGAATCCGATCCGAACCCGTGAAAAAATATCACGGACAGAATTCGGATATTGCTTACGCACTACTCCGATCTCTGACAACCAGCCGCATACCCCCCGCCCGCCCCGCTGCCTCTCTGCTCGTACGCAGCTCGGATTCAACTCAGACGCAGTGCGCGAGCGTACATACAAATAATACTATGGCTACTTCGGTCCGTCATATTTTATCCGAAACGGAGATTCTCGGATGACGGAAAGAAATCGGATGACGGAGATCGGATCTAGTGCATAAACTACCATAGAAATAGTTCTACGGCTACGACGACGGACCGTATTTTCACGGGTTCGGATCGGACGTAGTGCGTAAACGCCATAAGTGGGGTTGGGTAGATGTGTAGCGTAGTATAACACTCCTTCACTAAGTCAGTTATGTTTGGCAGTCCTTTGGTCAATTGGACCGGCTCGCTTTTGGACCCGCGGGTTCTCTTGACCACATCATTTATTTTCTCAAGATTTTTGGTAAACTGGACCCAAATTCAAGTTTTAAAATAATCTTAACTGATATGTGAATATAGTCGAGTGCAAAATTGGTTAATCAAAACATAAAAATTGGATAAAATAATCTGAAACGACAAATCACAAAACTAAATGGCTCACTTTTGTTTTGAGACTGTTTTCATTGTTACACCAATGAAATTGAGAAGTGGGTCCTGTCGACCCGTTCAAAATGCGTTTGGGTGAAGTAATCTCGCGGTTCCACTTTGAGTGGGTGTAGATGAACAAAGACTGGCGGTTGTCTACAGGTTACAGGTTGTCAGGCTACTGGTGATCCGTTGGGAGGCCACCTAGGTGCAGCTGATGCAACAAGTATTGATCCCTATACACGTTTATCAGTACATTAAAAATATAAAGTGGGTATATAAGTACACACAATATGAATTCAAGTGAAACACTTGAGTTAAGTTGTAGTGTACACTATAAATAACTTAGTATTAGTAGTTATTAAATAGTGTATGATTGACTGCAGCAGTGCTATTCCCTATAAACACAGCCTTGTGACCGCGCGGCCGCAGCGCTCACGCCTCACGCTGGGTCTTGAAGTTTGCAATTCTAAGCCCATTCGCACACAAGGCGACGCAAGTCTCCGCTTACGATTTTGGCAACCATTGACGTGTGCCGACGTATGAACCTCTATGTATTTGTATTGCGATAATCGCTTGGATACCGAAGTCGTAAGGTATCGGAGACTTGCGTCGCCTAGTGTACGAAGGGGCTAAAAGCTACTGACAGCGACACTAACCAATCGTGCGGTGCGAACGGTGAGCGCTCGCACTGCGCGATTGGACGATCTCAAAGCTGTCGCCTCGAATGTCGTCTTATTGAGAATTGGATAGCTGTGCTGCACGTCGCGGGTTCGATTCTCGATTTAAGAACGTGTTGCGGTTCTGGGTGTTTCTGTGTATGAGTTCAAATGTTTGTGAAAGCACCCACGATACAGGAGAAATTGCTAAGGTCCAACGCAAGGGGGAACGTAGGAGGGGCGTCTATTGAAGGACACCGTGGATTTTAGTCAGTACGAGTCTAACAGTCCCTTCTTCCCTGTCGTAGGTGGGAGATTTTACCACAGCCTGGTGACAGACGGATAAACAGACTGCGAGCGAAGTCTTAGCAATAGGGTCCCGTTTTACCCTTTGGGTATGGAACCCTAATGAAGAGTTTATCGATTAGTAACACTGTCAGATTTGCAATCGTGAAAGTTTGTTTGATGTTTATTACTCTTTCACGCAAAAACCACTGAACGCATTTGGACGATATTTGGTACACAGACACTTTATAACCTGGATTAACACATAGGATAGTTTTTATCCCGATTTTATATTCCCATGGGATAATTTTCTATTTGTAGCGGGTGAAACCGCTGGCAACATAAATCATATTTCAGAGCCTAAATAGCCGTATTTCACCCAGATATTTACGTTTCCAGAGCAAAATAGGTCATCATTACAGAATCCTAAATATTTCTGCATCAGTTCTGCATCCATTAACATTATCTTACGAAACTGCATTCCGTACTGTTTACCTGTTTGTCTAACCTTCACCCAAAACTGATCGGTCTACCGACTGTTCAAATAGATCGTGCCGACAAAGTACACTGAGTATTATAATGCAGTATTTTAACTTGCAACAAATCGAATCATGCCAAACGTTTACTTCAATAATATAGCTTAATAGTAGCCATACACCATACTGCCTATCGACGATCGATTTGACGCTTGCAATTGTTTCAAATTGCAATTGTTTAAAAATGCCAATTTGATGGCATGACATGCCAATTTGATCGGTCATCAAATCGATTTGACACAACGTCAAATCGGCAGCAGTGATGCATTTGGCTATTATTCGGTGACGACAGCTACAATTTTATAAATTTGTAGCTATCGGTCACCGAATAATAGCTAGATCTAGCTATAAAGTTGCTGAGTTGGCATCACTGCTGCAGATTTGAAGTTGTGTCAAATCAATCGTACGATAGGCAGGATGGTGTATGGCTACTATTAAGGTGACCTGCGGGGCTATTGCGTATCTCGGTGTCTATGTGGTGATCATCAAATAGCTGTCAAAAGTTAAATTTCGTATTGGCTTTTGCATTTGCATTGTAAATGTTCCCTAAAATCAACTATTCTAACTCTCTTGAGGCACTCCACTCCTCAACTTAACCCCATAACAGGTATCAAGCCAAGTTCAGTGGACAACCGTTGGTCAGTGACTATCAAGTTAGCCAATAGCCCTGCTGGTGAACATGAATTCATGGGTCAATTCCTAGGTCGGACAGGTTTTTTGAATGAAAATATTTTTAGTACCTAGCTGTTATTTGATTGTGTCCGATCGATGGCAATAGCGAAATATAGGTGTACTATTAAAGGTATACCTCTGAGTAGCCCTGAAATTACAGAAGCGATTTTACTCGTATAATTATTACAGATTATTTGTGTAGTTCAAAGAAACAAAAAAAACTTTTTTTTGGTATTGATGTTAAACGTATCCTGGCACTCTAGGTGGAGTGGAAGCGAGTGTCAGACTAAAAACCAACCTGTTTCTTTGACTGCTCTTTGTGTTTCATGACCGCGGTACCTTATTTAGACAATGCTAAAACACGCGTTTGATTTAAGGACGCGTTTGCATTTGACACAAAATTATGCCTTTTTTCGGTACATTTTCTGACTAAACTGAATCAAATCGAATAAAACTAATAACGAATACAAACAGATTGGTTCTTTATCTTCCCATGATAGAGACGTTTTTCTTGAAAATGATAGTTTTAAATACTTTAAAAACGATCTGTCGTTGCCATGTTTAGTATATCGTGTTGTGTTTAGGTACATTTTTTGTTCTACAAATAACATATTTTAACATTCCTAAAACTATTGAAAGTAGGCAAATATAGTCTATTTTAAGTCTTAGAGAATATTTCTTTATTTTTCATTCAGAAATACACCAAAAATAATTCCGCAAAACAGGAAGATATTGACTAATTTTCGTCAGAAATTATATTTTTTATCTATCAATATTTAATGGGTATTTAATTAGAAAGTACTGAATAACTAAGGTTACTATGTTACCTTGCATCAAAAAAAATAATTCGTTCATTTAAAAGTAAAATAATAGTGTAAACAATTATTATAATGCAACGACAAAATTCAATATAAAACCATGACCAGTTTGTTCTTTGATTTAAACGGCGCGACGCGCCTATTGAGGGAGGACGTATCGCTCGTAACCATTTTGACATTAGTCACGTAATTATTAAAATTAAAAATACTCGCCACCATTCATGACCTTTAGACGCGGCGCTAGTATCTTCGTCATAACATCAAATTGCGTTTGAAAAATGTAGTAACTCGAATTTTCCGTAGGTCATGAATTTTCCCAATCGCAAAGAGTATAGCGTAACCAACCTTTCTTGATACAAATTAATATTTTGAATTATTTTAATTCTGATCTGATTGTAATGTAAATTTATCAAAGTGTTGAATGCGGATATAACTGTATCTTATCCTATACTTTTAAACGCGCATAAAAATTAATACATTTTACGGTTCACGAAAATGACTCCGACGATTACGATGAAATTTGGAATAAGTATAAGGATTTATTGGGACGAAAAATCAATTTAGGTAAATGTTCCATGTCTGGAAAAAAATGTTATTTACGTATATACACCCATAAAGATTTACACGAACAATATGTATACTCATGGGGTAATCTCCGGAAGTAATGAACCGATTTTAAAAATTGTCTCACTTGTCAACAGCTATATTATTAGCGAGTGCTATAGGCTATAAATTATAAAGATATCATGTATATTTTACCGCCCAACGAAGTGGGCACGGGTCAGCTAGTGTTTTGTAATTTCGTCGCGCGAACCTGGCGTCTAAGTAACCTAATTTAATTCAGGGTTGACTTCCATAGGGCACGCATGCTGCAATCGCGGCGGTTAGACCCCTCTTTTAGGAGTGACTGGATAGGCGTCACGGCGTCCTGCCCTACCGCCTGATGCAGGTCGTAACCGGACACCGAAGTTTCGGGAGGTACATGTGTGTGTTGATAAGGAAGGAAGAAATGCCTGGAGCATACGGTCCAGGTTTGCCCCGCTTGGTTAGAGCACCACCGTGTCCTCACGGCGGCGATACGCGGCAACCTCTCGCGTCCGGCATTGGTCGAGGCCATGCTGCGGGGCGAGACGGTATGGGAAGCGATTGCCCCCTTTTGCGAAGCAATCATACTAGCGAAGGAGGCGTGACGCGTAAGGGAGGAGGAGGACAGCTTCCACCATACAATGCCAAAAGCAACCAAAAAATAATGAAAACCTGCAATATCACGGGTATTTCAATGATACCAGTACACAAATGCATGCAGGAGTAAACGATCATAAAAAAAAGTCTTTTATTAATAATTTTATTATTTCATAAAATGCCTCCCCGTTATACCACCACGCCAAACGACAATTCGCAATTTGCTTCTATCGGTTGCAAGTGACTCTCACAATGTCGTCGGTCCACCTAGGAAGAAGCCTGTCTATGCTGCCGATTTTAGGGGTAGCTGGGTCGTAAGGTGGAGACTGTCCTCTCCCTCACGTGTCGCACCTCCTCCTTCGATAGCATGACTGTTTCGCAGAAGGAGGTGACTGCTTCCCAATCCGTCGCACCTCACAGCATGGCCTCGACCAAAGTATTCTCGCGGACACAAACACTTAGAGATTTGTGTATCACTGCTACTAAGAGGTTTCAATCAATCGTAAATTCTAATTAGTTTCAAAGTTAGAGAATTTAATTAATATCCATCAAGAGGCATTGGTTGTTTACCTGAACCCGAAAAGTGGTCGTAATTTATTTACCGTATAAGTTCGCACCGACATTATCAGAAGTAAATAGATTGAAAATGATCTCGTCCATGCCCCAATTTGACTTGATGTATGTTTCTTCTTCTGCCCGCGGTTTCACTCGAGTCAAATTAGGCGTTGGGCCCTATGGCCCCGTCCGCATTAGTTCCCTTAAGGAGCGCCTGGAACACGTGACTCGGGCCTAGACCTTGGTCAGACGGCGAGCTACCCATTGCTCCCCGTCCACAAGCGACTGGAATATGCCCTGCGATTTCCAACGCCCAGGGTGTCTGCAGCGGTGGGTGCGAAAGAGGTAGAGGATGTCCATTCCCTCACACGTTCAGACACTTCCCCATTCCCTTGCCTGCCGCCGAATCCCTCCCGAAACAACCGTGCCCGGGAGGATTGCACCAGGTTGAAGGTGAGGACGCCGTAGCGCCTCTCCAACCACTCTTCGAAGAGGGATCTTACCGCCGCAATCATGACATGCCCTGTCCAGCCCGTCATTATTTTGATGTGGTAGTATTTTGATACTGTGATATCTCCTAAGATATTCATTCAAATGAAATGAAGTCAAGGGCAATTTTGTTCAAACTCAAATGCTTCTAATGAATAATGTGGATAAGGATCAATATCATGTTAAAAAATTGTCCTAAAAATAAAAATAGAATTTTAGGTGTGGATGGATAGCCCTTATCACTTAGAGGTATGAAAAATCAATAGTCGTTCTCAGACCTATTCCATATGCCTATAAAATTTCATGAAATCGGTCAAGCCGTTTCGGAAGAGTATGGTTACTAAAGCCGGGTCCAGACGGGCGCTGTCAGTTGGGACTGGTCATCCCTTAGCTGCCACGGTCTATTTTAATTAATAATAATAATAATATTCCACAACTATGACACAACGCCATCTAGTCCCAAGCTAAGCAGAGCTTGTGTTATGGGTACTAGACAACTGATAAACATACTTATATATTTCTAAATACATACATATTATAGATAAATTACACCCAGACACAGAACAAATGATTATGCTCATCACACAAACATTTGTCCTGGGTGGGAATCGAACCCACGACCCCCGGCATAGCAGTCAGGGTCACTAACCACTAGACCAACGGGCCAGTCTTGTGTCTTGTCAACTTTATTTTTGAATTGTCTTGTTTATATTTTCTATGGACACTAATAACTAGCCACATCGTTCTCACATAATGTACCATCTGATGATGAATGATGTAACAAAAGATCTGTAATAATTTTGGCAATTGAAAAAGAGTGTCCATGGAGTTTCTTGCTCATTCTTCTCCATAGAGATCTACTCCTTGGAATGAGCACCACCGGTACTTTCACAGTTTTTATGTCTTGTGACCGGGACTGTAGCACCATAACTTTTTAATGTTTAATTACATTTTTATTTGTCTATGACAATTCATAAGTGCCTGTAACTGGCCTACTTGAAATAAATGCTTTGATTTTGATTTTGTGTAGCCCGAATCTTACGATTACGTGTAATCTTCATGAAAAGTGTGGACGGCACACGAACTCAAAGCAAATTGAGAACGCGAATACTGCGTGCGCCTTTGTGTTCGCGCAAAAACCGACAGCCGATGGATCAGCTGCGAGCGTTACATGTAATGCTGGCAGTGCCGTCCACACCTAGAATTCGCGTTACATTACACGGTGTGTTCGCGTTACACTACACCAGTATGGACCCGGCTTTACACTGTGATGGCGGCTCCACATTAGTGCCGTAAACCCCCGTGACCAGGCGCGAACGAGAAGTTGGATGGTTTTCGCGGGGTTCACGCGCGTTCGTGCCTGTTCCCCGATCAGTGTCGGTATTGTGCCGAGAATTCACGGATTCAGTATCTAGTTATAGGTAGATATATGGCTACGCTACGCCACATACTAATAGACGGCACGGTGGCGTCGAATACACAAGTGTGAATCTAACTGTCTTTGCATCAACACCTCTGTAGGCTTCATATACAACAGATAGATAAGTACTAAAATTTCTACCAAGCTGCTGAATAAATTACCAAAAGGGCCAAAGCCTGCCGGGATCGCGGGACTAACGAGTAATCATGGCCACGATGGTCCGTAATTTTTACTGTTCCACCTCAAAAAGATAGAACCGGGTGGATTTGGCTCCTTTTTCCGGAGAAACTCACGTCTTAGCAGCATTGATCCTGACTAGATTGGCGGCTCGGCATCGGCAAGTTCAAGCGCTGAACCGGCCATGGTTCGTCTGATATTTCTGAATAGGTCAATTATCCAACTGCGGCAAGAACGCAGTATTTTACAAATACATAACGTATTATCCATTCGTTACCTACTGAGAAAATAAACTAGTGTCTAGAAGCCACGGGATCTCACTCTGTTTAAATTTTCGTAAAAAACAGTGCAAATGCTCTTGTAGTTTTCTTTCTGGTATACGAGGCATAGATGTTTCGTTAGTGTTTTGTTTTTATTCGTGGGGCATCACGCTGTCAAATTGACAGAAACTGTGTTCTTTCATAATGTAAATACGTCCTTAAATCAATTAGTTGGTTTACTGAATTACGATCCTATACTGTGGTAGATAACCAAACGGAATGGATTAGTTCTTACACTGATTTTCGGTAACACCTAACGTGTTTGATGGTAAATATTTATATATGATTGTGTGGTGTGAGGTAAAGATAGCAGCGGTTTTTGAACGTCAGAAAATGGAGAATCATTAAAATTATAATGAGTCCGTGTCATGACTGAAGTTCTTTTAGACGCCACATTGGTTTAGGCGCAAAAAACCCAACTCGCAAATTGGCAACCAAGTCGCAAAAGGACAAGTTCTCGAAATGGCCAATTCTCTAAAAGCCCAATTCTCAAAATGGCCAATTCTCTAAAAGCCCATTTTGCAAAATGGCAAATGATCAAAGTAGATTTTTTTCCAGGTAACTTTTATACCTACATCTGATTTCTTAATTCTGTTTAACTAAGTTATATCATTTTATGCGAAGAATTCTTAGATTTATAAGAATTACACTCTCAAATGTAGAATAAAACCATTTTTATAATTTGCCATTTTGAGAATTAGGCTTTGAGAGAATTGGCCTCTTTGAGAATTAGGCGTTTAGAGAATTGGCCATTTTGAGCACTTGTCCTTTTGCGACTACGTTGCCATTTTGCGAATAGGACTTTTTGCGCCTAAACAGCCGCGATTTATTTTATTTTTTGTGCATTTTACTAGTAAGTTTTTTAGTTTATACAGGGTGATTTATAATTCAATGCGGTCCCTACCTAAAGAAAACTTCAAAACAGAAACTTTATGACACTTAATTTCCCAAGATATGATTAGTTTTATAACAAACACTGTATTCACTAGATTGATTAGTCGTTCATATTCTATCAGAAAAATATTAATTCTAAGTGGTGACCATCGTTAATTTCTAACAATAAGCACTTAATGAGGGAGAGGTGGAAATTTTTCGAAAAAACGATAAAGTTCGATATCTCCAAAAGCAGTCAGTTTGGACCCCATGTTGTCAGGGGTAAAAGTGTTGCAAATAAGGACTAGTATCACCCATTTCAAGGACCGCATCGAATTACAAATCACCCCGTATATAATTTTAGTATTGTAGTATAGTACACTATAAAAATAGTTTAATATAAAAATAATATTTATCAATCACTCATCACGTACTCTTTATATCCCAAAGCACATAATATGTATTATCTACTTCCCAAAATCTTTCAACTAACAGTACTATGAACAAATCCGACCTACATGTGTCCGAATATAGGCTACTTCCTTATATCGCCTGGCTATTTATGACCTTTTTACTATAACGCATAAAAGTTTATGAGATACGCAAGCATTTAGGCGTTTTCTATGAAATGCTGTTACATGAAATGGGTCCATCAATTTTGCCGGTATGTGGTAAAAATACCGGTTTCTATGTACACTATATTAGCCCTTTTTTATCGTGGTTAATTCAAATGAGTCCACCTGCCCTAGAGTGAGCGGAAGGGACTGTCAGACTCGCACTGACTAAAATCCACAGAGTTTATTCAATAGCCCTTTATAGTCCAGGGTCATGGTTATTGTTAGTCTCTTTTTCCATTTCATCTATCAATCTGGATGGGTGACAATTTTGTCATAGCGAGTTTCCCCCGCGCCTCGGAAAGCACGTAAAGCCATTGGCCGGCTGTAATTTGTAACAGTCGTTACTATTAGGGACTTTACCCATGGCGCGACGCGATACAGAATTGCATCGATTGACGATATCGCTCAGATCATCAGATGTCACACAAGCGTCAGGCCTAAGAAAATGTACGGACAATCGCTAGTGTTTGCTAATGGAGTCGCACAGATTACCGCTGAATGCCACACGCTGATGATGAATGCCACAGATTACGTAACAGTGCACTTGATTCTCTGTTCGAAATTCGATTGCGCAACTACTCGTCACTGGTGACATCTTTTGTATTTGTTTGCAGCGCCTTTATGTCTTAAGTAGTAGTAAGGTGGATTTTTGTAGTTCATGGTCATTGCATCGCATTGCCCCATTAGTAAATACGTGCGACTTAAATTGGCAATCTCGATGTCGCACGAATCACGTCGCGTCGCATCGCACCATGGGTAAAAGTCCCTTAGTCAGAAGCTCTAAAAGACTGACAACCAGTCTTACCATGGAGTATCGTATTACCCAGTTACTGGGTTGCGGAGGTCCGATAGGCAGTCGCTCTATGTAAAATAGTGATATTCAGCTGCGTCTGGTTTGACTGGAAGCCGACCCCAATAAGTATAGTTGGGAAAAGGCAGGGTAGCTGATGATGATCTATATCAGTTGACTAATAACAACAGTCTCATCTAAACGCTAATGAGTGTTTGATGACTAATTGGCGACTAATTAGGATACGTTTCTCACAACCAAGAGCTTATCATAATTCTAAACAGGAAGTTCTAAGAATGCGCTATCAGTTTTCTGTTATAATTATGTAGGTATCGTCTGGGAGCCATGATTCAGAGCTGAGATAAACAAGATGATAACGATTTAGGGATCATTTAGCCCCCATGGAGGGCCGAAAGCCGTCGGTGACGTCTAAACAAGTAACTGTGGCCCTGTAACGTTAGGGGCAATTCAAGAAACACCGTGGATTTTAGTCAGTGTGCTTCACCCTGTATTCATTTGATGATTTTCCACGTAAAAAATGGATCATTAAATTCTGCAAGTTTAAAAAAAGGGCAACAGATGGCTTAGAAAAATCACGCAGTGGGTGCCTGAAGACGGTCACTGTAATAAACCCTAAAAACGCATTTTTTTTTTGGGGAGGCCCAACTGTCTCTAACTTAATTATTTGAAGGGGACCTTATCCCAGCAGTGGGACAGTAAAAAGTTAGTGTGAAAATAAGTTTTAGCACAAAAATATCCGCGCAATGAGTGCCTAAGCATGAACGACGAAAAAGAAATGGCAAGATGATCTAGACACCTTTATGTCTGGTTCGAATTGAAGCTTTAGAACTAGGAAAGATATGAGGAAGGCTTTTGCCCAGGACTTTAATGCCTTTGTCAAACTGACAGACGAACCGAATGCGTGGCGTAGCGTTTTTGTTTGTAATGTATGGAATTGTTTGAAGCCTGTCACATAGAGCATCGGATCGCTTTCGCATTTTTATATGACATGATTCGGTTCGGTTCGCTATCGCCTGTCTGTTTGACAAAGGCCTTACAGTGCCACAGCATAGTGAAGTATTGAAAAAAAAAAAAGTGTGGCACTCGAGGAGTGCCGCGGTAAAGCTATTGCATAGCACTTTTTATCAACTTACGCAATGTTTTTTTTAGGCTATGGTCAGCCACTTCAGTCAAATGAAACGTCAAGAAAATAACTCCGTGTCGAAGTCTGCCGAACTGAAACGACGTTAGACGATACGGGGTGATAGGTTTATTTTCGTTACGGAATTTCTTGATTCGGTCGCCGCGCTTAAAGCCTGCGATAAAAGCTATGCAATAGCTTAAAAATCGCCTCCCAATTTTCACTGTACATTACTGAGACAATGCGTAAGACAATTCTGCGTATACGGTAGCTAAAAAAACAGTATGTAAACTAAGCTCATTACAAATTCTCACAGTTAACCATAGTCTAAACAAAATTCCTGTCACTTCCGTAGTGATGTCACCGCCGCACCATAGAGAAACTAATTATAAATAGCAATAATAATATTTTTTGAGATGGCTTTGCCAGCTTTTATGATCGACATATCCTACTGGTTTGTGTCAATGATGAATTTTGGTAGCAACTTTTAATGACTGACTGAGGTTGGAATTACGTAGAGTTATTTTAATACTTGCATCGAAATGTTGAATTAATATGGATCTTCCCGGGATTTCTCCCGGGAAGATCCATATTAATTTTCATTAATTTTCATATCCGTATCAGTTTTCCACACGAGATTGTCTACTAGAAATAGTAGACAATCTCGTGTGGAAAACAGTATTACAAATAAATATTAATAGGTAACAAAAACATCAGAGATAGATTAGACAAATAAATTGTGTAAAAGTAAATAACTTTTTATTATTTTAATAAATCACGGGCTTTTTCTAATTCCGGAATTTTGGGAGATATCCACTTTATTCTTTCGCTGTATGAAATCAGTTTAAGTACATGAATACCTACATAATTAACCTTTATAAAGACTAATAAAATAAGGGTTTTTTTTTTAGCGTGGTAAAATCATCAAATGAGTCCTCCCACCCCGGGCAGGGCGGGAGGGACTGTCAGACTTGTACTGACTAAAATCCACGGTGTCATTCAATAGCCCTTTATGTTCCGGGGTCACGGTAAGGAAATAAATCCCGCGACCCCGGCAGGCTTTGACCCTCTGAGAGTGCGGCGAGACACTGCTCTCAAAACGGTGAAGGAAAACATCGTGAGGAAACCGGCATGTCGTAGAACCAAAAATTCGAAGACATGGTGACATCTACCAACCCGCACTGGGCCCGCGTGGTGGATTATGGCCCATTCCCTCTCACAGAGAGGAGGTTTGTGTCCCAGCAGTGGGAACATTATAGGCTGATGATGATGAGGCAATTCGTGGGTAAAATATAGTTTTTAAAAAAAATTATGCCTCTATGTCACGGAAACAAAATTGGCGATGGAAGTGACCGTATGACAGTTTTGAATACAAAATTAGCACTTCCGTAGATTTTAATACATGACATCATAATATTATTATATATAAATAATCTTTCTTCAATTACGTCATATTACGCCAGCTACATTGTAAAAAACATCACGATTTTATTTCACGTAAAGAATTATAGTCAAAGAGAGGCCCTTGTCGAATTCTACGTATTTTATCGTACTTGTAGTATTGGCCTTTTATTGTATGGCAAATTAAAAAGTGCCACTACTGAATGAACGAGGATCTAATTTAATCCATCAAATTACGTCAATGTTCGCGTTCACTTTACGCCAAAAAATGTGAAAGCTTCTGCCAAAAATTTTACAGGCCCTACCTGTAAAATGTTTGGACATGTTCCAATTACTATAACAATATGATCAAACGCTAATCTAGACATAACTATACTAAAAAAAAACCAAAATGAAAAAAATATACACATTTGCTCTACTGTGAGATCAAATCCAAAACTGCAACGTCTCTCCAGGTCTATGAATCGCTAAATCCAAATGCATAGGTCTCAGCCTACCCCGTTTATTATTCTTCCTAACAACTACTGAACGGGTTTAGATGATCCAGATTACAACTTAGGATTATTTTTATCCTGGTAGGTCGCTTTCATAACATTATTTTCTTCAAATAAGTGAATCAGCGCGCAAAACCATGCATCCAATAATTTTCTTGACCAAAATATTCCACTCCCCATTATCGTGTCTCATAATTATGGCCATCGATACTTTACGAGAAATACATTAATGGCCGTCATAAAATAACTTTTTCCATAAACTTGGTCTATTGGCACAATTTCCTACTACCCTCGACCTATTTCTATTAAGGTGCGTTTGCATTGGATGAGTAAGGTTTCCAGTAAACTAGGATAGTGGCAAATAAGCTAGTGTTTGAACTGGCCTGACCTTGTGTTTCCCTTTGTTTGTGAGTGCTGTCAAAACCGATTAAGGGATAATGTCAACAGGTGGGGCAAAAACGTTGTTTTGCGAAAGTAATCAGGCTATTAAACTTGATTATTTCAAGAAATGTATTTTTTTAAAGTGATCAAAGGAATTTAATTATCATTTTTCTGGTTTTAATTCGTGTAACTAGGATAGCAACAAGTTTTCTTATTTCATTTCTTCTCTGTCAAACTTTACTCTGCTATTCAGTCTTTTTTCTTTCATTCTTCGTTTTATATTTCCATCTATACGCATATTGTTTTAACAATGCTATAAAGTGATAATAAATTGCTTATTGGATACCACCAATGTAGCTTCATTTTAATTTAACATTGAACATTTTAAATAAGAAATTGGTACAGTCTGTAGTCTTAAAGCCCATTGGATGTATCCTTATATTATCTTTGTAACAGCGTATTCAATTATAATTGGTGAGCTAAAATATAAAAGAAAAATAAACGTATAGTTGACAAATTCCAGTAGTTACTCTACCGACAGTACTAGACTATTTACTCGACTAAAGATAAACGAAGCATTATATTTTATTAATTCACTCACTTAGGAATATTAGTGCTGCACAAAATTAATTTACATACCTAATAGTGATGTGGCATTACTATTTGCATAATCGACTAAATGTTTTTAAAAAAATGTAAAGTGTGACTTTTTAATGATTTTATGTAACAAGATATTAATTAGTTTGTAGCGTGGGTAATAATTTAATATTGCTAATCTAGGAATAATGAAGGTCGTTGTTTTTAATTAAGTATTATATTACACTAGTGGATGCACTTTGTGTAATTTGAGAACGAATGTCACCAGACACTGACTGATAATTTAGTTCATTATCTTAATTATCTCCCAGTGCCATGAGTCTGTTTGTATCTATTACTCAATTCATAGCATACATAGCAGAAATTCAGGAGTTTGTGGCAAAATAATTACAGGCGCACAAGCCGATCGGTGGAGACCATTTGATATAGCGTGTCCTCCGTGTCTCGGAAAGCACTTAAAGCCGTTGGTCCTAGCTGTCATTTGTAGATCTTTGACAGTCGTTATTGTTAGTCAGAAGCTTATAATTCTGACAACCAGTCTTACCATGCGGTATCATATTACCCAGTTGCCATTCGATAGGCAGTCGCTCCATGTAAAATACTGATATTGAACTGCATCTGGTTTGACTGGAAGACCACAATCTAATTGAGAAAAGGCTAGGCAGTTGATGAGCACGACAGAAATATAATAAGCGTCGAATATTCCCACAGCTGGGACACAGGCCCCCTTTAGTAAGATAGTGTGGGCTGTATGTAATCAACCACACGAGCCCATAGCGACTGTAACCAGTGTGGGTTAGTAATGTCACACGTCTTTGAGTTTTTGGTTCTAGGATATACCGGTTTCCTCACACGGTTTTCCTTCACCATTTTGAGAGCAGTGGTGATGAAATAACTTACATAACGTAATGCATCAGGCTAAGTTCAAACCCATTTTGGAGACTTTACCATTTGGCCAGCATTGTCAAGATTGCATTGGATAATTCTAGGTAAGCGGTGAACCGTTGACCTCATCATCAGGCGAGATCAGGGTTGGAAAAAAACAGTTTTTTTTTTTTCAAATTTATAAAACAAACAGTTCAAATTGTTTTAAACAAGCGTTTTCTTTTGTTTTTTTTTAGTTTCTGGTTTTTTACAAATTAATTCCACCTTATTTGTTGATATCTAATCGTATAAATCAATTATATTTCATTAAATAGACTACATCTTTCCAAATTCGCCCCTTGTAATGAAATTTTTACGAAAAATGATCAATGGAAAAAAAAACATTTTATGATTTTTTTCTAATAGTTTGTATTATTTCATTACAATGTCAATAAAAGTTAAAAATATGACATAGCAATGGCATTAGACTCAAATGGTTTTATGTCAAACTATTTAGACTCCTGAATCCTGAATATTAATTTATTTTCATTTTATATGCATTCATCGGCCTTGAAAAGTAGTTGAAACGGGTAATAAAAACACTGTTTAATTTCAAACTGTTTTAAACAGGTGTTTTAAAACAACTTATTTTAATCATGCCAACCCTGGGCGGGATAGTGATCAAACGCAAGTCGATCGTTAAAAAAAACCTCTGTAATGAGTTTTGATATTGCCAAAAGCGATCACACCCATAAAAATGTACACTGCTACTTCAAACCTTCTTCCCATCATTCCACACACTCCCTCTAATTCACATGACCTAATAATACTAACTAATCCGACCTAATTTTAATCTAGCACTCACTTTCTCCCACTCGATTAAGCGTGTACCTACTTTCTTGTTTAAACAGTAATGTGTACCCTGCTTTATGGCCTGTTCACGACCTCGGGTTATGCGACTAGCTACAAGACACACGCGCGTGCGTCACTACAGCTTTTATCGTTTGAGTCATGTCGCGGAAACTCCTGACATGAGAAACAACAAACAAAATAGGAGTCTGTCAACACGACTGATGATGTACCTACAATTAATTTAGGATCGACATTGCATTTTTATTCCATACTCTTAAATAATAGTGAAATAACAACTCTTAAATGTATTTTTTCCATTTGTTTTTCCCCTAGTCTCTGTCGCAAGACATTTGAAATCAAGTTTTGTGTTAAAAATGAATGCTTATAATATAAGCCTGTCTCACTGACACCGATATAAACGGACAACCTGTAACGTGAACGACTTGTCACTTGGAGCAATGGGTGAGGATCAAAAGTATCAAATTCTCCAATAAAATCAAGTACGTACATCCCGAGTCAGTGTGCAAGGTGCACGACGTGTACAGTTTGTCCATACAAAAATAGCACAAAGTAATATGGGAAGCTCCGCCGCCCGCCACGACCGTACGCTTAAACTTGTAATCCGTGGCCAAACAGTAATGAGTACCCTGCTTAAACTATGATGTCAGAATCCATCATGGCTGCCGCGGAATAATCCCGTGGAGTGTGTCCTTCATTTAGTTTAATGCGGGTGACAAATAAATTTCTCTGAATTGTAATGTTAGACGGTAATTCCAATGCGAAATTTAAGGAATAATCTGGGTTTTTTGTGGAGTAAAATATTTTAATTAAGCCTTATCTTATCGTGGTATACGATGACTAAACTCGTCGTAGTTATTTTGCGAATAGTTTTTATTATAGCTTTAAGTTCATCAATGCGCAAGAGCAAGAGCAAAGTCATTTCTAATCTTTTTACTGCTGAGTTGGTAGTTGTTGGATGACCGAATTTCGTGTTCACGTTTCTGGGTTACACACATTAAAATAAGTCGTTCAGGAGTAGTGCAGAGACACAAGATTTTTATGCATAAGAAGACGAAAAAGCTTTGAAATATTTCAGGCTTTAATTTTAAGTATTTTGTCCAGCAGTGGGACAGAGAGAAGAAAAAAAGGAAAGAAAACCTCAAAGTCATCTACAATTTTGTCGCGGGACTGTAAGGTAACCGTGGTCTCGGAAAATTTGACACTATGGATTTTAGTCAGTACAAGTCTGACAATCTCTCCCGTCCTGTCCTGGGTGGGAGGACATTTGATGAATTTACCACGTAAAAAAAAAGACGTTTACAATATTTTAATTTGCCATACATAATCATATCGCATTTTTAGAAGCACAAAGCCTAACTGCCGATTAAATACAATTTCTTTGTTCTTAAACATAATTTCTGACTCTCACCATCACATCAAAAGCGTCCAAAAATAGTGATGACGTTCATTTACGCCATAAAAGTACTGAAGACTTTTCAGGGTCATGAAACAAATAAATAAATAATAAAACCCTTGAACACATGGCTACATTTTACAATCGTGCCCTGTAAGAAAACTTTTATAGATTTTATAGCTCCATTCATTGTACATTGCTGGTTTTATATGAATTTTATTGGCATTAGTGTCTTGAAAGCAGTTGTGTATATCGTAAAGATGCTAGCTTAAGCTTTGGTAGATTTATTTGGTTCTTATGGTGATATTAAGGTGTGAATTGGTTTAGACTGTTAAAAGAGTGACGGTTCTCATTGATGATAAATTATGTTTATTTCTATTTAATTGTTTTAGATTTACGACGAATTCACCATTGAAACTGAACAAAATTAAAACAACGTAACCCCGTTTAAGAATACTATCACAGTTTTATCACATTGTTTTGTAACAAATGGTTATAATGCCTTTGAACTGACCTTTGAACTTGATTTATTAGTGAATTTCGCCCTAATCGTTCAGGGTTTGAGTTTTCAGAATTCAGCTATGCTGAAACCTATCATTATCTTAAGAAAACCTTTGGTGTAAAGGAAAAGAGAAATTAATTTCTGTAAAATGTACTGAATTTCAAAGTTCACTTTAAAATGTGTTCACTGTAAATTTGTAAAAACGTTTTTGTATGTGGGTTTCTATGTTGGGTTTCCTTGCGTGGGACAAAGTTTATACAAAAAAAAAAAGTTTTTATTTTCATTATCAATTTTTGAATTCAAATAAAGATATTTTATTATTAGGTACATTTCTTTTTAAGATTTTTTTTTATTTTATTTATATGTCACAGATTTTTGTAAAAAATATGTTTTCAGTGTTCTGTTACACTTCGAACTACTCCGTGCTTTTAGAAAATTCATATTTTTTCAGATTATTTTGAGGTCTTATTCTTCATCTTCATATAATTTTTTAAACATGACCTAATCTTACATCACCTAACCCTGACTCAGTTACCAGTTAACTAAAATATTTACACAAAATTTTAGTACACCTAAATTATATCCAGAAATCGTGCAAAATCCTCCCATATGTTCTGCACGTGTCAAAATCAGGTCATGGCTATAAAATAAATAGGTTTCTCATGTACTTGGCTCATGTTTGCTTATGTAGGTACTTGTATAGTGACGTCACTGGTTCAAGCTGCGAAGTATTTAATGAGGTGAAAGTGGATCATTAATTTATGGGTAAGTGTTAGTGGAGTTGGACTTTATGTAAAATAGCAGGTTCCTAATTAAATAACATCATTTATCCTAATTTCAATCCTGTATTTGATATTTTTCTTATAAAAAACATCTTATCAATGTTTATGTAATTTTGTTCAGTGCCGATGGATCGCCATGGAATCCGTAGCCAAGTGACTTATAAAAAAAACGGTCAGAACCGTCAAAGTTGCAAACGCCAGGTGGCGCTAAAATCGTGTTAGGCGCCAATAGACAACAAAACAAAATATGTAGGTAACCTACAGCAAAATAAATTACCTACTTTAAAAAAAAGTTCGATTCGAGAATCTTGGTTGCATGTTAACCGATCATAAAATACGTGTATCAATAAATTTTAATAAAACAATAAAACACATAAAATTAAACACATACAAGGCATGAAGCTTGATAAAAATATATTCATTAATATCATGAATGAGAAAGAAAAATACGATTTGAGTATTTGAATTAAAGTTTATTTTTGTGTAAATATCGACTCTAAAATTTCGGAACACTATGGGATATTCAGAACACAATTGAATTAGAACTTTATGCTAAGTTCTAAAAGTAGAAAATTCATGCTAAGTTCAAACACGATATTTTATATTTTTATTAGAATCGATTAATTATTTTCGTTGCAATTATACGATTAAGTTGTCAAATAAATTCAATACTTTAAAAGTTCTCACGGTAGTATTAATTAGGGAAATGATCAGTTTAACATTTAAACATTTTTATCGATGAAAACGTCTTTCTCACGAGTCATGTTCTGGGGAACCAAAAGAATATTTTACAGAATCATAGTATACTGCCAGTCTTCTTTGTGGGCCCAAGTTTGAAGGAGTTCTTAGAGGTCGCGGGACTGTCTTGTTATCAGGTAACAGTAGCCCCGTAACATAAAGAGCTATTGAAGGAAACCGTGCATTTTAGTCAGTGCAAGTCTGACAGTCCCTCCCGTCCTGCCCTGGGTGGGAGGACGATTTGATGATTTTACCACGTAAAGATAAAATTGCGATAGTCGCCTGGATACCAAAGTCGTATGGTATCGGAGACTTGTGTCGTATATACGAAGAGGCTAACCCATTGAGAATTACAGGCATAACCTAATATTATTATGACCTAGGTCACACACAATACATAACGACTCCCTGTTGGCTTGAACTAGACATAATACAAAGACTAATAAACTAGACCCCGCCCTACAAATACTTAGGTCATACAAAAAGACCTAAATAGGTCTCCAGGGCATGATGTCATTTGTCATTTGTTTTATATGCTCAGCGGGAAGTAATAATAGTCTATGATAATAATTTTAGGTTGTCTATAGCATATCATAGTCGTAAAATTTTCTAGGACAGATATAATGAAGTGTCGGTCGACTTTCATCCCTAATTTGGGTTGGAGACTTAAATGGAAGGATTATAATGGCTTAAGGACTGAATGTAGTAGATAATCTATTGTTAACTGATTCAAGGCTGATGGAACTGTGACGCTACATATGTGGCTTAAGAGGGCTTTAAAGGTGCTGATAGACATAGTGCATTCACTTGTATCTGAATATCGAGCACTCGTGGTTTTTTTTTCGAAATAAACAACGACTAGAGCCATGCATAGAGACAAAGATCGCTACTAAAATTTTCGTGATCATTCTAGCGAACGCTCTCGTAAATATTCGTCAAGAAGATGTCAAACTTGACGGTCGCGTGTGCTGCATTTAGGTATACTTACTCGGGAAAAAGCTCGAAGCTTTATTGTCTTTTCGCTACACGCAGAGAAATATCTGGCTACCTATACGAGAACTTCTGGTTGCAACCGTGACAGCAAGACTCACTAGTTACTTTACAACATTTCTAGTAAGTAATAAATACTAAGTCCTTGTTATCTCTACTACTTACTTAGTATTTATTACTAGAAATGTTGGAAAGTCAACTAGTGAGTCTTGCTGTCACGGTTGCAACCAGAAGTTCTCGTACACATTTATCTGCGTGAAAATGAATCAAATACCTACATCGAAGCCTATATCGCATAGCGACGATTTTGTCGGAAAGAGATGTACCCATACCAAATGTGCCATAACCAAATATTATGCCAAAAAAGTAGGTACTAAATAAGACAACTATTTGAGCCTCAACTAGGCCAAGAGAGGTCAAGTTGTCCTAGCTAAACTGACCCAAACTTAATAATGTTGGACAAATATGCTCAGTGTCCAGTAATGAGGGCAAGATGTGACAGTATGCCCGTTTTATTAGGAGCCTTGGATTGGGGGAATATTTTGATGGAAATAATGATGGAGTCGGGTTGGTAATATTGTCGGGATATAGCATTTATCGCTATGTACGAATATACATTCAAAGAAGAAAGAAAAAGTTATCTTTGGAAATGTGTTCCATTACGAAAATAAAACCACAGGAAAAAACATCCGTAAATATAAAAAAAAAGAAATAGAGAGCAGTCGTGGCCCAGTGGTATCGACCCCGACTTACGAGTTGTAGGTCGTGAGTTCGAACCCAGCCAGGTCAATTACTTTCTGTAATTTATTTCAACACAACTGCTTTCAAAACGGTGAATGAAAACATCTTGAGGAAACCGGCATGTCCTAGGATGAATAATTCGAAGACATGTGACATCTACCAAACCCGCACTGGGCCAGGTGGTGGATTATGGCCCACTCCCTCTAACAGAGAGGAGGCATATGTCCCAGCAGTCGGAGCATTATAGGCTGATGATCATGATAAAAAATTATCCTGTATGAGTATTTTAATATTAACAGTTTTAAATACCAGTCACCAATGAATTCGTTACAGCAGCAGTATTAGACAGTGTAAATTGGATATTATCTGTAATTTGTATGGTGTGAATAATATAAGAGTATTCTTTCTATCTTCTATGTATGTAAAGAATAATAAGATCATTTTTTATTTTACTATCTTCTGTTATCTTATATTGATGTTATTCTGTTTCTCATAAACTCAGTCCACTACAATATTTAACACCCATCTGTCATAATTTCACAATAATGACAATTTTATTCATGAACACGAATATTTTATTATTTCAATAAAATCAAACGCACGTCATAAAAATATGCATAACATTGATTTTGTCATACAACTTTGACATTTGGCCCGGAATTAATAACTCCAAAATATTAAAAATGTTTTATTTTATAACATTAGGTTAAATTGTAAATAATTTATTAAAGGCATGTATTTAATGCGGCAACTAAGTATAATGAATATAGGTTGAAAAAAAAATAGAGTGGGTACCAAACATAATGGATTGGCAGCTAATAAGGAGTATCGTAGTAAGTAAAAGATGGCATATTAATATATCAGTTATAAGCTCCGTTTTAATTTAAACTAGCATCAAGTTTTTCTTTTGGGAACTGAATTAATATCTAAGCGAAAACTTAATGATGAAAATAAAATAGAAAATGGGCATACATAAATAATACAAATCAGATTCTATTTAAAATTGTTTGTATGAAGAATAAATATAAACTAGCTTAAAATTGTGTGACTTTTAATAGCTTTGAATTAGTACCACCTGCCAGAATGCTCGACGGAGCCCCGCTTCGCGGGCATGGTTTGCTGCTAATAATTTTTTGGTATTGGTTTCCCGGGGATTCATCAATAGGGAGGTATATTTTTTAGGTCCGCCATTACTTCTTAAAATTACGTAGGTTCTTAATTCAAACTTTTTCACAACCTTCACAAAGGTGCAGGCTATTTACACGCCTTCACCATAATTAATGGTTAATAGGAGCCCCGCTTCGCGGGGCTCCTATTTCTGCGTGCAAGGTTTAAAGAAACCTAACACAAAGGGGATGGCGGGGTCTTTCAGACCCCGCCATCACCTTCGAACCTAACCTGCCCAAGTCCCGAGCTCGTTTCATTCGCTCTTGCATCCTAGGTCAAATAACTGATTACTACCTGTCATGCTGGCTCACAAAATAAACAAAACTAAACACTAACGTGTTAGTTGCACACATTACCGGCGAATGCCACCCTACTAACATTATTAGTCGCCAAGTCATTATATACAGCTCCTCGCCTAATATTTCAATTGACTGGTATAGTTTATTTGCTACCTAAACGCAGCTGCTAGTTTTTAGTTTTTATAACAGCCTTAATTTTGAACCTTACGTAATATAATAGTCGCGAAAATATTTAATCGCTGGCAAGTTATTTTATTTGTTGCAAACATTTAGTCGACTTTTAAGTTATTAGTCACTCGGAAAATAATAAGCTTTTATTAAATGACTTGCTGTTATTTTAACTACCAATGTTTATGTGGCTTTGTCTCAATGTAAGCTAAAAAAGTATTCATTTATTGGTATCTGATACTTTATATTGAAACAATTATTTCGCCGCTTGGTTCTAATACAAAATGCATCAAGCATTGAATAATTCACAGTAAAAGGAGGATTGTAATCTTATTAAAACTTTCTTTTTGGCAATCGTGTAGAAAATCCCAAGTGTTTTTTCCAACTACATATATTGGGGACAGTTGTCAGTCGAACCTGCAGCTGTCTATCGGACCTCCACAACCCAGTAACTGGGTAATGCGATACCCCATGGTTAGACTGGTCGTCAGCCTTTTGGAGCTTCTGACTAACAACTATCAAAGATCTACAAAAATGATAGCCGGGGCCAATGGCTTTACGTGCTTTGCGAGACACGGAGAAAACTCGCTAATGACAAATGATCACCCATCCACAGACCAACCTCGGCAAGTACCTACGGATCGGCCTCTGCGACTGTAATGATTTAGCCATGAGCTCCAATCGCCAAAGAAAATCGTACAGCAAAAAGAAAGATACAAAAATTGGAACTGACAAATCTTAAAAAAAAATGAATTGCAATAACATTTAGTTATTATTTTTTTTAAGAGCCTACTCTGTGTCCCACTCCTGGGCAACGGCCTCCCTCCACTCCTTCCACCTTTCACGATACTGGGCGTCCTCCTTCCAGTTCGGACGGAACCGTCCAGTTCGTCTCGCCATCACTTACATCTCAGGGCACCAGTTTTGAGCTATACATACTACATTTAGTTTAGATGATATTTTTATTTCATTATCTTTATTAAACCTACGTTCACACGCTTTACCAACTAAGTAAAATAATATGGGATACCAACCAAATATAATACAGCTGAATCGCTAAATCATCACGCGAGACACAGCGGGGAGTCAGCAGATGATTAGCTCAAAGAGAGAACATTGTATATCTCCTATAGACATCCAATTGACTTTTATTTGTCGGCGTTACGATATAAGTTATGGTATTTGGGGTTACTTAACGAAAGTCAGGAAGAGAAATAGCTTTTTTTTAAAGGCAGTTGTCAGTTTTATGTAGATTTACCGTGTAAAGTCAATTCACACCAAGACGCGACGCTGTGCGCACATTTTAATAGGAGCAACTCAAAATGTAACTTTATTTACTACACAAAAAGATACACATTTCCAGTATCGTACCGTCACGTCGCGTCGCATCTCGGTGTTTACTGTCTGACCCTTTTTTTATCGCAGTAAACTCATCAAATGCGTCCTCCCACCGAGAGACGGACGGGAGAGAATGTCAGACTTGTACTGACTAAAATCCACGGTGATCCTTTAATAGCCCGTTACAGGGTCACGGTACCTGATGAGACAGTCTCCCGATCCACTGTCTGACCCTTAGGGCAGTTGTTGCCCAGTAGTCTTTGACTGCTGGCCTTTTAGAGAGACTAAGAGTCACTCAACGAGCAATGGAAAGAGCTATGCCCGGATTTTATTTGCGGGATAAAATCCGGAACATGCATATTCGGCGAAGAACCAGAGTCACCGACATATCTCATAAAATTTGTAAGTTGAAGTGGCAATGGGCAGGCCACATCGCTCGTAGAACTGACAACCGATGGGGAAGAGAAGTTCTCGAGTGGCGACCACGGACCGGAAGACGCAGCGTAGGCAGGCCTCCCACTAGGTGGACTGACGACATTGTGAAGGTCGCGGGCAACCGATGGATGCAAGTGGCGAATTGTCGTTCGGCGTGGCGGTCTAAGGTGAGGCCTATGTTCAGCAGTGGATGTCTTCCGGCTGATGATGATGATGACTACTCTCAAAACGGTGAAGAAAACATTGTAAGGAAACCGCACTGGGCCCGCGTGGTGGATTATGGCACAGTCCCAGCAGTGGGAGCGTTATAGACTATAGATGATAACCGTGTTGTTTGGTTGGTTATAAAAACCTTATTCTTGATTTCGTCTTCATTTCTCTCTTATTTTTCTTTCTTCATGTTTGTTGTTGCGTTTTATTGGTTTTTGTGTATTACCTGTAACAATAAAAAAATAATTATTAGCAAAATAATCAAAATCAGCAGTTTTATCAATAAGTGTTCCTTTTTTAATTTTTGCCTCACTCTAGAAACTCTTACTTAATATTTATAGAAAATTAAGACCCATGTAACGCAGTGAAGAAAAAAAAATAACATAGAGTGACGCGCACTCTATGTTTCGCACATTTTCCATAGACAATAACCATAAATAACCTAAAACATAGACGATACGAATACCAAATTGGCGCCAAATCATGCCAAGGCATTACAAAGCGCTAAAAGTCTAGATATGTTAGGCAGAGTCACGAATCTTGACGGAATAGACATAGATTTATGGATAGGACGTCTAAATATGGGGGACCATAATGACTTAGTTGATAGCTCTATGGTTGACAGATTTTGTCATGGTCACGTTGAAATTTATGGCTTATGAATGTCACGTGATTTTTTGAAATATTTATCGCGGGCGTGGAACGCTAAGACTTGTGGTCAGTGCAACACGTCTTTTTCTTCTATTCTTCCCTATCAGACGTCACAGTATCATTAACTCTCTTTTCTGTTATGTCATTCCTCATACAATTCATCCATCAGTCCATCCTAGAGTCTCGTCCCACACAGAGCGTGAGAATTTGCTAATTTGATGACTTCACACAACAAATAAAACGAATTTATTTTATTCAAAACGCGTCCGAGACTTAACTATATCGGGCATCCAATTTATAATTTTACTTTTTTTTTTTTTTACTAGCCTAATCTGTCCCACTCCTGAGCAAAAGCCTCCCCCCATTCCTTCCACTTCTCTCGATGGTGTGCCTCCTGGTGTCACGCCAGTTCACTAGGAAGCCATCCAAAGCGTCCCGCCACCTTCTCCTAGGCCTGCCGCGACCCCGCCTAGCTGTCTGAAATATTTATATTAATTAATAAGCCTAAAATTGTCCACTATTAGCCTTAAAAGGTACTCGTACGCACTAAAAATCAAGTCAAGCCTCACTTTTTAAACTGCTCTAAAAATCTGGCTTTACTAAACCACATTTGAAACATGTTCCTCACGAAATTATGTTCATCTCTGAATATATTCCTACAGTAATAAATATTACCTGACATGATTATTATAAATATGACACAAGAGCAATAATTCTTTGTCTTGTCCACAGTTAAATATTACTGGTATTACAAAACATGTGTTTTTTTCATTAATTAACAGATTTGACGAAAAATATGAGACAATACGAAATAAATTAGGTTTGTTACTTGCCTGTAGTATTAAATATTAACTGCATTTGGTTATACCTATTGGAAGTCGATCCCAATATTTGGAAGACTTAATTTAAAAAAATCATGCATGCCGTAAGTTACCCTTACTATTTAATGTATAAAAGACGACGCGACGCATCCACGAAACGGAAGAATTTTATAGTGAGAAGCAATTTTTTTTAGTGTTGTCTTGTCAAAAATGTCCACTGATTGTCCAGTTGACAGTAATTTCTACTTCAAGTCTTAAAACCATCTAGTTTCCTTGTGCCATCAATCTTACTTAACCATCCTTTCGCTGTATTCTTCTAGCCATAATGAAACATGATCCTTAATCACGCAAATTAACAATTGCAAGAACTCGCTAATTGTCGCTTTTACATAAAACAATGCATAATACGTCTTAACGACTGTCACAATTTATACCAATTACCCAGTTGTGGGTAACCTTTGTCCATCAGTGGGCATCAGTCATTTCGTCTCGTCTTGAAGAACTAACTGTAATTTATAAGTGTCGATGCATTTTTATTCGAGCAATTTAAGTTGAAATTGTAACGCGTGAGTGAGATGGGGCTGGGTACATTTGATAAGCTTATAGCGGTTTTAAAATGACAATCATTTATTTAACTTTATACAGCTACTAGAGAAGCTTTATACAGCTACCTGTGCTTTCTGAATACATCTTAACAATATTACACTTTTAAAGTGACTGACAATAACTTTTAAAGCTTTTGTAACTACAGTGTTTGTCATTTTTTTTTCTAATAACTTTGTTATTCATTCCATGAACAACACCATTGTTGGAAAGTTACGTTCTTATAGGTCCTGAGCTTTGTTCACATTCTCATTTTTTTAATTATACCAAATTACGTGGTGCAAATTGAAAAAACATACTGAGTAATGTTGGTTCGAAACTTCATCAAAACATTCAAAAGTACTAATTGCGTCTTCTGTAATTTCGAGAGATAAAACAAATTCTTAAATTTCTCCTACTACTACATTAACAAGTAAGTGCTCTTGGGTACTTAATAAAACCAAATTATGTGTTTTTTTTTTCCAAATCGCTGAATGCTCATCACTTGTACCTCACAGCAAGTCATCGCCGAGCAAGTCCGTCAAACGTGGATAGTTCAGCTTTTCAATTGAGTCCCATCATCTCGTGAGTCAAACGCATGCGTCATTTATTTGGTATGCTCCTCTTGGGACCTCACGATGTTACGTGCATTCGTAATGATGATAAAGCGATAGTTGAAGGAGTTAGTGATCATGTAAGGTTTTTCCGTATTGCGAATTTAAATTGATGGAATTTTCATGACTTTTTGATTTTTCCTTTTGATTTTTCTAGACAATTTTAGCGGTACGGAATTAGATGTAATTTTTGGGAAATACTTGCTATTAATTTTTTTTTTGGGAGCAGTGGTGGCCCAGTGGTATCGGCCCCGACTTACGAGTTGTAGGTCATGGGTTCGAATCCAGCCAGGCGCATTACTTTGTGTAATTTATTTCATCGCCACTGCTCTCAAAACGGTGAAGGAAAACATCGTGAGGAAACCGGCATGTACTAGAACCAAAAAATTCGAAGACGTGACATCCACCAACCCGCACTGGTCCTGCGTGGTGGATTATGGCCTGTGTCCCAGCAGTGGGAACACTAATAGGCTGACGATGATGATGATGAAAATATTTTTAACTTTAAACATTTTCGCACAACTACTGGGTCAAAGACTTTTTTAAACCTGTTCCTTCAAATGCTCTTCATAACATTAACATTTAGCTTCACATTACAAGCTTAATATGCATATAAAAAAATGAATTACATTTGTTTTTAAATAATACTTCAAAGTTTGCTCAATCACGTCAGACGATCCGCTCTTTTTAGGGTTCCGTAGTCAACAAGGAACCCTTATAGTTTCGCTATGTCCGTCCGTCCGTCCGTCCGTCCGTCCGTCTGTCCGCAGTTTAGCTCAGAGACGCACAGTACTAGAGAGCTGTAATTTGGTGTAAATATACGGATTTGTTGTGCCGAAAAAGTGGTAAAATAAAATCTCGAAAAATATTTTTTTTTAGGGTACCTCCTGTACACGTAAAGTGGGGATGTTTTTTTTCTTTCTCGCGTACCCCTTAGTGTGGGGTATCAATAAATAGGTCTTTAAAAAATAATGTGAGTTTCCATTAACAATTTTTTGATAAAAAAATTCGTTTGTGAAATATTAAGCTTTAAAGTGCTAAATTTTGCTCGACTCGAGTGTCCCCCCCCTCTACCAGCTAAACGGTTATGTTTGGGGGTGTGAAAAAATTCACAATAGTAGTATATATAACGAAATTTAAAAGAAAATTATCATGACTGAGTAGGCTTTACAACTTTACGAGTAATAGTCCACCAACTTATAAAATGTACTTGGATATCATATTTTCTTAAACAAAATGTATCGGAGAACATGCTTTTCAACTGCAAATGTAAGTTTGTCAACTTTATTTTTACAGCTTTTATAGGTATGTTTTTTGGGGATAGGTAGGTTTTTATCGTCAACTATTTTTAAATAACTTCAAAAAAAGGAGGAGGTTCTAAATTCGTCGTAATCTTTTTTTTTATGTATTGTCCCCGATTTCTCAAAGACTCCTGGACCGATTTTGAAAATTCTTGTTTTTAAAATTAAATTCAGCGAATCAGTTTAGTTAGTTCGCATAAGTATTTTGTTGGGCAACTACGGAACCCTACACTGTGCGTGGCCCGACATGCACTTGGCCGGTTTTTATGTTTAACTGGCTTGAATGACGAGAGTAAAGATCTTTACTTTATTAATCACTTCGTCATCACTTTATCCGTCTATTCATCTCGTGAGTCAACCGAATGTGTCACTTCTAAGGTATGCTCCTCATTCCTCATAAACTATTACCACTTCTGCCGTATGCATCAGTAATATGTCGGCTCTCAGATCCTAGTTACATACTGCATTAGAAATGGATGGCTTTGAATTATTTATTATTTGATGACTAATAAATAAGACATTTTATTTGTTACGTTACCAAGTGATACATTTAAATCTAAACAGTTCCTGATGTCTCACATAAATCACCTGCTTTAATATGGCAGTCTTTTTAAGATTGACTATTACTATCCCTCTGCTAGTCAAAGGCCTACCCAATTGATTTCCAATTTGGCCTGTGTTTAAATCCTTTTGCCCTTTCTACAATTATTTATAAATGGTGAACCATAATCTTCTAGTTTATTCATCTCTATCCGTTGCGATCTTAGTTGTTACCTTCTGTCTCTATCTATCATTTTCAAACAGTCTATTTTTTCTTTAAGTACTAGTATTAATACTTACTTTTATGATCATCCATATTTCTCAAGAACTCTTCATTAAAAAAGAAAATGGGTTTGGTCTCAACCAGAGAGAAATACAAGCGAAAAAGGCATCTAGAACCTAAGGCCTTATTATCTATCTGCCTTAGACCAGCTCACCCAAAAGGAGCGGCAATTCCTGCGCATCGATGCCGACGACGGAACATAGTAAAAACTTTTTGGCACCGGAGTCCCAAAGACCTATTCCTCATTCTTTCACACATAACAGCCAAACAACGAAAAAAATATTTTGATTTTCTTCTTAAATTCTCAAAAATCAGAGTGTATCAACCAAGTCGCAATTAGGAACATACCAGTTCGTAACAATTCATTGTCATAACATCAAATCTGTTAATATCTGTAGTGACATGCGGTCCGATGGTGCACGCGATAGTAAACTGTAATTATATGGTTTTATGTACCGTCAGGGTCTTGTTATGTAGAGTAGGATGCATTTTGTACTAGTAGGTATGTGCTTCTTCTAATCAGTT
Source organism: Agrotis clavis (assembly GCA_954870645.1). Lineage (NCBI taxonomy): Eukaryota > Metazoa > Arthropoda > Insecta > Lepidoptera > Noctuidae > Agrotis > Agrotis clavis. Next base: position 3,573,826 of record OX940942.1, read on the forward strand.
TTTGACTTCGAAACAATAGTTTGGAACTTAGTGAAAAGACTTTTGACGAGAGGAGACGCTGAACTTTTCATTTTTCTGACGATTGAATAAGATTTTATTCGATAATAACTGCACAACGCACCAACTAATTGTGAACATCGACGCTGAGTTGCCAGCATGTCACATTTCGAAAAGTGTGCCATGAAACTGCACAATGATTCTGCGTGCCTTTCATTATCGTATTTTATCTTATTACTTTGTCTTTTGATCAGGAAATACTGTTCTTTGTATCGTGGGTGCGTTTACAAACATAATATAAACTCATAAACAAAAAAAAAATACAAACATCCGAATTGAGAACCTCCTCCTTTTGGAAGTCGGTTAAAAACTCGAAAATTTCGTTATGGACGAAAAATCGGCCCGTGTAAATCCCCAATTCGTGATCATATTATAACAACCCAAAAAGAAGTTGACTAGTATTATCTTCGTCCTGCGGCTTCGCCTGGTCACGCCCCTCATCCTCTTTAAAACCTACTTTACTCAGGATCAATGAAACTTTCTACTGGTTAAAGATTTTTTGAAATCGGTGCAGCATACTTTAGGTTTTATACAGTTTAGATTATACATACGCTATGAACTGTCACATTTTCCCACAGACCGGTCACAAGTACTCGTAGACTGCTACAATTGTTATAACTGGGTTAATCAAAAGCTATAAATAGCAACTATAAAACATTTATATTGGTCTTAAAAATATCGTAGAACATGCACACCATAGTCTAACCTAGTTTTAAGACTATATCTTTAAATAATAGGTAGTTTTCATTTGATAGTAAAGAATGTTTTGTTCCACCAGTCTCTCCATGTAAACTAGTGTTTTGTTCTGTTGGTAAATGCCAGTTCCTCACCTCTTTGTATTTATTATACCTACAACCAACATCGAGAAAAAATATTCCCTCTTGGCTCTAGCCTTGGTCACAGGAGACAGAGACAAAGTCTACGATGGAGTGAGCTTCCCCAGAAGAAGCTCGAGGGTCTATCTTAATAATTCACTTCGCAACGTCATTGGTTAATCTTCTACTATTCATTTAGAATAGTCCTAAATGGTCGTTTCAGACCCGCTGTTCACTCTAACTTTGAAGAGATTTTGGTTCTTTTCCCATTACCACAAATGGATCCACGGATATTTTGAACGTTACAAAACTTTTACTCAAAAACAAAAGGAATTACTAAATATAACTTACAATACCCATTTGAAAAGGCATAAAATCTTAATTACATGATCACTAAAATGCCATGAGTAATAAATTACGAATCCAACTTTTATTATCAACATGCATTTACGATCAATACAAAAAGTTGTTTTTCATAAATTGTCGTTCGATACATTGTCTTACTTTCCATCAATTAAATTGTTATTGTGGAATGTTTTACAGTCGTTTAAGTACTTGATGAAGATAATATTTTTGTTTTGAATACTGTTTTTTACTTACGTATATAGATTTAGATAAAGATATATTTATTTGTATAAAACATGAGTGGTATACAATATACAGGTCTTAATAATAAATTATGAGGTAGCTGCATGTTTTGCCATCTAGGTATGGCGTACAAATTTTTTGGTTGAAATAATATTTCAACCTATATTATAGTGTGAAGTTAAGTTCAAACAACAACATAAAAAGAAAATAGAAGGGAAGTTAACAATATTAATTCTTACTTAACAATTTAACATTCAAGAAATATCGCAATTGAATTGCAGACGCTTATAACTTACTCATTCATTTAAAATTTCCGATTTAGGGGTCTACTTTCTTAGTTCGAGAAAAAAATACGGGCCAGGCCCGTTTCTGAGTGAGCCCTTCTCCCTATTAGCCTCATCGTACACTAGACGACGCAAGTCTCCGATATCTTACGATTTTGGTATCGAGGTGACTATCCCAATACAAATCCATAGAGGTTCTTACACAGGCACGCGACAATGGATACCAAAGTCGTAAGGTATCCAAGACTTGCGTCGCCTAGTGTACGAAGGGGTTTTGTCCATCAACGACAATAGTGGCCCGAGCCGATTCTAAATGAGCCTTACTCATTATTGGTTCTGAATTCATAAGTTCTGACCACATATTGGGTGTCGGGACGACTATCCAATCATGCAGAGTACTAAATGAATTTAATTGTGTACAAACAACAGTAAACGGTGATATTAAAACGAATGGCCAATGAAAATTCAATAAGTTAGTTATTTCGAGAATCGGGTTATGTGTTTCAGAAAGCCGACTTGTTACACATTTGAGAACGATGTGGTATTTTGAGGGTAGACGGATATTCCAAGATCTGTTATAATTATGACATATACATATACAATTTGTACTTGTAGAGTTTTGATTCAATCGTCATTCTTGGTAACAATCCCACCGCACTATTCCCAAACCACTGCAACTCCTGAAAGCCAGAATCATCAGTGGCGATCACCAGATAAGCGTCGGCAATGAAGCTCGACGAAGTCCTGGAGACCATAATTTAACTGACTTGGATTCTGCAATGAAATTTTCATTATTGGTAAGTAATTTTGACATTCAAAAGCGCCTTCTCATCATTATTATACGAGTATTTCGGACGATGACGAATAAAGTGGCATTATGGCACTAACAACAGTACCTAGTGACTATTTCTGCATAAACATTCACTTTGTCCAGACCGTATAGTATTTTTAATTAGCGTGGCTAAATAATAACAGCCGCACAGGCCGATCTTCCGAGCTAAGCCGAGATTGGTCTGTGGATGGGTGACTATCTGTCATAGCGAGTTTCCTCCGTGCCTCAGAAAGCACGTAACGCCATTGGTCACGGCTGTCATTTTGTAGATTTTTGACAGTAGTTACTGTTAGTCAGAAGCTCTAAAGTCTGACAACCAGTTTTACCATGGGGTATCGTATTACCCAGTCACTGGATTGTGGAGGTCCGATAGTTAATCGCTCCATGTAAAATACTAATATTCAGCTGCATTTGGTTCGACTGGAAGCCGACCCCAATATAGTTGGGAAAAGGCTAGGCAAATGATGAATTAGCCTGAAAATGTCTTTCTTTTCCCCTTTTTCTAGACTTTCAAAACAATAAAACCCGACCATAACAAACTATGGTCTACGAGTCGACAACAAAAAACTCTTGAGTAATATTTATTCCCCAAAACTGTAACACGGATGATATCTAAAGTATGTTTGTTAATGGATTGTGTACTTTATATGAAATCGTGAGTATTTTACGGTCATTTCATCAAGATAAGGTTTCTTAAGAGATAACGTGAATTTTTTGGGCCTCTCTCAACTTTTATGATGTTATTAAGAGGAATCTTGTTATCACTTTTATGTGGTTGTGAATTCTTATTAATTTTACTGTTGTTGGTTTTGATTTAATTTTGGAGAAAATTGGAGAAAAAAACATGAAATTATATCACGGATTTATCCGCACTGGGTGAAGCGGAACTTTCAGAATCAAACGTACTTAAAATGGATGATGCTCACTAGTTCCACCATCAATTAGTTCCATGGAACTAGTGAGACTTTTTTTCTCAGTAGTTCCATGGATTTTGATAATGGAACAAATGATACAAATCTTAATCGAACTCGTCTCACTAGTTCCACCGTAGTTTTTCAATGGAACTAGTGAGATTTATTTTTTCCCATTAGTTCTTTTTAATTGAACAAATGAAACTAAAGTTAATCACAACATCATTGTCATGAAAAAATTGTACTAGGGTTGCATAATATTAAGGTGGTATTTATTTTAGCAGTTCTGTCTCTACGCACAAGTTTTTTCGAACTAATAATGCGAAAGTAAGTTTGTAAATTTTTTTGGGCATCCAGGATTAACTGAAAATATTTTTTATTGGTGAAGAGAGCGGGCAACAGAAACATCTTCTTTATGATCCTGTTCTCCTAGTACTTTTAGTTTAAATTCCGCATTGAGTTCAGGCAAAACATTTTTCATGATCCAAAGAACTAATGGAACTACTGGGAAAAAACAATCTCACTAGTTCCATTGAACAACTACGGTGGAACTAGTGAGACGAGTTCGATTAAGTTTTGTTTCATTTGTTCCATTATCAAAGTCCATGGAACTACTGAGAAAAAAAAGTCTCACTAGTTCCATGGAACTAATTGATGGTGGAACTAGTGAGAATCATCCCTTAAAATAACCCAATTGCTTCGGCTGCCTTTGCGTTCCATGACAATTTTTAGTCAGCCTTGTGATTATATGGACATATTTTGGGCCCGGCAGAAAAAAAAATGGAAAAATATTACCCACAAAAATAATTATGTAAAAATTACGGCCGAAAACATAACTTCCTTTAACTTTCAAAGTCGGTTAATTACAAACTTCAATCGATGAGTACTCAATGCATACATTATCAGAAATCGTTCATTCAAATTAAAGTGTAACCCACTTCGAGTGGCAATGTCATCAAGTAAGTAAGTGTCGACTTGTTGAGTCATAGACCTTATAAGACCCCGTCCACGGCTTCGGGCGCTACGACTTTCCATGCACATTATACAACTGTGCTTCAGACGTAAAAGGCTATTGAAGGACACCGTGGATTTTGGTCAGTAGGTACAAGTCTGACAGACAAGTCTGACAGTCCTTTCTGCCCTTCTCTGGGCGGGAAGACTCATTTGACGATTTTACCACGCAAAAGAAGGTCTACTAGAGTCCAGTGAAACATTGGTCGATTCAAACGAATGCATTCGATTCACAAATTGAAAAACATTTATTAGTTCATATTTTCTGAGTCTGTACTTAAGAGCCCTTTTACCCATTTGCGCGTAGAACTAAAATTATGGTCGTCTAATTTACCATATTAAGTAATAGTCCAACATTTTTGAATACCTGTAAAAGAAAGACCAGTCTTTCGTGTTGTAATTTGACGTAACATATTTCAAAAAACTCTTTTATTAACTTTGTGGTAATTAATCTCCGACAAGTAGTTTACTGAAAAATCAACGCAGAGTCGATTTGCGACTCCTACATCTACCATTAATATTCGTAATTTTAACCAAAAAAAATACACAAATCATCAGACATACGTTTTTGTCGTCAAACTGCGTAGTAGAATTTATATTTTTAATAACACAAATTGGTAAAAAAATAAATTCTGAGGTCAATTTTTACGTTTTATATCGCTGTTTTATCGCCATTTTTGGTTCGAACAAAGCGTAATTACATTAAAAAAAACTATGTAAATATAAACTATGTTTACAGACTAAACTAATTTCTATTAATGACAATGGGCAAAAGCGGTCCAAGATCCTCCACTTATGACACTTATGGGAAATGAAAGAACATAGTTGTGACATCATTCTGGCAAAAGATTATCGAAATCTGTCCTGGGGTTCTTTTTTTATTTCCGTTTAAAAGTGACTACCTAATTTATCCTAACCCAACTTTTTTCATTCAGCTGTAAATGATGCCCGACGCATACTGAACCATCTGGGAAGGCGGTTGGCTTATCTTTGACTTACACCGACAAAAAATACCGCAATGAGACCTTAAATAGCTAACCTAATCTAACTTTTTTTGTTCAGCTAAAAATGATGCCCGACGCATAGTGAACCATCTGGGAAGGCGGTTGGCTTATGTTTGACTTACACCGACTGAAAATACCGATGAGACCTTAAATAGCTAACCTAACCTAACTTTTTTTGTTCAGCTACAAATGATGCCCTACGCACAGCGAACCATCTGGAAAGACGGTTGGCTTATGTGTGACTTGGACGCACTAAAAATACCAACGAGACCTTAAATAGCTAGCCTAACCTAACTTTTTTTGTTCAGCTGTAAATGATGCCCGACGCATACTGAACCATCTGGGAAGGCGGTTGGCTTATGTTTGACTTACACCGACTGAAAATACCAATGAGACCTTAAATAGCTAACCTAACCTAACTTTTTTTGTTCAGCTAAAAATGATGCCCGACGCACAGTGAACCATCTGGGAAGGCGGTTGGCTTATGTTTGACTTACACCGACTGAAAATACCAATGAGACCTTAAATAGCTAACCTAACCTAACTTTTTTTGTTCAGCTAAAAATGATGCCCGACGCACAGTGAACCATCTGGGAAGGCGGTTGGCTTATGTATGACTTGGACCCACTAAAATACCAACGAGACCTTAAGGTCTGCTGAAGCTGAACAAAAAAAGTTAGGTTAGGTTAGCTTTTTAAATAGCTATTTAAGGTCTCGTTGGTATTTTAGTGGGTCCAAGTCATACATAAGCCAACCGCCTTCCCAGATAGTTCAGTATACGTCGGGCATCATGTTTAGCTGAACAAAAAAAGTTAGGTTAGGTTAGCTCTTTATTTATGGTCTCATTGGTATTTTTAGTGGGTCCAAGTCACACATAAGCCAACCCTCTTCCCAGATGGTTCACTGTGCGTCGGGCATCATTTTTAGCTGAACAAAAAAAGTTAGGTTAGGTTAGCTATTTAAGGTTTTGTTGGTATTTTTAGTGGGTCCAAGTCACACATAAGCCAACCGTCTTCCCAGATGGTTCACTGTGCGTCGGGCATCATTTTTAGCTGAACAAAAAAAGTTAGGTTAGGTTAGCTATTTAAGGTCTCATTGGTATTTTCAGTCGGTGTAAGTCAAACATAAGCCAACTGCCTTCCCAGATGTTTCAGTATGCGTCGGGCATCATTTTTAGCTGAACAAAAAAGTTAGGTTAGGTTAGCTATTTAAGGTCTCATTGGTATTTTCAGTCGGTGTAAGTCAAACATAAGCCAACTGCCTTACCATATTTTTTTTTTTTTTTTTTTTTTTTTTTTTTTTTTTTTTTTTTTTTTTTTTTTTTGTTGAGGCAGGAGTGGGAAATCCCCACGGACACCTCGGCTGTCTCACCGTCTCTCGGAGACCATGAGACAGTCGAGGTAGTGTGGGACTCGAACCCACTAAAACCCACTCCTGCCCGGCCAGTGTCCCTCTGCCGTAGCTCGCAGAGACCTTTATTTCCAATTTTTATTTGAGGCGCCCTCAGGCGGTCGGAGAGACCACTTTCATAACGGTTTTTAGTTTGCTAGTTGATTTTAATTCAAAGTGTTATTAATTCCTGTGTCTCTACTAATTGTTTAGTTCGTATTTATATTTACTATTTTCCAAAGATTTCTGTTTTACTATTTTATCAAGACTTATAATTGTAATGTTATGTACTAATTGTTTGCTATCTTTCTGCAATTTTTATCAAAATATTAAATTTACCAATTGAGCCAAATAATTGTTGTTTTTACTCTTTAACTTTACCCGCATGACGTTTCACACCCAGTCTGGGTTCCACCAAAAACATTTCCTCGCTTTCTTTTCAATGATATTGAACTGACTATATGCTTATCATATATCGTAATATTATTTACTTGAAGCGATTCTGACGTTTCAATGTTCCCAAACTGTGAATCCTCTCTAAGCCCGACGCAACTTGACGATTCCACTGAAGTTGACTCAAGAACTAGTTTAATTGTGGCCACTTTCACATGAAAGTGGCTCCAGTTATCATCGCTCATTGGGCCAACCTCAGTGGTTCGCTCAATGCGGCTGCTATTCGGTTGCGTCGACCTTGTTTCTGCCGAGGCGCAGGAAGTGGGCGCAGCGACAACCTTAGCAGTATGCAATTGCTGCTCTAGCAAATGCGTCCCACTTCCCGCGTATCGGACATTCGCTACTAAAAGCGCTGTGCCCAGCGGCCCCCAGTTTGGCTCTGGTGCAGTTCACACATTGAGGCGCCGTGCCGATCCGCTTCTCCGGGCAGTCCACACTGAGGTGCAGACCACCACAGTGGCTGCACAGATCGGCAGGCTCCGAGCACAGGCGCTTCCCGTGCCCGAACGCCAAGCAACGGGTGCACTGCACCAGAGGCGTCTGATCCTCGACCCGCACTCTTTGGAGGTCGATCCGGAGCCTTCCTCCCTCGAGCGCGCGCCTCCAGATTGCAGGGGACACACTGAGCACAACGCTATTAACATGCGGGTTCCTGCTCTTCCGCCTATATTTTACCGCAATCCTGTGGTTCCCGTCGTCGAGGCCGTCAAATATCTCCCGGTTCTGATTCTTGAGGGCCCTTAACAACTCCTCGTCGGAGTGTACCACCAGCACATCCCTCAGAATCAGAAGCGGGTCTCGATTCTTTACGTCCTCGACGACGAGGTTCTCTCCAACCGTCCGCAGGCGCTCCCTTACTTTACGCCTCTCTTCCTCCGTTTTACATCCTACTATTATTTTCTTATCCTTCGCCTTTCTGACTCGCTCCACGCGCACCCAGCCGGCCTTCGCATCCACCGCCGTCCTGACTTTTTCGAGGATTTGGTCTCCGGTATCCATTTCATCTGTGGAGGACACGACCACGGAGTGCAGCGTCGTTCGCTCCAGGGCCTGTGCCCCAGTTTGGCTCTTACTTCCGGACGCTACACTGGCGTAGGTTGCCCTCTCCACAGTCTCCCTGCCAGCCAGACTATCTCGGAGTTTATCCATCTTCTCTGCGTGGTCTTTCAACTCCGAGATGTGCTCCTTGAGGGTGTTGAGGAGCTCAGTCTGGCCAGCGAGAATCTCGACGGAAACGGGCGAGGGACCACGGACAACGGTGGACGCGACGGTAGTCGGCTCTGGCGCGGTCACAGCCGCGTTGGGGGCCCGATCGAGCTCCGCGTCTTCGACCAGCTCGAAGAGCCGGTCTAGGGCCTCCAGCACTGCATTTTTAATGTTAGTCTTGAGGTTGCGAGAGCTGCCCAGGCTCTCCTTCGCTTTCTCTAGGCACGCTCTCGCCTCCTCAAGACGGTTGCAGCGCTCGGCCACAGTCCCCTCGAGCGGTCCGGTGGCGCGCACAGGACGCGGGCGCCCTTTTGGCGTGGCGAAGACCTCGATGGGGTCAGGAGGGGTGGTGTCCTCGAAGGAGATCCGCCTCATCACGTGCTCAGGTCTCAACAAGGGAAGCAATATCTCCCCCAAGGACCCACCCGTCGACTGCTCTTCATACAGACCGTCATGAGAGTCGGGGGTGCCCATCGGGGCGAAAGCACACGGATCCTTGTAAAGAGAGGGTCGCGTCTGTCTCTTCGCTGCTGAGAAGGAGAGGATCATGGAACACTGGCTTCTGAGTCCCTGTAAAGGGGGGGCACAGAGTATACAAATAAATAAATTTAATCAATCGAAATTTTTTGCGAGCTAGACGCACGTGCGGGGTATCGTTGGATCGGGCTCCGCGCGGGCTAGTCGAATATGTAATAAAGGATTTAATGACAAGAGACAAAATTTTGAGTTATGGCCGAAAAACCAGTTTTTTACGTTAAATTTAGTGTTTTTCACCCCCAGTCCGGAACTAGGGCCACGGAAAGCGGACCTGATCACTGGAATAATTGAGGGCGGTTGCTGAGACTATTTTAAATTTGAAACGGTTAATTTAGATCAAAAAATGACGAAGTTACTGAATTAAATGTGGTGAAATTTTGACAAAAAAATTGAAAAAATGCAAAATAAGGGTAAGGGTTGAGATTTAGGGGTTGCGATTTGTGTCAAACGATAGGCGTCCGCCTTTTTAGGTCTAATTAGCTGAAAACAGCTTCAAAATCGCACTTATAACTAAAAAGATATCGATTTGCCTTACCATATGGTTCAGTATGCGTCGGGCATCATTTTTAGCTGAATGAAAAAAGTTAAGTTAGGTTAGCTATTTAAGGTCTTGTTGGTATTTTTAGTGGGTCTAAGGCACTTATGAGCTAACCGCCTTCCCAGATGGTTCAATATACGTCGGGCATCATTTACAGCTTAACAAAACAAGTTAGGTTAGGTTAGGTTTGAATAGGTAAGGTTAGGTTAGGTTAGTAGTCACTTAAATGGACATAAAAAAAGAACTCCCGGACGGATTTTGATAATCTCTTGCCAGAATGATGTCACAACCATATTCTTTCATTTCCCATAAGTGTCATCAGTGGAGGATCTTGGACCAAGTTCCATACATTTTTGCCCATTGTCCTTTCATTAAAATCCCTTCATGTAATCAAACATACTATCGTTTTTAAAATCACTCTAAACTAGTATAAATTACGAAACATAACCGGGCTGCGATCAGTACGGCTCCAGCGCCCGTCGACGTAGGACCTGTATCACTTTTTTCCTCGTCCTGATTATAGAGCGTACGTATCGTGAACGGAATATTATACTACGACTGCCACATTTTGATTCTCTCCATATTTTTTTCATAAGGTAAGATTTTCGTTACTTTATCAAACTAAAGTATTATTATAATTATAATAGTAGTTTGTAGAATTTGTGCATTAATTAGCTATCCGTTTTTGTTTTATTAGTTTTTGCAATGGGGCGCAAGAGTGGTGAGAAATCCAATATGGCGGCCTCCCCAAGATCGCGGTCGGGCTGTTTGAAATCCACCCCCATGATATGGGTATCAAATGAAAGGGTTTGCTGTCAGGAATATGAAAAAAATAGTCACGTGTCTTAAATCCAACATGGCGGACATCCAAGATGGCGGATTGGCTGTTTGAAATGCATCCCCATGATATGGGTATTAAATGAAAGGGTTTGCTGTCAGGAATATGAAAAAAATAGTCACGTACCTGAAATCTAGCATGGCGGACATCCAAGATGGCGGATTGGCTATTTGAAATGCATCCGCATGATATGGGTATCAAATGAAAGGGTTGCTGTCAGTAATATGAAAAAAATAGTCACGTGTCTTAAATCCAACATGGCGGACATTCAAGATGGCGGATTGGCTATTTGAAAGGTACCCCCATGATATGAGTATTAAATGAAAGGGTTTGCTGTCAGGAATACGAAAAAAATAGTCACGTGTCTTAAATCCAACATGGCGGACATCTAAGATGGCGGATTGGCTGTTTGAAATGCACCCCCATGATATGGGTATCAAATGAAAGGGTTTGCTGTCAGAAATATGAAAAACCCACGTTTTCAATTTTCTTAAAAAAAAAAGAAAATAACCCTACGGGGCTGAGAGAGGGGCCACTCAAAACGTGGTGGCGTATATTATTTATGGGATATATTTACATGAAGTGTATAGATCGTGGTAATAACTTGCAAAGATACGCTCCCACGCTTTGAGTGGCTCTTCTCTGCCCCGTAGCACAGTAAAAATATGGATAGTACCTACGGAAATTACGTACTAACGTTCGAAACGGTGCACTCACACAAACACGCGCATCTACGAGGCTTCTAAGCGGACATCGCAGTGCTGTCAGTTCTGAGTGCCGCGTAAAGACGAGTTGCGTTTATTTATGTTACGTATAATTATGGCTGTGTGAACTCGGCTTCATCATAACCGGAGATTTTGTTTTTTAAACTCCCTGCTTATTTTGAAAGGTAAGAATGATTTTTATCAATATCGAATTCTATATCCGCGTGACCGTTTAATAAATTCGTTTTGTAAAAAAAACCAACATGGTTTCTGCTACAATTTCTCATAATAGGCGTCTTTTTATAGTTTTCGTCTTCGAGGGTTTTGAATCCGATAGTGCTGTCAAAATGTAAATCCAAGATGGCGGCTGCAAAAAATATCGAGGTTTTCGTCATGGGTGTCGTTTTCATGGTTTTCGAGGGTGTTGAAACCGATGGTGCAGTCAACATGTAAATCCAAGATGGCTGCTGCAAAAAATATCGAGGTTTTCGTCATGGGTGTCGTTTTCATGGTTTTCGAGGGTGTTGAAACCGATCGTGCAGTCAAAATGTAAATCCAAGATGGCGGCTGCATAAATTATCAAGGTTTTCGTCATGGGTGTCGTTTTCATGGTTTTCGAGGTTGTTGAAACCGATGGTGCAGTCAAAATGTAAATCCAAGATGGCGGCTGCATAAATTATAGAGGTTTTTGTCATTTGTGTCGTTTTCATGGTTTTCGAGGGTGTTGAAACTGATGGTGCAGTCTGAATGTAAATCCAAGATGGCGGCTGCCAAAATTATCGAGGTTTTCATCATGGATGTCGTTTTCATGGTTTTTGAGGGTGTTGAAACCGATATTGCTATCAAAATAGAAATCCCAGATGTCAAATAACAAAAATCACATGAAAATAACATGAATAAGATAAATATTAAGTATTGAAAAGTAATTTGCGCAAAGCATTTTTCGTTAAACACAATTGCAGTTACAATATGGTGCCTAGGTCATCTTATACTTAGTTGAAACGCATAGTACGGTGCGCAGCCACCGGGTTAATCAAGCATCAGCGCCACATAATTATGTTCCATTCTCCGCGCTCGTGACAACCCTAACGCTGCAGTTGAGAGCGTAGGTATTTATTTCTACAATTAGGCCTAGTTTCCATACTTTGACTGCACCATCGGTTTCAACGCCCTCGGAAACCATGATAACGACACCCATGACGAAAACCTTGATATTTTTTGCAGCCGCCATCTTGGATTTACATTTTGACTGCACCATCGGTTTCAAAACCCTCGAAAACCATGAAAACGACACCCATGACGAAAACCTCGATAATTTATGCAGTCGCCATCTTGGATTTACATTAAGACTGCAACATCGGTTTCAACACCCTCGAAAACCATGAAAACGACACCCATGACAAAAACCTCGATAATTTATGCAGCCGCCATCTTGGATTTACATTTTGACTGCAACATCGGTTTCAACACCCTCGAAAACCATGAAAACGACACCCATGACGAAAACTTCGATAATTTATGCAGCCGCCATCTTGGATTTACATTTTGACTGCACCATCGGTTTCAACACCCTCGAAAACCATGAAAACGACACCCATGACGAAAACCTCGATAATTTATGCAGCCGTCATATTGGATTTACATTTTGACTGCACCATCGGTTTCAACACCCTCGAAAACTATGAAAACGACATCCATGACGAAAACCTCGATAATTTATGCAGCCGCCATCTTGGATTTACATTTTGACTGCACCATCGCTTTCAACACCCTCGAAAACCATGAAAATGACACCCATGACGAAAACCTCGATAATTTATGCAGCCGCCATCTTGGATTTACATCTTGACTGCACCACTATTTCAACACCCTTGAAAACCATGAAAACGACACCCATGACGAAAACCTCGATATTTTTTGCAGCCGCCACCTTGGATTTACATTTTGACAGCACTATCGGATTCAAAACCCTCGAAGACGTAAACTATGAAAAGACGCCTATTATGAGAAATTGTAGCAGAAACCATGTTGGTTTTTTTTACAAATTATTTACGAATTTATTAAACGGTCATGCGGATATAGAATTCGATATTGATAAAAATCATTCTTACCTTTCAAAATAAGCAGGGAGTTTAAATAACAAAATTTTAATCTCCGGTTATGATGAAGCCGACTTCAAACAGTCATAATATATACCTACACAACGCAATACACTCGTGATTTTATAGAAATAAACGCAACTCTTCTTTTACGCGGCACTCAGAACTTCTTACAGTAGCTCGTTCTGTGTTCTTGTAGTAGATGTTTAAGGTTCACATTCATAAAAAATATGAAAACACGGAAAATGTATTAAATTTAGGTTATATTCGATGACTAAGGGCTGATTTATAATATTCAGACAACTTTTATCTGAGGAATGAAAATAGCGGTTTGACATATTTTCTATAGATAAGCTGTCGAACCGCCATTTTTATTCCTCAGATAAGAGTTATCTGACTATTGTTCAAACTTCACTTCTTAGGTTAATCGCACATTCAGTTTTACTTCCACAACAATAAAATATAACTAACTTTAACTCACAGGTTATTTTTAACACAAAATTTAATTAAAATCACCAGAACAGTTTGTTAACATTCGACATCAAACGAATTATCTAACAAATAATTATGGCGGCGCCGCCGCCGGGCACATGTCGTTCAACCAATCAGCGCGCGAGATGCTTTCCGTTCTATACCATTTAACAGTCTAATAGACTGAATAAACAAAAACAACTTTTTCAGAAATGTAACCAAAGTGCATTACGATTATAACGGCTCAAGATTGTTTAGTCCGTCTCAACACTAGCGCTACACTGGTTGCGTTGTGTATGTGTGAATAGCTACGCACACATGAACATTGCTCCCGTCTTTTACCTAAACTCGAGCGTTCGAATTTTGTAAACTGGCTCTTAAGTGGCTTATAATGTTTTAAACGCACCCGAGATACAAGAGAAACTCCTAATGATGATCTTTATATTTTGACACTTTAAAAGTATTGGTAACTGATCTATCAAAACTTAAAGCATTAATTTAAAGTTGACTTGCGTCAAATGCTTGTCAATCACGTGAGTACCGCGTCAACGCGTTGCTCTGTAGTCACTGTCACAAGACGCGTGTCGTATGAACTTGTAGTTTGTGGCCATAGGTTAAAAAGCTCATAAGAAAAGCTTATTGTAACAGTCAACAATAATGCGGGCTTACTTATCAGAAGTCGTGAGCTTGCAGCGAGAGAAGAGGAATGTCTTTGGAGGTTTAGATCGTTTTTTTTTTGGTACTTATGTATAGATGTTTTTAAATATAGTTGAACTAGCTTATGCTTGCGGCTACGCCTGCTTGGACTTACATAACTGACCTAACAGATCGAACTATCCTTTGTGTTATTCAAGTTTATAAGAGCTACCTGCGTGTCAATTTCATACAAATCCGTTCTAAAATTTTGTGTTTTTGATGAACGACACCCACCTATCCATACACACTGCTTGTCAAGAAGAACATGATTTTCAGGAACGCCAGTTAGAAGCTATGAACTGAGCACAAAGTTGAAATGTAAAATTCCTTGTTTTTTTCCTTGTGCCAGACTCAAGTGGTAATAATTTTAGCAAGACGATATGATTCGGTTATTCCCCAGTCATAATTCAAGGAAATCGGCCGGATGCTATGCCCGTCTAAATATTGGTAAAACCCGAATTGAAATTAATATGTTACACTATGTAATACTAATAAGGTATACATAATATGTTTGTGATTACCTATCATAAGATTGAAAACCGTTTGACCGAATTTCATTTGACCGAAAACTTTTCAACTATTTTCATTTGGTTTTTTTTTACTTCATCGAAGTCACGTTTGCCACTGTTTCAGTTAACCTATTATCTATTCGTTTTTTTTCGTTACTCCAACACTTCGTTTGGCCGAAAAACTTTTTACCGATGTTACACTTACTCGATACGATGGTTGGTCGAAGTATTATGTTTCCTAACATTCAGTATACCACTGTTTTAATTGCCATATTTTCATTTCACCATACGCCTAGAAATTAGTGCACACTAATTATTGCTGATACATTTTTTGCAGGCGCCATTGAAATGTAGGTAGATAATACAAAATAATTGTGCAAATGTCATCGATAATATAACTCTGACGGGTATTGTATTATCATTAATGACATTTGCTGTTAATTACATAGTTGGACTACTAGGGATGTTCTAGCTAGCACGTGTGTTCGAATCTTTTTGCGCGTTTAGTGTGATTCTTGATACATTTTTGTGACTTGTTATTGTATATTTTATAGTTCTTGTGTTTGTAAAAAGGTTTGTATTGTGATACACTTACATACAGCATACAAACAGACACATGTAACATGCAAACAAGCACCACAAAAACATGCAAGCAAGCATGCAGCATGCAAGCAAGCACGCGGCATGCAAACAAGCATGCAGCAAGCAAGCAAGCAAGCAAGCAAGCATGTTGCATGCAATCAAGCATGCAGCATGCAACAAGCACGCAGCATGCAAGATGCAGCAAACACGCAGCCAAGCAAGCATGCAACATGCAACAAGCATTGTTTCTGTCATGGCTCCGGCACTGCGGGGTTTTGGGTGGCCCCACGCGAAATTATCGTCGCAGATTATTTGAACGCTCACCACCGCAGCTTCGGCTTACTGGCCGGCTTGGCCGGCCAGCCTCAGCCGTGGCGGCGGCCGTTCTAACCACCTGCTCCTCAGCTCGCGGGCCACCCCACCCCTCCGCGTCTACGCGATTTTAAATTACACTCTAGGGGAGGGCAGACAAGACTACGTAAAGTCGGCTTTGCAGCATTTCGTTTCCGCCACAATGTTTTGTAGCACAATATATTGAATTTTTATGACAGTAATTTAATTTTTCGGTAAAATGTTGTTTCGGTATGGTGAAAATATGGCAAATAAATCATATGGCAACTGAAAAAAGTTTAAAAGAGGCTTCGGTCAATAGTAAAAAGTTATTTTGTTAATCGGCGGAACATACTTCGGTAAAATAATACTTACGGCTAATGAAACTTCGATGATCTGAAAATATGTCAAATAATGCATATAGCAAAAGAGATGTCGGTCAATAGTTTTCGGTATAATGAAATTCGAACAAACAAAATTCGGTAAATTGATCGGTTCCCTATGTTTGTATCCCATTGTAATTTTTTGTTCAATTAGGTTGAATTTCTGTTGAATATTTAGCTTTCAGACAGATCAGGTCGACTCCTACGCTGTGAGCCTCGAGAAGAAGAGAGAAGAAGAGAAGGGAGATTTACTCTTTTTTACTATCAAGGCAAAGTTAAAAAAAGAGAGCAGTTAAGAACATATTTTGTTGTAAACCAAAATTTTATACACAGATATTTTCCACTGAAACACCAACTGGGCTTTTGCCTTCAAACGTCAAATAGCCATCGTACTGTCAAAAGTTACGTTAAGTTAGTTAAAACGCGACTGGGAAGTTTTGACCCCAAGCCCAAACCTCTATTTATTGGATGTTCTATCAGATTTCAGCTGACAGTGACATTTGGGTGGGGTCGTTTGAGTGGATTAATAATAATAATAATAAGGCAGTACTCTTGGACACGGCGCGTATTGTTAGGAGGTTCCTCTCTCAAGAGCCCTGACCACCGGTAGCCCGGACCCTGTTCCCGGTACTGGTGGACGGCTATTTTTTATATTTTTAAATGTTTTTTGTTTCTTTTTGTAAAAATATTTAAAAATGTAATTTATAAGTTTAAAGAAAAATAAAGAAATAATAATAATAATAATCATCATCATCATCTCAGCCGTAGGACGTCCACTGCTGAACATAGGCCTCCCCTTTTGATCTCCACACATACCGGTTGGAAGCGACCTGCATCCAGCGTCTTCCGGCGACCTTTTTAAGGTCGTCTGTCCACCTTGCGGGTGGACGTCCTACGCTGCGCTTGCTAGTCCGTGGTCTCCACTCAAGTACTTTTCGACCCCATCGGCCATCTGCTATTTTAAATCTAATAGTAAATTATAATACCTATCTAATTATCAAAAATAAACATCTCTATTCTTGTTATATCAGCCAATTTTTTCAGGAAACGTGACAAAACAGCGTTTACCTTACATTTCTTGGCCATTTACCTTTCATAACCATTGTTGGGCAAGCTTATCCTTTGTTGAAAATGGGAGTAAGTAATGTTTATATTATAATCTAGGAAACGAACCAGTTTATATTCATTCTAGCTAGAGTTCTGGATCTTTGAACTAGAATAAGACCCTTGCTTGCGTGGGTTTAAAACCGGTCGATTCCTAAAACGGACTGCTTTTATTAGGTACCAAAGATATCCCTTGAAAAGGGTGTTTTGAAGTGGGTGGGAAAGAATAATTTTCATTCTGATAGCTATAACCTTGGGGTCTTCAAGTCAAGAGTGAACAGGTTACTTCTAGGCAAGCGTGCTTCAACGTTGACCACATTATCGCTTACCATCAGACTAGATGGTGGACAATAAGAGACTATTTTTAATTAAATAAAAATAAATTACTTGAAGACAAGTTCTAAAAATATAAGATGCTACTCAAGATTGAAGTCTTTTTTCAGCGTTTCGCTAGTTAGAATTCTCAACTGTAAAATATCTCTTGGATGCTAAACTATATAAAGCACTCTTGAATTTGTTTCATCACCATTCCTCTACAAACAGTGAAAGGAAAACATCGTTAGGAAACCGGCATGTCCTAGGACCAAAAATTCGAAGACATGACGTATTTATCAATTCGCACTGGGCCCGCGTGGTGGATTTTGACCCACTCCCTATCACACTCCAGAGAAGAGGCCGGTGTCCTGTGTCCCAGCAGTGGGACTATTTATAGGATGATGATGATGATATCTTTTGCTTAACATAACGGAAAAGTTGACAGATGAAGACCATTGAATTTTTTGCCCTCGTCATGTAGTCATTCAAAAAAACAAAAACGCATCAAAAAAGGGTTCCAAAATCGAAATAAGGCTACTATGAAACTTCATTCATCTAATCAAACAATCTATGAATGAAATATATTCGCCATATATGTAGTTAAAAACATCTCGTGATACAGGGTGTAGACAAAAACAAGAATTGTGTGCCAATTGAACCGGGTAACCGGTTCGCTATCCCGGAGAGGTAGGGATGGGAAGTATCGATAGTTTTTGGTTTATCGATAGCGTGATTTTGAAACCAATATTAGAGCAATATTGGCTGCTTGCTTTTAGCTGAAAATAAATTTGCCTTGAAACTGCTATATCTAGGGGTTATGAACGCGACTGCTAAGTCTGATGAGGTTTCAATTATCATAATTATGGGGGATAGTGTTTTTGGGTTTTCCGGTCAGAAAATTCTCAATAGCGTTTGCGGAGACTGGATTTGCTCTATAGTTAAAAGTAGGCTCTATAGATAAATGAAAAATTGTTAACCAAGGAATTTTGGAAAGACTATGCGAAGGTTTTAATGGCTTGAAAGCACATGACTGCTTAGGTGATGAGTAACAGAGAATAATGATAAAGAGGACATGATGTACCGACTAAAACATAATTGAAATAAAAGCAGCTTCAATTATAGTACCTATCTGATATAGACTAGAAGTAAAGCAATTCCAAAAGCCAATTGAGCGAGCCAGGTGATCTTACTGATGATAATGACACTTTGCCAGTTACGCCATATCTGTCCGTTTAAGATTGACAGATATGGCGTAATATTACAAGACGTTGGCTAAAGTTAGTTAGCAAATCAAGTGCGTAGGTGGCGTTCCTATTGTTCTTTTGTATTAATGATATTTAAGATCGAAAAGGAGATAGCGAAATCAAATGTAAAGCAGAAGACTTGTTAACAAATATTTTCTACAAGGTACTGTTCAATTAATAGTAAGTTTGAAAGACAATTTTCTCTAAGAATGTTGACATTTGCTTGGCATTTTCTTTTAAATGTCTGTCTTTAGAAAACCACCGAATAGTTTGCCACCATGAAGTTCTCGATAAAATATAAACGAATGTTAAGATTCTTAACATTTACTTTCATTTTACTGTGTACAAAACCCTACAAACAACTCTTTTTATAAAATGTCACTAAAGTATTAATCAGCAATGTCGCAAATATCAAACTTATTGACATTTTCTCCTTTTATTCCTTTCCCACAACATTAAACACTTGTACTTCATCAGGTATCAGTCCACCGGTGGCGCAAGTCGTGACTGGTGCCACTTACAACACCACAGGCCTAACGAATTGAATATTCTATCTGCGATTAACGGAACAGACTTCCTAACTACTTGATTAATAGAGATGGCGGGTTGATTTGCTGATTATCGTGTATTGTCGCTATTTCTGGATGTTTGCTGTCATTATTGTCATTCATCAGCTTATCAAGATCTACTACTAAACGAACAGACTTCATCATCATCAGCCTATAATGTTCTCACTGCTGGGCCAC
Organism: Agrotis clavis; assembly: GCA_954870645.1. Classification (NCBI taxonomy): domain Eukaryota; kingdom Metazoa; phylum Arthropoda; class Insecta; order Lepidoptera; family Noctuidae; genus Agrotis; species Agrotis clavis. The sequence goes on from OX940942.1 coordinate 3,593,472, forward strand.
AGGCCTCCTCTCTGTTAGAGGGAGTGGGCCATAATCCATTACGCGGGCCCAGTGCGGCTTGGTAGATACCACATGTCTTAGAATTTTTGGTACTAGGACATGCCGGCTTCCTTACGATGTTATCCTTCACCGTTTTGAGGGCACTTTGTGATTAAATAAATTCTACAAAGTACACTTGTTAATTAAGGTCAGGAATTTTTCCAACTCTCATATCCTTGACAGGACTTCTAAAAGGATTAAAATTAACAAATCTCAACAAAACATCGATGAAAGCCACAACACTATTGCAGAATGCGGTGCAGTGACTCTAAGTGAATGAACACTATAGTTTGTTCCTTGCTTTATAATACCGATCCTCCATCCTTTTCTCACACCCACGACTCCTTCGACACTGAAAGAGACAGCACAAGTCACGTAAGGATTATAAAGCCGTAACTCGAACAAGGTACACAGCTATACGTAACCAGTTTATCTTGGTCTCGATTTGTATGATCTTTTCACACAATTAAAGGTCAGCTTATACTGGTTTTGAATTGCTGGATAAGGCATTTCGGGATTAAAAAAAAAAACAAAGGAACTGTTATTTCGTTTTGTTGTTTGTTACCTCGTTTCAGTTACAAGAGAAAAAAAAAACAATTGTAAGTTTAAAACAAAACGGTAGCAGTATTTTGTTACGCTGTTTTTTTTTAAAGTTTAAACAAAAAGTTGTAAGTTGACTTATTTTCATATCATATTTCTATACTGTCATTCAAAAGTGTGATATCATTTCATAGCAAGACAATTTGACATTAATTTTTTTATCGAGTATGCCACGAGCCGTAAAACATTTTATGCTATTCTAAGGACGATAGAATATCTTTCTACATTCTGTGATTTTGTCTATTTCTTCCGTCGACAACTAGCCGTTTCTGAGGATCACACTACTCGTGCTGGTTGGTCCACAGGCCAGAGTTATTTTAATAAATTATGGGTTTGCTCTTTACTCTCGTCTAGATCACAAGAGACAGAGACACTCTACGATGGAGTGAACTTACCCAGAAGAAGCCCCACTGAAACGCCAAAGGGCCGGGGTTTTTGCCTCCAAACGTCAAATAGCTATAATAACTGTCAAAAGTTCTTCAACGATACTGGAAAGTTTTGTCCTCAAACCGAAACGTCAAAAATGATTTATGGGCTGTTCTGTCAGATTTGACAGCTGACAGTGACTTTCACTCTAACTTTGAAGATTTTTGGGTTATATGCGTTCGGAAACACATTGGGTTTTAAGGTTTATTCAGCAGGAATTTGCTAGATACATAGCTCATCAGCATCAGATAGCAATCGAGTAAATTAGTTTTTAGTCTACGCCAGTGTTTTTTCACCTCTTTCTTTAGGAGGGGTCGCGAAGCTTTTAAGGGGGATTTGTAAAAGGTTGGGTGGGAAAGATACTGCAGTAAAGAATAACACAATAATTTTAAAAAAAAAAATTTAAATAAAATACACGAATTAAAAGCAACGGGCAGGGTCGCGAAATATTTCTTCATACCAAAGGGGTCGTGCCATGAAAAAGGTTGAAAAACACTGGTCTACACAACATTATGTTATGTGATAGGTACTAAGTACTCGTATATGCTGTCTAACCTCAAGATATCAGTCCAGAAACTAATTGGGTTGCGGTCACACAGTTGCTCGAGTAAAATACTGGTATTTACATGCTTCTGGTTATGCAGGAAACTGAGGACCATACAGGGTCGTAGCTAGGGCGACAAGTCAAGGGCGTAAGAGGTGTCGTGGGGATTGCCCCACCTTGAAATTACAAATTATGCTAAATGCTGTTTGTTATAAACAATATGATGAAAATTAAAGTTTGGGGGCGACGTCTTAATGAACTATTTGTCACAATGATTAAATCCCATGTCTCATCATTATCAACCTCTCCAATCGCACGCCATTTCATTTCATCAATGGCTACTCTCATTCAGCTGATATCGGTCACTCTTTTTTTAGTAAAATCATCAAAAAGTCCTCATACCCCGGGCGGACCTGGACGGACTGTCAGACTAGCACTGACTAAAATCCACGGTGTACCTTCAATACCCCCTTTACGTTCCAGGGTCACGGTTACCTAATGAGACAGTCCCGCGACCCCAGCCTCCACCTTGCTTGAGGTATCTTAGATTTAGATAACTCTCAATTTCAAATTTTAATTTACCAATTACCTTTGACCATCGCTGCCTTAAATTCCACACTAAATACGGCCCTGGGTCCATAGTTAATCATGTTAGGACGGTAGGCTGTGGTTACAGCGTTAAGTTTTGACAAGGTATTGCGTCTTCGTTGCAGACCAGTTGGAGGTATAATCAGGAAGGAGTTTTGCCTGGTTTATCGTGGTTTTCAAGCAAATTGATGATTGCAGATGACTGACTGGTCAATTAGCGCAAGCTGGCATATTTTTAGTGTACAAGCAGTTATTGAATAGCTCGTTTTTAGAAGAGGATCGTTTTTCTACAAAACAATTATTGGGTTCAAGAAATACCTAAATTTGCACGATAAGTAATTGACTATTTATCTAGGGTAAGTTCGTTTCAAAAAAGTCCACAGACAAAAATAGAATGCGGTTGTTTTTTTTCTCGCAAACTTTTTTTTCAATAGAAGTCATACGTAAAAAAGTGGACGAATGACAAGGTCGGAAAAATTTGGAAAGCGAGCCAAGACGGCCGGATAATGCACTGCCTTACAATAAATATAATAGTTTGAAATGTAAGTTTAACACATTGTTATCTCAGCATGCAAAGTTTCAGCCTTTTCACACAAATATTAGTCATATCTTTCAGCAGATATAGGAAGTGAAGTGGAGGTCTATGCCAACGCATAGCGTGGACATCACATGTTGGAGTTTTTATCTATTAGAATAATTGTTTATAGACTTTTTAGAGTTCCGTAACGAAAGGATGCCAACAGGACTCACTTAGGCACCGCTATCTGTGTGTTTGTCTGGCGCAGGGCTGTGACTTCGAGGTACATCTTTTCTCTCTCTCATTTATCATCATTTCATCATCTGTCTAGCTTTTTTCCAACAATACTGGAGTTAGCTGCCAGTTGAACCAGATGCAGCTGGATATTAGTATTTAACTTGGAGCGACTGCCTATTGGACCTCCACAACCTAGTAACTGGGTTATTACCCAGGGGGTATTCAATACCCCATGGTAAGACTGGTTGTCAGATTTTTAGAGCTTCTCACTAATAGTTACAACTGTCAAAGATCTACAAATGACAGCCGGGACTAACGGCTAAGTTGAAATAGCTAAATAAGCTAATACGGAACCCGCAGTTCGCGAATCCGAGAAGCACGTGGCCGATTTTTAATAATACTGTGTTCTTTTACAAACAAATGTATCCCATATGTGTTTATTAGACTTTTTTACTTCGCTAATTTCATAGTCTGCTAACTAAGATAAGTTTTTGTCTAGTTTAGACTTCAGGCCATTAAAATTCGGTAATAAAGAGTTCGTTCATGAAGTCAAGGTTGTGTTACCAGACTTAAATTTTGCTCCATCGATTCTTTTATTGGCAGATGTGTTTTATAGAGGCCTGAAAATATGTTTCAAGGACTTTATAAATGTTTTTATATCACTGAAATGATTCACTGAATGTGCGTGCCAAAAATATTTGATACTTTGTAATTTGAGTTGGAATTTCCGGTAAATATGACATGTGTAACAGATTGAGAGCAGTGGAGGCTCAGTGGTGACGATTCTGACTTACCAGTTGTAGGTTGTACGTTCAAACAAAATCAGATTCATTGCTTGGTGTAATTTTTAATTTCATCACCATTGTTCTCAAAACCGGTCTAAAAATCGTAAGAAAACAGGCATGTCGTTACATAATAACCAAACATTCGAGGACATGTGACTACCCACTTGGTGGATTGGAGGCCTGTGTCCCAGCAGTGGGAACATTATAGGCTGATTATGATGACATGCGAAAGCGAGATATGTGATTAAAAGAAAATTGCTTAATAGTGTCCATTTTAGACCCTCCGGTCATCTCTCTGTAAATCCAAACTCCGAAGCTGCTACTGAGGAGTCCAAATGGAATAAAATCATACTTTTTACTACTCAGAAATCTATACAAGTCACATAAAACAAATACAGTTAAACAAATTTTCACTTACAGAACTGCATATTCATCGCATGCAATACTAGTTTATTTTAATGACATTGTTCCATTAGTTGAATCAACTTTATGATTTGCGTGGGGCGAGACACTTACGACTGCCATGCTGTCTGGCATGCAAGAAAAACATTCGTTTTCTTTTGACATGTAGTGCATTAATGCTAGAGGGTATAGACAATTGGAGTAGGTCAGATTTTTGTGTTATTACTGCAAATGTATGGGGATTAAGTGGCTGGATTGTTTACATCCTAGTATATCTAAGGCATCTGCATTCTTTTTGCAGTTAATTACTGTTTTCGGCTAATCTGACATCGTAATTTTTCTTTCTATGAGTATTTTCTTCAAAAAACTATTAATAATATGATTAAAAAATATATATATCCCGTTATGAAAAATAAGAAACTAACAAAGAACATTCACAAAGCACGATACGACTGTACCATTTAAACATAACTAAACAGAATGCAAAATACAACCAACTCGTTTGAGTAGCGTTCCCCGTGAACGGGACGCGAACCCAGGTCAACAACCCCAAGATGGCGTCAAAATAGAACGAAAGAATGCCCGCCATTTCTAACCTCGAAAATTATTGTAAATGCGTAAACAAATTCTCACGTAACGTAATGATGACGTTTTGTTTTTATTATTTTAGCCCGCCCGGCCGTTTATAAGTACAAAAGAAATGTTTCACTTCGAAAGATTGGCTACTTGACTTTGAGAGACACTTGAAAATAATAATATCTGGTTGGTGTGTAATAAATTAGTTTTAAGTACACGTTCATTGGATGGTGATTGTATGAGATGCTGAGGACCAAGGATCAAGTGTTACGGTTAAATCCCGGAAGAAATAACATAAACATTCAGTCAGAACATTTGATTACTGATCTAAAAATCATTGGAAACAGTCGACTAAAAATACCTAGTCGCCATCTTTAAATTCAAATTCCCGCCTAACATTTTTTTCTTCATTCCACACAACAGGCAATGACAACCGCTCATTCTTCCAATATAACAATATCGATACAATAAATCGATGTTTGATCTCGATTGACACGGTTAAAACTTCATCCCTTTTGTGAATGGAGGTCAAAAAACTCATTCAATTGGTGAACTAATGAACGTATTTGAAAGTATGCGGGCTTGCATGGGTAAAGTCAAATTTTAAATGAAATGAAATTGATTTGAATCTCAAGATTACGTGTTACAAGATGTCATAGACAATGAGAGTAGGGAGGGGACGTCTTAAATAATGTTACTAAGAAGTCATTAGGGCTGTGATGCTGTCAAGTGGTTACTTTATGTCACTTAGAAATGCATTTGATGCCAACTATGCCAAGATGACTTGTTATTTTCTCCCTAGCATTGATCGATATAGGAAGCCGAATAGTGCTGTAAAATCAATCCCATCCCCATCAATTCCATCAATTCTATCAATTCCATCCCTTCCTATTTTCTTTAAATTTAATAATCGACGTTCAAAAGTACCTCTTTGATGGCCTAATTGGAATAAATGATTTGACTTTGACTTTGCTATAATCATTATTCTGTGCTATAATTTTGAGGCATTATTTCAAGTTTACGGACGTTTTTTTGTAAAAGTAGGCATTTAACGAAAGGGCTATTGAAGGACACCGTGGATTTTAGTCAGTACGAGTCTGACAGTCCCTCCCGCCCTGCTCTGGGTGGGAGGACACATTTGATGATTTTATCACGATAAAAAAAAAGCTTGGACGTAGGATGAAACTGGAAGTACTTATTTTCTAATCTAAAAATACGTTTGGCCTGCAGGAAACAGCAACAGGAATAAAATATAAAGCAGTCTTGCCAAGTAGATTTTAATCACGTTCATTAAGATGACTCTAAAAGATAAAAAGATAAATTAAAGATAGTTAAACAGCCTGCTAATTATTCAATTAGCAATTCAATTCTTGAATAAATTACTATGCTTATATCAATAGGCTTAACCAGACAGAATAATGTAGATGTTGGACATTTAATAACTTTCTTTAAACCCAAGATATTTCTTGGACACATCGTCATCCTCTTGATCTCATTTTATAAATATTATGGCTATTCTGGAAATGTCACACATTCCTAAAGCCCTACGGTTCTCTGAAACACTTTAGGTTATAAATATCATAGACGGGGCGTTCAGAAATTTATAATAAGATTTTCTAATCGTAAACTTTATCTTTATTATGATTAAATAAAATAAATTTACAATATAAATTGCCTATGCCTACCTAATTTTAAGTCAACAAATATCTTTACTAAGGCAGAAGCTAGTATTCATCTAAAATATAAATGGGTTATTCTAGATACTTATAATGATTATATTTGATCGATCTTTCAAATATATATATATACATATATTCGAAATCGAGATGACATAAATTCGAATGCACAACAAAATAATTTACTAAAAAGTTTCGAAATGAAAATTCCACTGCCCTTTGAACTAACAAGAATTGACAGATTTATAACAGTATTTAAATATTAATTTTGATTATGAAAACGTTAACATAGTTGTGTCTGCAATTAATAAAGGTTACAAAAGTTCCCAAGAATTTCTATTGTCTATTTTTGTTAACATTTGTCTGTTCTCAGTAAGATATTTGTCAGTCAACAAACAAGGATATAGCTCCTTGGTAATTTATTTCTTTTACTAATTACTTTTGGAAGGAATTGCTCATAAATCAAATATTTTATAAGCATGTTTTAAAAAGACAAATTAATATACAAAATCAATTAAGATATTAGTTAGGAGTTAGGGATGTAACGACGGATGCTCCTCTACAATTAAAAAAAAACAATAATGTAAAAAATATAACAATAAACAAAGGTGCACTAATCTAACTTAAATAACATACTTATCACTCACACTTCAAGGATAATGGATATAGATATTAACTATAATAATGTTTTAATTTTTTTCCATCGAATTTGTACTCGTTTTATTCGTCTTGACGATTACTATGTTTTATATAAATAATTTGTTAAAATAGGGTTGTGAAAAGATTATCCAAAAAAACATCGATAAACAATTATAATATCAATTTTGTCAAGTATTTTTCAACACAGACTTTAATCAAAATAATTTAAAATGCAAACTAAATATAATCCGAAACCTACTTATTTCGTTATCATTGTAATTGTTGCACAAGACCATGGTTCAAGTAACCTCAAACATTTTTTTAGGTTAACATCAAACAATTGTTTCTTCACGCTCTGCCTATTTAGATTAAAATTAGAATTGTTTAACACATTAACACCACTGACGAGGCATTTTGATAGTGGAATTGACCCAGAAGTGAAGACATGGGCTGTTATTTTTGGCGGGAATAAACTATAGAGGTACTCTTTTTGGAAAAACGTGGGAAGAGTAAGAAATGTCCAATTAGAAATGATTAATTATGCTTTTAGTGTAAATACCATATTTTAAAATAAATACCTGCCAGATCAGATAAATTAAAGCGTTGGTTTGGTGTCGGCATTAATTCATTTGTGTATTTTAAAGACGTTCCGTATTAAAATAAAAAAAATGTTATCATGTCATGCGACTGGCACTGTTAGCATCATATTTTTGTAGTATATTTTGACAATTCAATACTACCTGTAAATGGCCTTATTTGAAAAAAAATGCTATGATTTTGATTGATTATATTTTTTGACATTCCTGGCGTCTATAACCAAATACCTAACAATAGCTTTTAAAGAAGATATTTTAATCCAAACCAAAATATACGCAATAAATGTTTCATTCACGGAAAGTTCATCGTGGGCGAAGATTCTTCCCCGGCAGATGTCACTTTACAACTGGTCTAGTCACATTCAAAGACACCAAAACGAAAAGGAATTGAACACCCACGTGCGCATGCGATCCAAATGATAAAATGGAAGCGTTGGGTTACCCTACACTTTCTATTTTATCTTTTTACTTGAAAGGTATTCATTAAATTGAGTAAATCTTTGGTAACATTGGTTAAAAGGCTGGATGTTGATCGAACTCAATAAAATACAACTTATATAAATAAATAAAAATAATCAAGACATTTAGTTCAATTAGCATTGCGAAACAAGGAGAAAACGATGCCATCCTCAGACTGACTTAGGCTAGCGGGGTTTTTAACCATAACGACCCATGTGGTTATTCGTATTTAGTCACGAACAGCTAGTTTACTTTATTAATACTACTAACATTATTAGATAGTATAGACTAAAAAGTCAAATCATCTCTTATAATGTTATCTACATCTGTCATCAATGTTATGCCTCTTTAAAACACAATTTTCTAACAAGAATAATTTAATAATCACATTGCTCATCTTTATCAAGAATTCAATGAGAAAATCAACTGTTATGACGGCATGATGAAGCAGTAATACTAAACTTCACTACTAAACTATCGTATAATTAATAAATTAGTACTAAATGACTACCTGTAAAATGGAGGATGTCCAATCAACATTTGATGTAACGTTTCTCAGAAACCAAGTAGTAAAATAAAATTAGAGTCCGTTTTATACAATCACATTAATTAAAGGTACTGATTAACTAGTATCCAATTTAGTATATAAGCATTAATTTGTCTATGCCGCTTTAAAAAAAAAAAACGATTCCAATTTTGGATTTTATTAATGGCGTTACTGGTGTTCTTTTTTTACAGGGTTGGAACACAAAAATACTCTGTGATTATAACGTTTATTCGAAAGACGGTTTTCTTTGATAGTATGAAAACATGGTATTTTCAGAAATGCACAGTGTAGTATTTGGTATTATTTTAGTAGTAACTTGTTATTTAACAATTGCTTTAACTATAAGGCAATAGTACTAAAGATTGGAATGTCTGATACCTGAGGCATTTGGCAATAAAACTACCTGTATCTCCACACAGGGAAATGTTCCTAGAAACCACTAATTAATTTGAAGTAGAAAGAGAAAGAAAGAAAGAAAGAAATAACATTTATTTGGTACAGACAGGGCATACATAATAAAATATAAGGGAAAGAGAAATAAACAATAAAATTAGCAAAAGGAAAAAAAAAAAAAAACTTAAAACTATTTGTGTATTTTCGTTTGCCCCACGGCTGCGCCAAATAGGCCCAGTTCAGCAAAAATGTCAGACAACTAAAGTGCCTGACGCTGATTTTCAACTACTTTACAGGTCTTTGTAGGTATTAAGTCCTAATCACTTTACAGGTCTTTGTAGGTATTAAGTCCTAATCACTTTATTGAGAGAAAAGGGCTAGGATCTATTGCTTTTGTATTCTAGAAAACGATAAAATTCGGAAAAAAAAACTAGGGCCGAATGATCAGGTAAAATCAAAACAGTGAACAAACTATTTGAAAGTTTTAAAAGGCTACATTTCATTGTAATTTAATAGCCCAATAATTCTATCAATTAAAACACCTTTTTCTCTCAGCTTGAGTAAAACGGTGGCATTCTACCAAATTCCCGTGCCCATATTGTTTTAGTTAGAGGGTTATTAACCCAGCTAGGGCGCGGCGATCGCTCCTACGCACAATCGATGCTATTAAATTTATGTTTTATTTTTTCTCCTCACTATTTTTGTTTATGGTTGCTGTTCTGTTGTTCTAATTATGAATTTGGTTTTGTTTCTTTTTTATTGCACATGGAGTAATTATAATTGGATGATTTATAATAGCGGTCGGCTTCATCGGAAGTGTTTTTGTATAGGATGAGCTTTAAATAATGAGCCAAGCTGGAGGTTATAGCGACGGACTAAAATTTTTCTTTCTATATCTTTTTGACTGGCCTGTTGGTCTAGTGGTTAGTGACCCTGACTGCTATACCGGAGGTCGTGGGTTCGATTCCCACCCAGGACAAATGTTTGTGTGATGAGCACGATCATTTGTTCTGTGTCTGGGTGTAATTTATCTATAATATGTATGTATTTAGAAATATATAAGTATGTTTATCAGTTGTCTAGTACCCATAACACAAGCTCTGCTTAGCTTGGGACTAGATGGCGTTGTGTGATAGTTGTGGAATATTATTATTATTATTATTATTTTACAATTTTTGGACCAGCATTTTTATTCTCATTGTATGTGTGAATGCAATGAAATTGTATTTTCTATTTGAGAAATATTTTTACTTGTATTGTTAGTGCTCTAAAAAATTCGTCAATTTTACTTCTTATTAGTTTCTTGAAATAGCTATTCGTAACAGGTTAGATATATTTTTCTATAGAATAAAGTTCACGGTTGTCACTCCTATGGGTACCTTTTTCTGGCACGACGCCCTGCGATAATACTAAACTTCCGATGAAAAACAAAGTCGTATAACAAATTATAAGAAGACAAGAAAAAGTATTTTTAAAACAAAATATAATTAGAACTTCCCGCGGCTTATACTCGTAATTATTTGATTTATTGAAATGTAGTTTTAACATTAATCATAGCAACATTCTTAAACGACAAAAATAAAAATTTTGTAAAAAAAAAAGTAAGAATCTACACTGTAATAGAACCTTCATTATAATTTCGATAGGATTTCAAATTTTAATGTTCCTGAGAACTATAAAAGTTTGTTTGAAACAAAAAATACATTATAACTAAGCGTACAAGAAAAAAAACTACAAATTAAATGAAACTCAAGCAACAAAAGAAAGTACATTCAATTACCCAATGTCCAGCACTCCATCCTTTAAATCCAGAACAATCCAACAACACAACCGTTTCCGGTTGTGTTGTGCTACTATAAAAAGATCACCGTAATAAGAAACACACCAACCTCAAAACACCGATAGATTTGTTTCGATACTTCCATTCAGAATTATTTTTAGCCACATCACTAATCTATACATATAATAAATTTGTAGAAAAGTGGTGTCTGTACAATGGAAATATACAAAAAAAAAAGTAGCAGGGGTTGTTATTTTATCGATGCCGAACCCGAAACTGTAATTAAATTTTTTTTTGTCTGTTTGTCTGTTTGTCTGTTTGTCTGTTTGTCTGTGTGTTTGTGCACGCTAATCTTCGGAACTACTGGACCGATTTGAATGATTTTTTTTTGTTGTATAGGTATTAAGTTCGATTAACATATAGGCTATAATTTATCTTGGAAACTTGAACACCTGATGCAGAACTGCAACAGACCTGCTAAACTATAAGAGATACAAAAATGATGCCATAGCAAAAATTGTTCCACGTGATGAGCATTTTCTGCTGAGAGAATAAAATTGAAGATCCTGGACACCTGATGTGGAACTTCCAGAGCCCAGCTACACTATAACATATACAGGAATCACGTCTTAGCAAGAGTTGTTCAGCCTGATGAGCACCTTCTGTTGATGTATAAAAATTGAAGATCTGGAACACCTGATGTGGAACTTCAAGAGCCCAGCTACACTATAACATATACAGGAATGACGACTTAGCAAGAGTTGTTCAGCCTGATGAGTACTCTCTGTCAACGTATAAAAATTGAAGATCTGGAACACCTGATGTGGAACTTCAAGAGCCCAGCTACACTATAACATAATATAGTAAAGACGTCTTAGCAAGAGTTGTTCAGCCTGATGAGCACTCTCTGTTGACGTATAAAATTAAAGAACTGGAACACCTGATGTGGAACTCCAAGAGCCCAGCTACACTATAACATATACAGTAAAGAAGTCTTAGCAAGAGTTGTTGAGCCTGATGAGCAACCTCTGTTGTCGTATAAAAATTGAAGATCTGGTACACCTGATGTGGAACTCCAACAGCCCAGCTACTTTATAACATACTAGCGACCCGCCCCGGCTCCGCACGGGTGCAATCTCTTCTACATTATGCATGTTATATACACATAAACCTTCCTCTTGAATCACTCTATCTATTAAAAAAAACCGCATCAAAATCCGTTGCGTAGTTTCAAAGATTTAAGCATACAAAGGGACATAGGGACAGAGAAAGCGACTTTGTTTTATACTATGTAGTGATATAGGAATGACGTCTTAGCAAGAGTTGTCCAGCCTAATGAGCACTCTCTGTAGACATATGAAAATTGAGATCTGGAACACCTGATGTGGAACTCCAAGAGCCTAAATACACTATAACATATACAGTAAAGACGTCTTAGCAAGAGTTGTTGAGCCTGATGATTAACCTCTGTTGTCGTATAAAAATTGAAGATTTGGTACACCTGATGTGGAACTCCAACAGCCCAGCTACTTTATAACATAATATATAGGAATGACGTCTTAGCAAGAGTTGTCCAGCCTAATGAGCACTCTCTGTTGACGTATGAAAAATTAAGATCTGGAACACCTGATGTGGAACTCCAAGACCCCAGCTACACTATAACATATAAGGAATGACGTCTTAGCAAGAGTTGTTGAGCCTGATGAGCAACCTCTGTTGACGTATAAAATTAAAGAACTGGAACACCTGATGTGGAACTCCAAGAGCCCAGCTACACTATAACATATACAGTAAAGACGTCTTAGCAAGAGTTGTTGAGCCTGATGAGCAACCTCGACTGTTGTCGTATAAAAATTGAAGATCTGGTACACCTGATGTGGAACTCCAATAGCCCAGCTACTTTATAACATATGTAGGAATGACGTCTTAGCAAGAGTTGTCCAGCCTAATGAGCACTCTCTGTAGACGTATGAAAATTGAGATCTGGAACACCTGATGTGGAACTCCAAGAGCCTAAATACATTATAACATATACAGTAAAGACGTCTTAGCAAGAGTTGTTGAGCCTGATGAGCAATCTCTGTTGTCGTATAAAAATTGAATATTTGGTACACCTGATGTGGAACTCCAACAGCCCAGCTACTTTATAATATATATAGGAATGACGTCTTAGCAAGAGTTGTCCAGCCTAATGAGCACTCTCTGTTGACGTATGAAAATTGAGATCTGGAACACCTGATGTGGAACTCCAAGACCCCAGCTACACTATAACATAATAAGGAATGACGTCTTAGCAAGAGTTGTTCAGCCTGATGAGCACTCTCTATTGACGTATAAAAATTGAAGATCTGGAACACCTGATGTGGAACTCCAAGAGCCCAGCTACACTATACTTAATATACATACATAGGAATGACGTCTTAGCAAGAGTTGTTTAGTCTGATGGTCATTTCCTGTTGACTTACAAAAATGAAAGATCTGGAACGTCTGGAATCGTCTCGCGCATCACGTTGTTTTCCCGTCCCCAGGCTCTTAGAATTCGAAGTTTTAGATCTTCCATTTTGACGACCCCGTCGTCGCTGGCATAAGCTACAGGATCCGCGTACGAAGTCGCGGGCAGAAGCTAGTAACAAAATAAAAGGGAGCGAACTCTATGGTACAAATGATTCTTTTTTCAAACCTAAACTTACTAAAACTTTATCACTGGCCAGTTAGAGTTGAAAATCGACTAAGAGCTGTAAAACTACTAGTAAAAGCTAAGTTTGTCTATGAATTTGGGCGGGAAACACCGAAATCACATTGTCAATCGTCGCGCCTAAGGAAGCCATGTTATTTTTAGTCGATTCAATTATTTTAATTGATTTCACAGATGCTCGACGCTTTCAATTCTGGGAATAGATTTTGGTGCTGAGTCATCGTTGTATTTTGTTGGTGTCGTTAAGAATTTAACGGTTTTTTCGTCAATTATGGGTGAGAAAAATAAGCTTTGTCGACGGTTCTGTCGGTTCTATTGTTGAGGGACGTAGTACCGTTGATGTAAACAAACAAATGCTGCTGATTGAAAGACTGACAGCAAGAAAGGTCAATGATTAAGCACATGTCTGGCTTACGCGAAGTGGTGTTCTTTCAGTGATGAATAAATTTCCTTAGGCTTCCTAAAAGTGTTAGAAATATAGCCTCCTGTTAAGACCCTTAGGTCGGCAGATATTGCGAGACTGTCTGGCTGGATTTTAGTCAATACAAGACTGACAGCCCCTCCTGTCCCGCCCTGGACCCGGAGGACTCATTTGAAGATTATATCACGATAATAAAAATAAAGAACGGATAGGTAGAAAAACTGTTTTTTTATTTATAAAGAACTAGAACATCGAAATCATGCTTCAGACTGCTGCAAATGGATATAGATATATCTACTCTCCCTGTTATCAAGAAAACACATTCTCCTGACTTATTCCAATTTATGTATTTGGGTTTTTCAGGTTCTGTGTCAGCATGGTTTCTTTCATATTTCATCGAAAGATGAATAGAAAAAGTCGTCTACTCTCTAGCCATTTCATCTTCCACAAAATAAATCTATTCTTTCTTTGGTTTATCTGCCTATTCTCTACGTCTACTCTTAGAGGTATCCACATTCATTATCAAAACTTTATTTGTGACATTTTCTTCATTCATCTACATCACATGCCTTCCTCTCCATCCAATTATAATGGATGGAAGACAGAGGAAGGCCAAAGAAAATATGGATTTATGATTGTTTAAGGAATGATATTATGAAAGAAAATTGAATAAATGATACTTTGACATCTGATAGGGGAGAATGGAAGAAAAAAACGTGTTACTTCGACCCCAAGTAAAATGGGATAAGGGTAGAAAGATGATGATGATCTACATCACATGCCATGACCATCATCATCACAAGAAGAAAACATCACATCACAATTTAAAATCATAGCAAAAGATAGCTAAATAACCTTCGAAACAGTAGGTCATTCATCTGTACTCTATTTAATAGAAATGCATAACTCCGCACTAATATCGCTGTCAAAATGCATTTTGGGGAACAACCTTGTACTCGTTGGCAAGAGTGCAAGCTATTAATTTATTTAAACCAGAATATATTATATTACTTATTTGTTTTACTGGACTCATAAATATGGAACATCTGTCATGTATTCGTCATGGGATTACGCTGTTCTTATTTGTTTTTTTGTTTACTGACTCGAATACAGATTACTTATGCCCGTGGTTTTGCCTACGTATACGGGCTATATTACTGAGAATAATTACAAATAACAGTCTTTGCATAATCTAAGACTCTCGAACCCTGGACGGGCGCTCAGCAGTCGCGTTTACAACCATTAAAAATCATGAAAGACCAAGTTAATGATGATGAAGAGAGACACGTTGGCGAGAAAACTAAAAAATATTGTATGAAACCATAGAAAAGACTAAAAACTATCGATAAAAATAAAAATCGACTAAAAACTTTTCTCTTCACTAGTCTTCATCGATAGGTGGTCTAGTCATTTTAGACCACCTAGCTACTGTTGTAGATTCCTAGGCACGCTGTACTAGCCTCTTTGTCTACTAATAAAGGCACAAACTTCCTTTATTTATCTAATTAAAACCTTAGTCATAATTATTATACCGATAGTTTTTTTCCGACTACCTCTCTTGAATATTAAACAATTACTTTTTATAATCATATTCTTTACTATCATTTAGTAACCAATGTATTTACACCTGCGGTAGATAGTATCTATGTAAATTATTAACCAGTATACATAGACCTGTATTACTCTAAAATTAATTTGAAATTAGAGCTCTTTGTCTAATGGTTGGTCTGGTATAACAAGATCTGCGTTGCAGAGTAATTGTGTTGCCAATATAGGTCTAATAAATCTGGCTTTGTAATTAATATCTTCGATTCATAACACAACCAATATAATTTGACCTGTATTAAAGAATAAAATGTTTGATGTTAAAGGTCAATTTTATTTAGATATGTAAATTTTCGATGCTGACAGAATAATGATGCAAGCCAAACCATTGATAAATATGCTGTTTAATATTCAACATGTGGGATCTTCGTTGGGAAATGTAGTTGCTATGATGAATTAGATATGACTACGCTAAGGCATGCAACATGGAGTAGATTGTAAATGAAGGGATCAGTCGTGGAGAAAATTATTTAAGAATGAATGCTGACTAATGAGACTTCTGGGAGACAGAATAATATGTAGCATGATTGTAGCCCTTCACAGACACGTCCACTGCTGAAAATAGGCCTCCGCTATAGATTTCCAATAAGAACGGTTGAAGGTGACTGTGTTCTTCATACGTGAACTTCATAATATGTAAACGAAATATTCACAAAGTAAGACTCTCCTACTTTGTCGCAGAAGTGTCGACTATAAAGGTTAAATAATGCTTAAGCACATTGAACTGATAGCCTGTGGACAGTTTGCCAACCTCGTAGACGGTATTGTCAATTTTACTTTGGACCAGTTAGATTGTTCAAAACGTTTAAATACACTTATTTTAAAGAAAAAGGCCGTCACAGCATCACCTTTGATAAAATGTGGTATTATATTTAAGACTATCGCACCAACAAGCGTCGAGTATGTTTAGAATTACAGACCTTTCCTTCCGATCTCAGTTAACATTCCATTTGTTCAATACTCTGTGGCACGCAATCGTGGAACTAGGCATTTCCTGGTGCCTTTATTGTATAGCGTGATGATACAATCTTGATGGTAATGGCCTATTAGTTTTAACAGTCTTTTAATTGTAATTAATGGTGGTAATTATCCTGGTACAATTAAACTCTAGCTTAACTAAAGAGAAGTAAGGGTCCAGTGGTCATTTATGTGACTTATGAGTAGTAGATTCAAACCCGGGCAAACACTTTACGTCTCTCACGTTATAACACTGCTCCCCTAAGGAGGAAGAATTTAAAAAAAGGGTACAAATGATTCCAATCGCTTAAATGCTGCTCAGTTTAATCCAAACTTAATAATTGTTGATCAAACGTTTTGATTTCATATTTGGTGTGTAGGTAGTTCTATTAGGTGTCTATAAAGTAGTTAATTCAGTAATGAGTATAATTATATTAGACAATGGTTCTTGCCTAACTCATTATCGGCGATGATGTAAGTAGCATGGGCTTACTGATTGTGAAACAATGATCCTATCATCCTTATAGAATCTATAGAAAATAAAGAAGGTACTTACGATTGTAGAAACGTAGTAGAGTGTTTCGAAAAGGATTGTGGTTCTTACCTGAAATAAAAAATAAACAGTTTAGAAACAAATATTAGTTTTTGGGTTTGTTTGTTGGAAGGAATCTCCGGAATTGGTTAACTGATTTTGAATATACTTTCACCAGGAAAAGCTACATAATTTTTGAGAGTCATAGGCTATTTATTAAACTTTAAAATTGCACCTGTGCGAAGCCAGGGCGGATCGCTGGCAATCTATAATTTCTTTTTAATGAAATTAGAAAATGTTGGTAGTCATGGAGAAAATACCTTGCAAAGAAGTAAAGTCACAGTTAACAGCATCTGTATCAGTTTAGATCTGTCTAGTTTAAGCTCGGACTTCCCATAATGATCTATTAGACCACCCACAAGCGTCTCAAGAGATTAAGCAAGGATAACAATTATCTGCAGGATGTACAGCATCCTCATTTCTGCTTATCATATGCATTAACCAATAGTCTAAAATTTTCAGTCCTATTTATTTTAAATAAGCTGTTGCTAGCGGTTTCTTTCACATGTTTTCCACAGGAACGTAATAAACTACGTTTGAACTATCTGTGTACTAAATCACCCAAATCCGTTCAGAAGTTTTCATCTGCATTTATATTCGGTTTTACCCGGGCTGTGCCGATAAATCCCAGCCCGCATATGTGTCTCATCCCTCAGATTTCTTAATGAACTAGACTACTTATGTAAATCCCTAACGAAAGCCATTTTGCCCTTGATAACGATCAATATCAAGTTATCCCTAAAGAGCTCTTAAAACCAACCAAAATGCCAATAATTATCAAGCTTTGGAATCTCTAATTACCAAAAGTGGGCAGTTACACCCACGTCAAAAACACGGAGTAAAGGAAACAGAATGCCAACTCTAGACGACAAACTGAACTGAGTTTGGCAATTTTGATTTTTCTTTAGGTAAACAACAATGTCTAGTTGAATTCTGAAATAAAATTGACACGAAGAGTCTACTAAAACTGCTAGCAAGTTGGGATGGTGACAGTTTTGAAAACCATGGTTTATTTGTTGCTTTTTTTTAGCGTGGTAAAATCATCAAATGAGTCCTCCCACCCAACGCAGGGCAGGAGGGACTGTCAAACTTGTACTGACTAAAATCCACGGTGTCCTTCAATAGCCCTTTACGTTCCTTTCATCGTGGGACTATCTCACCAGGTTCACGGCTACCTGATGAGGGATGAGACAATCCCGCAACTCTTTGCTATACTGTCTACATAACTAATAGATTTCCACCTTTACACAATTAAAATGACGCCACTACTAAAAAGATTACCCCATGGGCCATGTGAAACTGTTTGTAGTTCTCACGAACAAATATTTGGTTGTATACTACGCGTACATACATAATACGTAAGTATATAGGTACGTGGGCGGTGGTTTCATGTGTACTCAGATTTCGCTAGCTCAAATTGACGTAATCTAAGGGTTTAGTGTGATTTTGTTAATGTTTTCTGTGGATTAAAACAGTAAGTAGGTAGGAATGGATTTTTTATGAAAATAATCATTATCATCAGCCTATATACAGATGTTGAAAAACGTTAAGAATATCACCATCATCTGCCTAGCCTTTTCCCAACTATATTGGGGTCCAGTCGAACCAGATGCAGCTGAATATCAGTATTTTACATAGAGTGACTGCCAATCGGACCTCCACAACCCAGTAACTGGGTACGATACCCCATGGTAAGACTGGTTGTCAGATTTTAGAGCTTCTGACTAATAGTAACGACTGTCAAAGATCTACAAATGACAGCCGGGACCAAAAGCTTTACGTGCTTTCCGAGGCACGGAAGAAACTCGTTATGACAGATTGTCACCCATTCAGAGACCAACCTCGGTAAGCGCGGCTTTACTCGGAAGATTGGCCAGTGCAAAGCGTAATAAAACTAAACTAATACAAAGCATCAATAAATTCCTCTTCATCACTGTCAACTATTAATGTGTCTAAGAGACTAATGACGGCGTTGCCTCTTTGTATGGCAATACAGCCTTTTACAAAGAGATTAAAAACAATGTAAGTAACTTGAAAAGTTTCCAATCTTGTTTACAAGCACAGCCACCAACAGATGTTGACATTTTCAGATTCTAATTAAATTCATATAGAGAAGAATGGGCAAATATATGAATATAATTACTCGTTATGTATGCACTATAGCTGTTGCCAGCGGCTTCACCCGCTACAACTCGAAAATTATCCCACGGGAACATAAAATCGGGATAAAAACTATCCTATGTGTTAATCCAGGTTATAAACTATCTGTGTACCAAATTTTAGCCAAATCCGTTCAGTGGTTTTTGCGCGAAAGAGTAACAAACATACACACATACATCCAAACAAACTTTCGCATTTTTAATATTAGTAGGAAGGATAATCTAAGCGAGGGCCGTCCACCTTGCAGACGATCTTATGAAGACCACAGGATCACGCTGGATGCAAGCCGTGACAACCGGTCCTGTTGGAAATCTATGGGGGAGGCCTATGTTCAGCAGTGGACGTTCTACGGCTGATATGATGATAATGATGATGTGTATCTAAGAACAACTTTTGCGTAAGCACTGTCCAGGTTAAAGACAAACCAAGAAACTAAAGGGGTCTTTCTAACCTACCTTAGAATCTCCTTCCTTTACTACAACTATTTGAAAGGCCGACAGG
Organism: Agrotis clavis; assembly: GCA_954870645.1. Lineage (NCBI taxonomy): Eukaryota > Metazoa > Arthropoda > Insecta > Lepidoptera > Noctuidae > Agrotis > Agrotis clavis. Next base: position 3,613,207 of record OX940942.1, read on the forward strand.
TCTGTTGGTCTAGTGGTTAGCGACCCTGACTGCTATGCTGGAGGTCGTGGGTTCGATCCCACCCAGGACAAATGTTTGTGTGATGAGCACGATCATTTGTTCTGTGTCTGGGTGTAATTTATCTATAATATTTATGTATTTAGAAATATATAAGTATGTTTATCAGTTGTCTAGTACCCATAACACAAGCTCTGCTTAGCTTGGGACTAGATGGCGTTGTGTGATAGTTGTGGAATATTATTATTATTATATTATTTATTTACCAAAGCTATTTGCTTGAACGATGTTGATACATTATAATTTTCTGCATGCATACGCACATTACCCACTGACTGGTAAATCAACTGGTTGCTTAGCTACCTACCTTCCAGCTTAGTGTTGCTTGCGAAACGTTTGGTTCATTTACATGAGGAGAATTTATCGCCTGTCAAAAACAAAGAAGAGTACGCGAGATTAGCCAACCGATTTTAACACTCATGTAATGTGTGTTTATCATTCGAGCTGTCTCTAAAGTGGGGATCTTCGCAAGGCAGGCCGGTAGCAGCTGGATGTGAGTAGCCGGTGATTCAGTAAAATTGGAGATGCCTACATTCAGCAGTGGACTACTATAGGTTGATGATGAAAGTCTTCTACAGTTGTTATTGGACATGTGGAAATACCTGAGTATGCACACAGTACTAGCGCAGATAGTGAATTACATAATTAGTAATAAACACATCTCATCGTCACAGACCTTTTATTTAATGATGACAACACATCTTAAACTAGTGTCCTGTATCATCATGTGACAGATTACCTTACGGCCAGCAAGGGCCTACAAGGAGTATCATGAGAAACTGCTTAGGTGAGTTACTTAACCTGTAATTTTAAAAAACTTGAAATTGCTAAATTACTCAAAAGCTTTTTTATTATTATCATTACCTTTCAAGATGCAAGTATAGAACCTACTGCCTACCGCTGTAGGTAGTCAGGAGAGCCTGAAAGTCTGTCAACTAGAGTGTTATTAAGAAGTATTCTGTAACAGGATTGTGCAAGTCATAAAGACAATCGCTCAATGTACAATACTAGTATTCAGCTGCATCATGTTATACTGGAAGCCGACACTAACACAGTTTGAGAAAAGGCTACGCAGAAAATGACGGGCGATAAATTCAACTCATGTAAATGATCTTTTAGCAGACATGTTTATAACTTGACACGTACTACGTTCATAAGTCATAGCTAAGATTTTAATGGAATAGCAGCCGTTAGGTATTGAGTAATCACATAGATTTGATGTATTGCATTGATCAATACAAATAAAATCTATATAAATAAAAGGCAAACTGAATGATTACTAATCAAGCCACAGCCCAGACCGCTTGGCCTAGAGACTCCAAATTTGGAACATAGGTTCCTTATGAAGCGTAGGGGAGCACTAAGAAAGGATTTTTGGAAATTCGGCCTTTAAGGGGGTAAAAAAGGGGGGGGAAGTTTGTATGAAACTTGGTCATTTCTGAAGCTATATCGATGAAAATTGGAATATAGCTATTTGATAACAAATAAAGGATGACGTGTTTCAGGATTTTTGGAAATTCGCCCTTTAAAGGGGTAAAAAAGGGGGGGAAAGGTTGTATAAAATTCCGTACATTTTAGTATCTGGTTGGTTATTCGTTTGAAAATTAGGCACGATTTGTTAAAGGGGGTAAGGGGAGGGCGTGGAGGGTGGGTAACGGGGGGGGGGGGGTTAACGGGGGGGGTGAAATCAGTTAATTTTATTATTTGGTTGGCTATTCGGTTGCACACTAAGCATGATTTGTTAAAGGTGGGTAATGGGAGGGCTTAGGGGGGTTCTCTATTGTGTTACTTAACTTTTTTATACATAATCTAATGTGACATAATTTTTTTTATATATAAAAGGCAAACTGAATGATTACTAATCAAGCCACAGCCCAGACCGCTTGGCCTAGAGACTCCAAATTTGGAACATAGGTTCCTTATGAAGCGTAGGGGAGCACTAAGAAAAGATTTTTGGAAATTCGGCCTTTAAGGGGGTAAAAAGGGGGGGGGGGGAGTTTGTATGAAACTCGGTCATTTCTGAAGCTATATCGATGAAAATTGAAATATAGCTATTTGATAACAAATAAAGGATGACGTGTTTCAGTATTTTTGGAAATTCGCCCTTTAAAGGGGTAAAAAAGGGGGGGAAAGGTTGTATAAAATTCCGTACATTTTAGTACCTGGTTGGTTATTCGGTTGAAAATTAGGCACGATTTGTTAAAGGGGGTAAGAGGAGGGCGTGGGGGGTGGGTAAAGTCGGGGGGGGGGGTAACGGGGGGGGTGAAATAAGTTAATTTTATTGTTTGGTTGGCTATTCGGTTGCACACTAAGCATGATTTGTTAAAGGTGGGTAACCCGTGGGTATCCATATCACGTTTGCTATAAAATTCAGTAACCATAATGATCAAAAGTTCTAAATATTATTGTTTTACATAATTATCTTTACTTCTAAAACTGTTCTGGCATAATTTCGAGTATCATAATAATTGAATCTCCTAATTTTGTATGAAATAAAGTCATATGTCCTAATCATTGTATTACATAATGTGTATTATTCCGAATGTTCAATTAGGTGTAGTAAAACTGATATTTCATTAAATTGTTTCGTGGGATCCAAGAGCGAGCGAAGCGAGCTCGGAACTTGTGGGCACCCCGACACCCCGAGCCCCGCGAAGCGGGGCTCCGTCGATATTTCTTATTGGGTGGTAATCAGTAACAAAACAAACTATAGGACTTATGTATTTTATGGCAATCGGTTTTATGTATTTTGTATATTATTGATTGTTATATTTATGACAAACGAATTTAGGACATATAGTATTTAGGAATTTCAATGTTATGGCATTTGAAATTATGTGGTATTAAGTTCGGGCAAGTTATCATTTGGACAAATGATGATTAGGACAAAAAAAAATATGTCACATTACATTATGTATAAAAAACTTAGGTAACACAATAGAGAACCGCTTAGGGGGGGAGGTAAAGTGGAAGAGAGTAACAGGGGGGTGGTAAAATCAGTTAATTTTTGTGTACACTACGGGTACACTACGATAATACGAAAAACTTTATTCCGAAATTCATAAATACGAATTTCAAAATACCGATTTTCATAAATCCGAATGGTTCAAAATTCCTAATATAACAACTCCGATGGATCAATATTCCTATTTTAATAATTCCGAAATTTCAAAATTCCTAACGTTTATAATTACTATTTTCAAAATACCGAATTTCAATAGACCGAATATCAAAAATTCCGACTTAATATATTTTCCGAAACATCAAAAACACGAATACCGAATATTAAAATTCCGATTATTGGAATTCCGATTTGGGTCCGTCGGGTCGAAAAGTCCGAGTCGGGGTGCCCCAAGACGCATTTTGTTCGCTATTGCATCCTGAGTTATAGCACCACCAAGGTGGTTCGGATCACTGCCCTGGGATCTGGAGGCGACTGCCCTCCTGCGCGTCTATGAGTGGCGCGTGGAGGCGCAGCGTCGGGGTGTATCCCCGCTGCCTCGAGAGGTCGAGGCGCGGCGGGAAGAGCTCCGGCGCGATCTCAGGGCAGTTTGGAGAGAACGACTATCGCAACCGAGGTACGGGCTAGCCGCAATCGCGGCTGTAAGATCCCTCTTTGAGGAGTGGCTGGATAGGTCCCACGGCGTCCTCACCTACCGCATGACACAGGTCCTCACCGGACATGGCAGCTTCGGGAGGTACCTGTGCATGATAAAAAAGGAGGAAACGCCCGGGTGTCACCACTGCGAGGATCGCACGGAGGACACGGTGGAGCATACGGTGCAGGACTGCCCAGCTTGGGCGGAGCACCGCCGTGTCCTCACTGCGGCGATAGGCGGAGACCTCTCGCGCCCGGCATTGGTTGCGGCCATGCTGCGGGGCGAGACGGAGTGGGAGGCGGTCGCCTCCTTCTGCGAAGCAGTCATGCTCGCGAAGGAGGAGGCGGGCCGCTTGAGGGAGAGGATACCGTCCTCCCTCCGCCCGAGACGCAGTGGTAGACGCCCACGGCGACGGATGTCGCGGGACGATCTCCGGCCACCGTAGGCGCGGGCATGCGGGCGGCGAGTAAAGGGCAACTCGCTGTCCGACCATGGACCATGCCCGGGTCGACGGCGCGTTGTGTCCCACGCGCGCCTCAAGGAGCGTCAGCATGATGACGGGGCCACATTCCTGCCGGGGTTGCGGGACATACGTATACCGCGACTCCGGCACACAAAGGGCTAACGAAGGACACCGTGGATTTTAGTCAGTACAAGTCTGACAGTCCCTCCCGCCCTGCCCGGGGTGGGAGGACTCATTTGATGATTTTGCCACGTAAAAAAAAAAAAAAAAAAAAGGTGGTTCAACGGAGCCCCGCTTCGAGGGGCTCCTATTTCTGTGAGCTAGGTTTAAAGTAACCTAACACGAAGGGGATGGGGATCCCCTTCGAACCCAACCTGTCCGTGTCGGGGTGTCCCCAGTCCCGAGCTCGCTTCGCTCGCTCTTGCATTCTTGGTCAATTTGTTGACTACGACCTACACCGGGGCTCCTATTTCTGTGAGCAAGGTTTAAAGTAACCTAACAAGTAACCTAACCTAACACCTTCGAACCTAAGCTGTCCGAGTCGGGGTGCCCCAAGTCCCGAGGTCGCTGCGCTCACTCTTGGATCCTAAATTCTTCTAATAACAATAAAAATCCTGAAGGCAAACAGTGAAAGTTAAGAGGATGCGCCTCGCTATTCCGTGCCTACACAGGCTTAAATAACACTCTGGGAGTACGGTAGACAAAATTACGTAGAGCCGGTTTTGCACCAATTCGTTTCTGTCACTGACTTTGTGGAATGAGAAACGAAATTCCAATTTTCAATATTCCGAAAAAATCAGTTTATTCGGAATATTGAAAATCTGAATTTCGTTTTTCGGAATGAGAACTCATCGAGCATTACATTTTTCGAATATGTGAAAATCGGAAAAAGAAGAAATCGGACATACGACTTTCGGTCAAATAAATTTCTAGATTCTTAATAATCTATATTAATAATTTCGTGCAGGGCTACGGTAGACTCGATCGAAAGCTTGCCTGATTAATAAAACATTAAAAAATAAAGATTTCGAGTCGACAACATATATCCGCAAAATTCGGATTGTCGAGTATTTTGTACATTTCTAATGATTTTCTGACCAGACAGATCGCAGCCGCCATTTTTGACATCGGGTAACATGTTGAGAAGCTTTTTTAATTTTCTTTGTTTTTGGCAACCGAGTCGATAGCACTGTTAGCATGCCAGTGTCATGTGGTGTATTAAGTACTAAGCCTCCTCGACACGTTGCGATATTATTTAGAAAAAAAACTATGAACTGTAAGGCCAGGTTCTCACGGCGATTATTTTCCCGTATACCGTATAAACGATTTTATCGAATAGAGGAGTGACAACAGAATATATGTGAAAACTTAAAAATTGTTTACACGGCGTTCATACGGGAAAATCCCGTGTTCGAGAAATATATTTTACCGTATACCGTGCGAAGTTGTCACCGGAACGCCGCGTCTCGAAACGATTTTATCGAATACGACTCGCAGTGGCGCTTATGTTCATGTTGTGTCGTTCACACGACTCGCCCATTCGAGAATCGTACGCACTCGCATGCGTGGCCCGAAAAAATCGAATCGAATGGTTGCCGTGTGAACGACTGCATCGTATACGGTAAAACCGTATACGTGAAAAAATCGAATCGAATGGTCACCGTGTGAACCTGGCCTAACTTATGTCAGTGTCAAACAAACGTGTAGCCGTAAACAATGATGACAGTGGCAACCACGAATGCTTTTCTGATCGAGAACGATATTACCTCCGGCTTCTTCACGTCAAAGGGCCGACTTGCTTCAGAGAGGAAAGGACCTATGAAAATATTATTTACTGGCTTCCAGTCCCGGCTTCGCACGGGTGGACATGATATAATAATTATAGCCTATGTTACTCGCTGCGGCGCGCAGTATGGAGGGAGCGACTGTCGCAACCGAGCTCCGGGCATGCCGCAATCGCGGTGGTAAGACCCCTCTTTGATGAGTGGCTGGATAGGCGTCACGGCGTCCTGACCTTCTGCTTGACGCAGGTCTTCACCGGACACGGATTTTTCGGGAGGTACCCGTGTCTGATGACGAAGGAGGCAAGGTCTGGGTGTCACCAATGCGAGGATCGGCCGGAAGACACGGTGGAGCATACGGTGCAGGACTGCCCCGCGCGCAACAGAGCACCGCCGTGTCCTCACGACGGCAATAGGCGGAGACCTCTTGCGCCCTATCTCTGTCCGACCATGGACCAACGAATTATTCCCGTTGGATCCCATTTTTGAATCCCACTTGAATATTTTTCGACGGCGCGTTGTATTCCACGCGCGCCTCAAAGAGTGCAGTCAGCATTATGACGGGACCCCTCTGTAGAGGGCCAAAGCCTGCCAGGGTCGCGGGACCAACGAATTACTGTGACCCCTGAATGTAAAGGGCTATTGAAAGACACCGTGGATTTTAGTCAGTACGAGTCTGACAGCCCTGGGTGGGAGGACTTATTTGATGATGTTACACACTAAAAAAAACATACAAAAATACAAATCTTTCCTCTTCATAATAGATATTAGGAGTCTGAAAAGTGTTGGTATGGTGGTACATGCATGAACTGTGTTGGTACGGCGAATCCCCGCTGCCTCGACAAGTTTAGTGCGGCGGGAAGAGCTCCGGAGCGATCTCAGGGCGGTATGAAGGGAGCGACTGTCGCAAACGATCTCCGGCCAATAGGCGCGAACAATGGGCGAAAAACTGCAGTTTTTATTTAGGTACTATATTTATTAAACACAATGAATGAAGCTATACGAATCTATGCCTTGCATACCTTTAATACCCATTCCTTGAGAACCGATGACTACAGAAATATCTACCTACATTTTGTACCAGATCTGTAGTTATGAGTCATGTTTCACCCGAGCGAAGCCGGGTTTTCATCTAGTAGATAATGTAATTTTTAGGTATTATGATATTCGGAGTTTTGAAAATCGGAATATCGAAATTCGGAATAAAATATTTCGGAGTATTTGGGTGTTCCCGTACACTACACTACACTACACTACACCTACTTTATACCTACACCACACTTACCTTAACCTTCCCTGAACTTCCACGATTTTTTAAGACTAAAATCAGCCAAATCAGTTCAGCCTTTTGCAAGTTAAAGCGTGACTAACGAACAGCTATCCATTTTTATACCTCGCTTGCTGAGCCGGCAGACGTTGTCCTGCCCAGTAATCAATCCTACACCTACCCTACACCTACTCTACACCTACCCTACACCTACCTCCCTACATCTACCCTACATCTACCCTACCTACCCTATGTGTTATTCTGGATCTTCAGTTGCCTACATACCAAATTTCATCGTAATCTGTTCAGTAGTTTTTGGGTGAAAGAGTAAAAAATATCCATCCATTCACACTCATAAACTTTCACCTTTATAATATTAGTAGGATATAGATATAGATTTAGTATGGAGATTCATTTATCTCCAAACTTAACGCGAGCAAAGCCGCGGGTTCAAGCTAGTAAATTATAATATCATTTAAGGGCAAGATCTCTCATTACCTGTTATCTACAAAGGTGACATACTCGTAATTAGCCTATAATATTTTCACGGCTGGAACAAATACCTATCCTATCCGAGAGAAAGTGGGTTTCAAATCCACCTTAAAAATGTTGATAGATGTCAAAATGTGTCGCCATATTTCCCACTACATATTCCAAACTCAATAAACAAGAATTTCAAATCATAACTGTCACTATGCAAAACAAAAGCTTGTTCTTGAACGAAAAATATAACAAACACGAGCATTTGTACCTACAATAAAACCAACGAACATAAGTCCAAACTGATCGCATTACAAACTGGTCAGTATAAATTATAATAATTTACGATGTTAAAGAGCTTTTCTGACAAACAGTAGATTTGAGCTTTAAAACATGGAAGAATTGGAGGTTTAGAAAAACTATAAACGTCTTGCTAGTCGTAAAATAAAACATTTGACAAATTCTCGACGAAATATTTTGAAATGACCAATAAGCTGAGAATTAGTTCACTGTAAGATAAGATGCCTTTGTCATGGAGTGACATCATCATCGTCATTTCATCCTGGTCTCATCATCTATTGCTGGGCATGGTCTGGGCATGGTCATGGTCCCCCTTTTTTGGCATATTCCTCGGTTCTGTGCATCCCTCAACCATTTGTTCCCCGCGATCTTGACGATATCGTCAACCCAACGGGCTGTGGAAACATGTTTTTCCTACTCCTCCATTATTCTTTTCTGATTAATTTTGCTGCAGAATCTAAGACAGGTAAATTCATTCTCCGGGACACGTCGAGCTTCATTGTCTCGGCGCTTTTCTGGTGGTTGCCACTGTTGATTCTGGCTCTCAGGAGTTGCAGTGGTTTGGGAAAACTGTGGTGGGTTTGTCCCAAAAAAAAAAAAACCCAGCGGGCTTTTGGGCGGCTCTGGTTTCTTTGGCCGAACCTTGGCCACGATTCGGTCAAAATCTTATTCCATCTGCCATGACATAAGCCTAAAATTAATATTCAATCTCAATCCAAAATCATTTCCTTTGTTTCTGAACGGTTTCTTCTTATTTGGACATGCTGACAGCTTGTACCTATGCGGGTTTGTGCATAGATATTATTTGTAACTTGTATAAAAGTCACTTGTATAATGGAAACGCACCTTTATCGCTGACACTTAGACGGTTAACTCTAAAATGATAAGTTTAATAATAAGATTTAAACGAAAACAGTTAAGCAACAAAGACATCTTCACTCTTATCTGGGAGATGTGTTTATCGAATATTGAGTTAAGAAGTCATCATCTGCCTAGCCTTTTCCCAAGTATATTGAGGTCGGCTTCCAGTCAAACCTGACCCAGCTGAATATCACTATTTTACATGGAGCGACTGCCTATCGGACCTCCACAACCCAGTAACTGGGAATACGATAACTCATGGTAAGACTGGTTGTCAGACTTTTAGAGCTTCTGACTTATTAAATACAAATGATTGCCGGGTTATTCCTTCCACTCTGAGTAGACCCCAAAAATCATTTGATGATTCTGACACTAGACAGTAAACTCAAAAATGATGATATGTTTATAATAAGAACTAAACAGTTATGCAATAAATATATTTCGGAGATTGGTTTATAACAGAGGGTTACGAACTAATATCATTAAACTACAGAAAATCTTAAGAAAAATTGTATCCCGTCTTTGACCCAAATACCCACTGCTGAAAAACTGAACACATCCTCTGAAGCAGCTCTGTATACATTATTACATAGTGTGCAACTCATTCATGAAGCTAAATAGGCCAGCGGAAGTGTGAACTGAACGGTTAGTCTGGCTGTTAAACCCCTTCTACACGGTCAGACCTGACCGCCTGACAGAGGTGAACTTGGTCGTGTCAACAGTACCCGACCGTCTGGAACGCTGTCGGCTGACGGTCGGGTCCCACCGCGGACGCAGCCTGTCGGGACGGCTGCGCTCCCGTCTGACTCCGCCCATATTTGGTCGCACACCGGACCAAGGTCACCTCTGTCAGGCGGTAAGGTCTGACCGTGTAGAAGGGGTTTTAGAAACGCGATAGTTGAAGTAGAAGCTAGGAAATAGTTGAGTCTATTGGCGGGTCGATTTTCTTTCACACTAGTTATTAAAGACTATTTCTCTATTCCACCATTAAGACGTAAAATACTTCAAGAACAAAGACAGACTTCCGAAAGAAAATGTATTTTACAGTGTTTGATTTTATTAAGTCGGTACCATTAAAAAAATGAATAACCTTTTTATTTCATTATTCAACCAAATCTTCGTATAGTCGGCGCCTTTGAAAATACGCCATCCAAGTAAGCAAAAACGGATCCATGCGCACAACGTCCCCTCACGTCACAGAATGTAAAAAATGCTTTTTTGAAAACTAGGTTAAGTACATCAAAAGCGGATCATTGGTCACTAACATAAATTACCCAGACCGATGGTTTTTATGGAAAGTTTAAAAGCGCTCTTATTTTGCTACACAATTTCCGAAAATGTTGTCGCGTAGGTACCAACTGAGTTTCACTCTTTTGCTTGGCGCATTGTAAAATACATTTGCAGCCGCTTAGTGCGAATAGCAACAAGGTAGGTTTGACAACTTGCAGTGCGTCCAGATGTCTGATGGTAGAAGGAGGCTGGTGAGATGAGGTCGTAGACCTATTTGTTTGACCTGGGGTTACCATTGAACTTATTTTAAACGGGTCACACAGTTTAACAGTCTAAAAAACTCGAGTTAGAGCCGAATCGTAAATCGATGGACCTACGGAAAAGGGTAATTCTTTCATCCAAACCATTCCAAAATATTTAAATTGGATTAAAACCTATTTCACCTCAATAATAATTAAAGTATAACCATTATTTCAGGGCTTCGCCAACAGACATACACAACATTTCAACCCAAAAACCTAATTTTCAGACGAAACGTAAACTGAATGAAAATAGCCGAAACTAAACACCAACCTAACTTCACCTCTATCTACCTACATTCTTGTCCAGCCTATAGCTCAAATTACACTGGTTATCTAGTCATACAAGGTTTGTATAACCAGTTTTACCTGGTCTTCAATTATATAGTTCAAGTTGAACTGGTTTTTAGTACAAGATCCATCTCTGTTTTGTGGATAAATCTGCTATTGGACTGTTTATTTGTATTTTATTTATACATAATATAGATAAATGTGTAATCAGGTCGTTTTTAAATTTAATCGAAAGTGGGTGAGATTAGCAAATTGTATGGATGTATGAATGGATTTATTGCTGAATGTTTTCCAAGGTTTTGGGTTATTAGGATTTTAGGATATGTAAGGTATGTTAGAGGTATGTAAGACCCCTCTTTGAGGAGTGGCTGGAGAGAAGTCATGGCGTCCTGACCTACCGCTTGACGCAGGTCCTCACCGGACACGGAAGTTTCGGGAGGTACCTGTGTCTGATGCGAAAGGGGGAGACGCCTGGGTGTCACCACTGCGAAGATCGCCCGGAGGATACGGTGGAGCATACGGTGCAAGACTGCCCAGCTTGGGCGGGGCACCGACGTGTCCTCACGGCTGCGATAAGCGGAGACCTCTCGCGCCCGGCATTGGTTGCGGCCATGCTGCGGGGCGAGACGGAGTGGGAAGCGGTCAGCTCCTTCTGCGAGGCAGTAATGCTCGTGAAGGAGGAGGCGGGCCGCGAGCGAGAGAGGACAGCGTCCTCCCTCCGCCCCAGCCGCAGTGGTAGGCGCCCACGGCGACGGACGTCGCTTGATGATCTCCGGCCACCGTAGGCGCGGGCATGCGGGCAGCGAGTAAAGGGCAACTCGCTGCCCGACCAAGGACCATGCCCGGGTCGACGGCGCGTTGTGTCCCACGCGCGCCTCAAAGAGCGTCAGCATAATGACGGGGCCCCCCTCTCAGAGGGCCAAAGCCTGCCGGGGTCGCGGGATTATTCCCTTACCGTAACCCCGGAACATAACAGGCTATGAAGGACACCGTGGATTTTAGTCAGTAGAAGTCTGACAGTCCCTCCCGCCCTGCCCGGGGTTGGAGGACTCATTTGATGATTTTACCACGCTAAAAAAAAAAAACTAATTGGAAAATTAAAATTGTCAACATAGTGTAAGAAATTCTGAATGTGTTTTGATCGAATCTAATCTCATTCCAAGAAAATAAAACCCTTTTGGATTATTCCGCAACATTCTTATATGTAGTATAAAAATAAATATAGCTACTTGGCTGTACTATTAGGTTCACTATTGCTTATGCCTTGCGTGAATTTCAGGCTTCAAATACTTTTGCAACTTAGATTTTTATTATTATGTCCAAATTACTGGTCACTGAGACTTGAAACCAAACAAGGGAGAAAAAATATCCCTTTAGTTCGATTCCTACGTAAAAGAAGTGAAAATCTCCAATTAAAAAAACGATTGTATGGCGCTCACTCAGACTTTTATAAAGAGTGGTTTCACGAAAAACAATAGGTACGTAACTGTTTTGATAAAGGAATCTGGACATTTAAAAATCTAAGTTTAGCAATATAAGACTACCAAACTATTTATCTTTTAATGAAACTGGCCTGTCTGTACTTATTATTCACTGAAATCATAATATCTACAAAAATCATGAAAATCAACATCTCATTTTCAACATTTCTCATCTTCACATTTGAAAATCTTGTACAAACAAATCGTGTGTTTTGTAACGGCATAAATCTCACACATGTGCAAAAACATTGGATAGAGAGGGACAGAAGTATAACTTTAAACCACAGAGAATGATGAAAAGTCATAAACTGTTTATGGGACAGATTAAAAAAGACATCTTTGAAGACAGAATGCCAGTAATCAATTATATCTTTATAATATAACTTCTTGAAAGGATGACAGCAGATCTGATTATTTACATGAAGACGATAAACTTTCCCACATTAATTGGTGACACTTACCTACCTATTGATTTGGAGAAGTAAGAGAGAAGTTTATCCCCTGTGTATTTGATAAGTATTCCCATTATTTTAATAACTGCACTGTTGGCCCTTATGTGCAATCGAGTAAGAGTAATCTACAGAGAAATTGACTAGATTTAGCGGAACTAAAGTTTGAACGTCATGCATCCGTGCCATTGTCATCCGTATTTCATGAATTATGACACTGAAAATTACATGATAATTAGCTTCATTTAAATACTATCGTCAGTGTTTTAACCGTCACTTTCATCCGTTATGTTACTTCCAAAAATCAAGATTGAGATGTCTTTATATCTTTCATACAACACGCAAAATACGCGCATATGACGTTGAGTTGCGGATACCAGCCCGTTATGCAATACAATATCTTTCATAATTATAACAGCTTTATCAAACCATATTTTTATAAAGCTGTCCATGTTCAAATTGGCAATAAGATGTCCATGTGTTCATCGCTATTTGTCCAAGTGAGGCTTCTGTCTCTCTCTTTTTATAATGCCAAATCGTGTTCAGATGTTTCTCAGTCAGCATTAACTTGCGTCACCTCTCTCACTTGGCTCTGATGTCATATCTGTCACTCTGTCACTATTAATATGGGACTGTTGCCGTTTATAGGGTTATTGCTTGTAAGTACTCTTGAAGCTTGGTCATAGAGCTTTTGTGTTTTTTTTTAGCTCAAGGCAATGGTAAATTACTGAACAGACTTATTAATGACGTCGTCATTGATACTTGAACAGTTTAATTTATGTTGCAAGTGAAAATGACATATTTTGTGTCAGTTTCAATTAATATTTTAATAGCAGTTTTATTTTTCACTTCTTTGTTTTGAATAGATGAGATCGATCTTACATTGCCATCAACAAACCTAACCTTATTTTCACTTTATTTCATCAAAGTGTCAAAAGTAATTTAAGATTGAGCGTGTTTAATAATGTGGTGGAGAACTACCTACAACGTTTTCTTTTTTCATGTTCAAAGTCAATATAGCCGCATTTTTGCATCAAAAAATTTAAAAGAAGAATTACCATAATTTATAACAACTCATCGGCTAAACCCTTGAAACTGTTAACGACGAACGATATACTCCTAATTCTTTAGCCCAACAATCATGTGCAAAGTCACGTTTATTCGCAAGCAAAACCCACAGATTACAACTAGTCAACAAGATAAAGTAATATTCGGCTAAATCATTGACTCCTTCAAAGGCCTGATATAATTCCTTAACCCAACAATCATGTCCAAAATCTTGTTAATTTGCAAGCAAACCCACAGATACACAACTAGTCAACAAGATAAAGGACACCAATGACCTCACACATCGAATACCACCTTAACGCTTCGTAATCGAGCAAACATTAGTGAAAAACAAACATCAAATTGTGTCATGGCAGATTGAGAAAAACACATAATGGCATTTTGATATTTATGAAGATTAGTGATGTAATCGGCAAAGGTTTTAGTAGTATTTATGACCTTGTTATTAAAGGTTGAGGGTCACTCTTAAACATTAAGAGGGATTATAATTATAAGTGACAATCCATTTTTGAAGCGTTTCATATTTCAACATTGAAATGTATGCAGAATTGACAAGAAAGTTTTTGGCAGATACGGGAATGCGTTTCTGTTGTCTTTGTAGACAATGCTTTTAGAAGTGTTTTGAAAAAAAAAACAATATAATGTTCAGTTCAGTTTTTGTATAAGTAGCGTTATATGAATATTTGCCAATTCATCATAATATTTTTGCTAGTATAACGTTTCCATGTTTGTGAAGGTTCGTAACCTTATAATATGATGAAAAATATGACTGGTGCATGGTTCTAAGTATAATAAACTTGAGCCCAGTTTTGAGCCGAATTAATCTAAACTTCCATTGATATGTTTATAAGAAAATAATGATTTTTGCTTATGGCCGATCGACCCTTTGGTCCTTACGATTTAGGCCGTTCAGACTAAAAATTTTGCATCTAATCAAATGAGTCCTCCTGCCTGACTAAATACCCTTTGACATTTGGCAACAAATTCAAATTTAAAAATCATCGATGTTAATCCACTTAACTTTAAAAATCAACCCATGCGTTTCCATATAAATTATAGATTACAATCAACCCTCTATTTGCCGCCCCATTGGTTATGCCTGTCCAGGTGCAAAAATACATAAATAACCCAGCAGTTTAGGGTTACTTTGCGATATTCATTCAAATTCGCACGTTTGTAATATTGCCAATTATAAAATTCAGGGGTTGTTTTTTTGTGGCAGATGAATCAACAAACGTCACGTGTGGTTTTTAAAAGTAAAAATGATGAATCAGCTTTTGTGTGAAAAGTCATATTGAATGAAGAATTCGTTGATATTTAAACACTCAAGCATATAATTAATGGGTTTTTATTTATGATAGATACATAAATAATTGCTTTTTTTATAAATTGATATTCAACGTTAAATTAAAAGGTATGTAACGCTGAGGTCAATGTAACGCTCTGATCATGTTTGCAGGGCAGACATGGCCAGAAATTACCCAAAATAGAGAGGTTTGAAAAGAGAAAGGGGAAGCCTATGTCCAGCAGTGGGACACAGAATAGGGTTTAAAAAAAAACAATATTATCACGGGTGAAACCTATCAAGGTTGTCTTATAACTGGGCTGTTTGTAAAGGTAAAACTGGAACGCAAAGAGCAATCAAAGGAACAGGTTGGATTTTTAGTCAATTAGAGTCAGACAGTCGTTTCCGCTCCACTCAGGAGGGAAGGACTTCTTTGATGACTTGCCCACCCAAAAAAAACGATAAAATCTAATATTAAACATTACGTTTTTTATCGTAGTTCATATATTATGATACCTAATGCTAAAGTAAGATTTTTATACTTCAGATGAAAAAAATGATTGGAAAAGTCAGAATTCAAACAAGTGATTTGTACTTATAGCCCACTGCCCACTGGCCACTTTTGGAATACGTTTATATCCAGCAAGAGTACAATAAACGTGATAAAAAGTATTACCTCATCCAATACCATACCACACACATTGATACAAAACGTATCTATTAATTTTATGACAACACTCAAAGTTGATATATCAATAATGACAAACGTAGTAAAATTGCCTACAAACATCGTAAACAAGATGGATGACTTAACATGGATGGTTAGTAGGTGATAGAATATCAATATTAGATATATTTTCTTTTTTATTGCTTCATTGTAATTTATTACTAGGTTAGGTTATAATGAAAAATTTAAATAATAACGTTATAGCCTATTTATCAAAACACTTGAATGATCCAATGGATTTTCTCTTTCTAATGGCTGCTACACACCTTACGATAAATCGTTACGATTAGTCGGTACAGTTCAAACTGCAACGATAAATCGACAAGTGTGTATGAGAAAAACTGTACAGTTTGTTCGATTTTTCTCATACACACTTGTCGATTTATCGTTGCAATTTGAACTGTACCGACTAATCATGGTGTAAAGCAAAGGTGTGTAGCAGCCATTAAGGCTTTTAGCCACAGAGAGGGACTCGATCCGGCGATCCGATACGGCGATCCCTAGATTCGATGCCTAGATACACAAAAATCCAAATAATTTACTTTCGATTGAGTAACAGTAGTTTAGAACATCAGAAGGAACATTCAAACGAACAAAAATATAAAATACAAAACCCTTTTAACTCCATCACATTCCCATAAAACCGTCTCCCTTCAACTCTTAACTCACAGGTTGACAAAAACCACAGACAATCGAGAAATACAAGCCGAATCTATTTCCATAGACAACCGATGTCCGCGTTGGCCCACAGCCAACATTCTATCTAGTCTACGGCCGGAAAGCATTGCATTCTATAAATACCAAAGACTTTGATGTGTTTGGATCTTTTAGTCTGTGATTGGAAATTTGATTCCTGAGGATGTGGGTTAGATTGCCAGTTGCTAATCGATATTATAGAATAAAAAAAAACTTAACTTCACAATAATTGCAAGTTTAGAATTTTGTCGCCATCCATGTATCCTTTCTCCCTGCTACTTAATTTTTTGGTTATCTTTGAATATTGTTCATAATTATATTGTAAAGAAAATTTACTTAAACAAAATATACGCGTGGCAAGTCCTTAATATTGTATTCTATTTTGAACAGTTGCCAAGGCATCTGCAAATCTGCAACTAAGTATCTACCACCTTTTCTTATCATCTTCGACACGCGTTTTAAGACAACATCCGAAATACAGATATGAGTAGAAGAAGAAAATAATCTTAATAAAATACTCAGCAAAATCTTGAAACCATAATTGTTTAGTTAAATCATTGGATCCAAAAGTATGGAATTTTGCTTATGAAGTACTTATTTTCCCAAATCACTAAGAATTTAAAGAGAGGCTGAATGTTTGGGGTCGCGGGACTGTCTAAAAAGGTAACCGTGACCCTGAAACGTAAAGGGCTATTGAAGGAATACCGTAGATTTCAGGGAGAACTGATTTGACGATAATAACAAGCTGAAATAAAAAAGGTTGTCAATGTCGTTACTTGAAATTTAAAAGTAAAAGTTTGCTTTACCTAAGTTAATTTGTAATTTTTTCAATGAGAAATCCAATCGGTGGCAAGGCTTGCCTTTTGAAGAATAAGCTTTTTTTTTCATTCCAAAAGAATAATAGTCTGTGAAAACAAACCAAGTAGACAGTAATTGATGGTGGAACTAGTGAGAATCATCCCAATTTTCAAACCGATGAAAATCAACAACCAAACAAACAATTTCAATCACAGACAAAAAGGCCGTGAAAAATTCATTGCACGTGTTCAATAATAAAATCATTTTCTCCGAAACTATTGCAGTGACCTGAAACAGTTTCAGTTTTTCATGAAGTATGTCATGTATTTCGGGCGGTGAACGTATGTGTTAAAATTAAATGGTGTGCGTGTCCATTGTTGTTTACGTTAAGGTATTTCTGAACGTTACGGTATGTATGATGTCATGAATGACTGGGATAATTTATTAATGTAGGTTTGTGCATGAAGTTTTTAAAATAAGGTGTTTGTGAATGGATCTTGCAGTCTTTTTAAAGCTGTTAATAGTCTTTACAAATCTTTTTTTTTTTCCGAAAGGTAATCTTGCAATGTTTCATAGCCGTAATAGATAGATCTACAGAGCATTCGTTTTTATTCGCGTCTAAGTGACTTTAATAAACCTGATCTGAATGAACTGAAAAAGATGGATGGATTTTTCATTTTTACATCATTACTTCGACAAACCATCCATCTTTTCTTTGGCCTTCCTCTTCTTCTCCATCCATCAACATTCATACTCACCACTCTCTTGCTCACAAGAGTCTCATCCCTCCTTATCACATGTGACAAATTAAGACATACAGTGGAAACAAACACGTACATCGCATCATACAGTGTAAACGAAATACAAACGTAAAAAAAAGAAATGATATTTACAATTTCACACATCATGCGTAGTGTACCTACCCACATCTCACACGTTTTTACGATTTTCTTCATGACTCAGGTATTACTCATAGCTATGCTAATAAAATGTGTGTTTGTTCGTTGTTTTAGGGTTGCTACTAACTAAAAGCACTTTTTATGCGTCCACTAGCTGTTGCCAGCGACTTTGTCTGCGTGTCTGTCGAAGGTTATCTATCCCACTGGAACGTAGCGTGATTGGGTAACAAACATCTATCCAACGACGATATAATACTAGACTCCTAATAACAGGCGACCGATGTCTGCCAACACATTAGGCAAAAAAGTCTTATATCCGTCTCATTTCGACCAATCCTGTGAGCCGTAAACATACGTTGAGACAGAACAGACCTTGAGTTAGCCAATCACAACGCAGTACCCCGTCCCCCTCGCTTACGTAGTACCTCAGCGAGTTGGCAGAATAATTTTTGTTCCTTAGATCGTGCATGCGTAGTCTAGTATTATATCGTCGTTGCATCTATCCAATCAATGTTTCCACGCATTAACGACTGCGAAACGAATTGGTATTTTACTGAAAACATCTATTTAGACCGTGAGTTAGATTTTTTTTAAATATTTGTCATGTATTGTTTTCTTTTGTTTCGTAAAGAATTATTGAAGAAAATATGACAGTTTTAAAATTGGCAAAACTTCATATGCAAGTAGGTTCGCCCTTCCGTCCGTGCTGTTGCCTTGAGCAGACGTGTTACCGATTTTTATTTAAATATTATCACTTAATTAATTCCAAGTTACTCTAATATATGACTTATTATAACATCAATAACTTACAATCTGCAACAAGTGAAGTAAAAGTGAAAGGCAAACCCGTGGTACGCGGAGTGTCTGTGCGAGGAGTGCAATCGTCAACAAAATAATTGTCGTCTCTGTCACCTCGCGCGCTGCACACTCTTCACAATACTGTGGCTGCGCTACGTGAGAGCTGTGCTACGCGGCATACGTCACCGGCTACGAGCTACGAAGATCAGCTACGAGTATTTGCGGCCGTCACCAGTGCTACGCGCCGACGATTAAACACAAAAGTTGTTAATCAGTGACCATGAACTCACCTATGGATAAAGCAGCATCGGATACAAATTTACTAAGTACGCCGCCTAATTATGTGTTTCAACGGGTGAAAAGGAGCTGGGATGACGATGCGATACGTGAGCACTTGGATGAATTTAAGAAAGCAATGAGAGAGATGATGGAAATCTTCTCAGGAAGACAGGCTAATGAGATACAACAAATTTCTCTCACATTGAATGAAATTCAAAAATCCAACACCAAAATTGAGAACTCAATCGCATATGTTACTGCACAGAACGAAGAGCTCCAATCAAAAATCAATATACTAGAAACACAAGCCAAGGAAGATAGGAAGTATATCACTATTTTGGAGAACAAACTGGAGGAAACTCAAATGGGAGCTCGCAAATCGAATTTTGTAGTAAAAAACGTCCCACGTAAAAATAATGAGTCTAAAGAAGACCTCATAGCGATGGTTATGTGCCTTGCCCAAAACTTAGACTGCAAGATAACCAGATACGATATTAAGGACATTTATAGAGTGCGTGGTAAAACCACTGAAATCCAAAATTCCCCAATTATAGTGGAAACGGGCTCTACGATACTGAAGACAGAAATCACGGCAATGGGAAAGGCATTTAACATTAAACACAAGGATAAGTTATGCTGCAAACACCTGGGCTTTAAAACCCAAGAGGACACACCTATATTTATAGCAGATCATCTGACCCCTAAAGCTTCCCGTCTACACTTCCTTGCCAGAGATTTAACGAGATCCGGAGCATATAAGTTCTGCTGGACTGCCTATGGTAAGGTATATTTAAAGAGAGACGAGCAGTCACAACCAATTACTGTGAGAAGTGAGGACCAAGTGCACCAACTAATGGTAGGGAAGTGACTATTATCCATTGCCCTCAAACTTCAACCACACCTCACTCGAGTGGTAAAGTTGCCATTCTTTTTAAATGTTCTTTATTATACTGTATTTTATTTTCTGATAGGTTATCTCTCATTAATATGTAATGGCTCCGTGGATACTCTTATAAACTGTTTGTCTAAACACAAAAGCATTATTTCAAAACCTCATAAACAAACCATACACTCTTATACTCTTACACTGACTCACAACATAATCCAACTACTCATACCTAAATACATAAACTTTAACAAAATCATTACTCAAGCTCAGTGGTCCTTCAATAGCCATGAAATCACCTCTTACAGCTATTTCATGCACTTTCCATCAACCTTTACACCGTCGCATAACTTGATTTTGACGTTTATTCTACCGTATTTATCTAAAAATGGATGACGATTTACAAACTATAAATGATATAGACAATATTCAGATTGCGCATGCTATCGAATGTAACTCCTTTGAGATATCTAATCACATATCAGTGGAAAAAAACGACTTGACTATTATCGCACAAAACATAAGAAGCGTTTACTGTAATTTTGATGATTTTGTGCTTCATCTATCTACTTTTAAGTTTGAAACTGAAATTATAATCCTTACAGAGTGCAGATTAAATCCTAATAAACCCATTCCTCAGCTCAGTAATTATCACTGTCACGCCTCAACTCGCTACATAAACCAAAATGATGGAGTAATCGCCTATGTCAAAAACACGCTAAAACCAAAAGTTAGAGAGATTGAATTAGCCGAAGCGTCCTGCCTTCAGATAGACATACTGAATTATCATATACTGGGTATCTATCGGTCACCTTCGAACATGAAAACTGAAAACTTTGTCGATTCACTCTGTACTCACCTAGAAACTCTAACATCGCAAAAAAATATAGTAATAGCAGGAGACATAAATATCAATATTAGACCTACAGACACAGAGACATCTCAAGGATTTAAAAACAGAGTAAATTATCTAAATATGCTGTCGATACATGGAATACTACCAGGGCATACCCTTGCCACCAGAGAAAGTAATTGCTTAGATCATTTTATGCTAAAGATTAATAAAAAAAAAGTCTCTGCATTTATAGCAATCCTACACACTACTATTACTGATCACTACACTACACTTATAACCCTACGTAAACAAAAATATTCACAAATTACAAACAAGTCTACAACTCGCATTAATTATGTAGAAGCTCTACAACATATTCAACAACAAAACTTAGCAGAATTACTGTCTTGCAACGACCCCAATGTACTTACTGACCAACTCATTAAAAAACTCACTGAATCTATTAATCTTAACACTACTCATAATAAAATCGCAAGCAGTAAACGTATTATTAAACCTTGGGTTACCCCTGGAATGCTACGTTGCATAAAAAACCGCAACAAACTTCAAAAACAAAGTAAGATGGACCCACACAATGAAATACTTAAAATTACGTACAACCGATACAGAAATCACTGCAATAACTTAATTAAAAAACTGAAAAGAAAATATGAGAGAGAGCTTCTGACTAATTCAATCTCAAACAGCAAGTTACTTTGGAAAAACATCAAATCAATGACTTACA
Source organism: Agrotis clavis (assembly GCA_954870645.1). Classification (NCBI taxonomy): domain Eukaryota; kingdom Metazoa; phylum Arthropoda; class Insecta; order Lepidoptera; family Noctuidae; genus Agrotis; species Agrotis clavis. The sequence goes on from OX940942.1 coordinate 3,634,781, forward strand.
CTAACAAATCTAAAAGTGAGAACTCTGAACTGATCAACAATAAACCCTCGCCTATTGAATCGGCAAATTATGTTAATAATTTTTTTGCAAATGTCGGTAAACACCTAGCCCAGCAAATCCAACCTAGCGTAAATAATAATGGCCTCTCAAATAACCCAATCTTGACACAACTCAATTCATTTGTGCTTCTGGACACTGATCCTAATGAAGTGGAAAGAACATTGATGAGCTTAAAGTCTGACAGTGCTCCAGGTTATGATAATATTTCAACAAGATTTCTTAAGTTTATAAGTAAGGAATGTGTCCCCATTATTGCCCATCTTGCAAACCTCTGCTTTAGAGACGGCATCTTTCCGGATCCTCTTAAAGAATCGATTATTACTCCAGTTCATAAGGGTGGAAACAGAGACGATGTCAACAATTATAGGCCCATATCTGTCCTTCCTGCAATTTCTAAAATACTAGAAAAATTAATTAATACTAGGCTCCTTAAATATCTAAATACTTTTAATTTGCTTTCCCCGTTTCAATTTGGTTTTAGACACAATATATCCACTGAAGATGCTGTAACAGCTCTTAGCACACTTATAACTAATCATCTTGATAACGGCGATAAATGCTTGACCATCTTTTTAGATCTCAAAAAGGCATTTGACACCGTCTCTGTTCCACTCCTGAACAACAAACTTGAGAGAATCGGAATAAGAGGAACTCCACTCAATCTTCTGAAAGACTATTTATCAAATAGGAAGCAGAGGGTTAGGTTAGGGCAATACTGCAGTGATGATACGATGGTTTCTTACGGCGTGCCGCAAGGTAGCGTTTTAGGTCCCAGCCTTTTCCTAATTTACATCAATGACTTATGTAACATGAACCTATATAACGCTAAAGTCTTTTCATATGCTGATGACACAGCTATAGTATTCTACGGAAAATCCTGGGACGAAGTTAAGCAAAATGCTTCCACTGGAATAGCTCTAGTTGCTAAATGGTTACAAAATAATTTGCTTACTTTGAACACATCAAAAACAAACTATATATGTTTCAGTATTCGTAATCGTACTCAACCGAAACATGACTTTATTATTAAAGTTCACGTATGTGGCGACGCTCAAAACAAAAACTGTACATGTTCCGCTATAACCAAGGTCTCACAGACTAAATACTTAGGAGTCATTGTTGACCATAGATTATCTTGGCACCCCCAACTTGAACAGGTTGTAAAAAGAGTCAGAAAACTGAGCTGGATATTCAAGACACTGAGACATATTGTTCCATCAAGGGCTACTGTTAGTAAGGATGCCTCTAGAAATCTTTTGAAGGAAATTTACATTGCCCTGGTCCAATCTGTCTTAGTGTACTGTATACCTATATGGGGAGGAGCAACTAAGACTAAATTTATAGAAGTGGAACGTGCACAAAGAGCTCTGATCAAAATTATGCACTTTAAGAAACAGAGGTACCCAACCTGTAGGCTTTACCAAATTAGTGAAGTTCTTTCTGTGAGAAAACTATATATTCTTCAAATTGTTTTAAAGAAGCACAAAACGCTACCTTATGATGCTGGTCATCTAACAAAAAGAAGAAACGATCTTGTGGCGCATATCCCGCAGACGAAAACCAGTTTTTGTAGTATGCAATATGACAGACGAGCATCTCACTTATACAACAAAGTGAACAAAAAACTACAGTTATACACAAAAAAATATTATGAATGCAAAAAACTTATAACTAATTGGATTGAAAGACTTTCATATGAGGACACTGAAGCCCTCTTACAACACGCATTCTGACCCTGTTATCCACACTAACACCAAAACACAAAAACATACACCCCACAGTCCACACTCACTCACACACACACCTACTCACATACATACATCACTCATACAGCCCTCACCCACTCACATACATGCATCTTTCATACACCCTACACCCAGTCTCATACATACACTACGCCTACACCCCACTCTCATTATCCACAAATCACGCATGCCATTACTAGGTACCTTATAAAATTATTATTTAAGGAATAAGACATTAATTACTTAAAAAAAAAAAAAAAAAAAACTTTTTTGTCAACCTTTGTTAATTTTAGTTTTTCATTTTAACTTGGAATAATTATCTATTCTTTTTGTAAAACCAAAATTATTATTGTTAGTAGGTACTTCACGGTTGTAATTTTAAGTTACGGAGGAGCGAAGTGCCCTAACACAGGCAAATAACGCCTAAAAGGACACTTCAACCACTAGATGTAGTACTCATTTTGTGAAACGAAATAAATTATTTGTATTTGTATTTGTATTTGTAAGTAGGTACCTACAGTGTTTACTTGCTTCTGACATCACGTCGAATTTTGATTTTGTTAATATATTATTTTGTTTGTGTCTATTATTTTTTTAAACTCTAGCTGATGGACTAATCAAATAAAAGCTGTAAGTAAAGCTTTAAAGCGGGATTTGAACCTGCGAATCGCGGAATATTCCAGTTCAGTAAATCCGACGCTTTTCCCAACTTACGTGCTAAAGTCCACATTGAAGTTGATTCACAAGAAAGTTCTCATCTGCTTACCTGTAAACAAAAGAAAAAAATAATTAAGAGACTTTTCACATTATTTAGATGAATTTTTAGATGTACGATTTGTGAAGCAAAAGAGTACATTTGAAAAATAAAACGTTTTTGTTTGATAACCCTTATTTCTATTCTAAAATCTAAGTCACTATTTATTTGTTTAGTAACAGCTGAGATATATTTGTTTATAGACTAAAATAATCTTCAACAACAAATATACTTTATGAATCACAATGATTCGGGAGGAAATGACTGAATGAGGTTAAGACTGTTTATTTTTTCTGTTGGATTATTTCATCTAGACGGACGGAAAAAAATATATAATAATAAATCAGCTATACATGAACGAAACCTGGAAAATGTCATAACTCATAACTATTATGTATGTACACAGAATTACTAAAGGTTTTCCTATGCAAATAAGAACTTGTACATACCTACATAATAAAATTGCAATCGCGAAAAAAAGATTGTTGAGGACCTACTCGTAGGTCCTCATTCTCAAACGTTTTCGTGCACTAGGAATTTCTCTTATATTGTGGGTGCGTTTACATACATTTAACTCATATACAAAACACCTGTAGGTCATACAAATATTTAACCCGTGCGAGAATCAAACCCACAACACACACCTCATCAGTCAATCGCTCAATTTGCGTCAACCACGCCAAACTCAAAAATTGCAAAAGACCACAAAGCGACACAAAAACTCTATTTCAACCTCATAAATGACTTCATTTAAAAAAAATGATTCCGTATGTAGCAATGACACAAGATTCACACAAAAAAATTACCCAAAAGTCTTCACTTCAAAAACTTGCCACCCATTTTACCTCTACACAACCCATAGAGATATAATTCACACTCTAACACATGCAACAGGCCATATGTTCTGGCACGTGGCAACATGGGATCCGCCCACCATGACTGCATAGATAACGCCATTGATTAGACCATAGAGTATAGAGGCATGTGTACCGATGGGTTGGGTACGGTGAATTTGTTGGTGGTCTTATTTAGAAGAGTTTATTGTTCCTTTTGATTAAAAATTGCACCATGCATCACTTTTTTTTTTTTTAGCGTGGTAAAATCATCAAATGAGTCCTCCCACCCCGGGCAGGGCGGGAGGGACTGTCAGACTTCTACTGACTAAAATCCACGGTGTCCTTCAATAGCCCTTTCTGTTCCGGGGTCACGGTAAGGAAATAATCCCGCGACCCCGGCAGGCTTTGGCCCTCTGAGAGGGGGGCCCCGTCATATTATGCTGACGCTCTTTGAGGCGCTCGTGGGACACAACGCGCCGTCGACCCGGGCATGGTCCTTGGTCGGGCAGCGAGTTGCCCTTTACTCGCTGCCCGCATGCCCGCGCCTACGGTGGCCGGAGATCATCAAGCGACGTCCGTCGCCGTGGGCGTCTACCACTACGGGTGGGGCGGAGGGAGGACGCTGTCCTCTCTCGCTCGCGGCCCGCCTCCTCCTTCACGAGCATTACTGCCTCGCAGAAGGAGCAGACCGCTTCCCACTCCGTACCATGCATCACTTGGAGAAATATTTTATTATCTTCCTGCCCTCATCCCATTTTACTTAATGTCAACAACACGTTTTCTTCTACCATTCTCCCCTATCAGTCTACCAGTATCATTTACTCCTTTTTCTTTCATCTCATTCCTTACACAATCCATCCATCTTTTTGTGGCCTTCCTCTTCCTCTCCATCCATCAACATTCATATCCATCACTCTCTTAGTCACATGAGTGTCATCCCTCCTCATCACATGTCCATACCTTAGTCTTAACATTTTCTACATAACAAAAGTTAAACACTATTTTCTAAAGATCATGTCTTCACTTTTTCTCAGTGACTTACTCACCCTATATGGAACAACCACCATCTGATCATCCCATATAAAGAAATACAGAAAGTATAATACACACTGCGGGTGCCATTGCCAACTAAGATGTGAAGCAATTAGAAAAATCGCCACTTACTGGCATAGTTTAAAAACCGCTTTCATTGATCAATTAATTAAAAATACCCACTTTTCCTTAAAAGACCAAAAGCAATAAGTAGTTGTTTATTTACTTTATTTTTAAATGGGTCGGGTTGACAAGGTGGCTAGTGATGTGACTAAAACCCCTTCTACACGATCAAACCCGACCGCCCGACAGAGGTCACCTTGGTCCGGTGGGTGTGAAAATCTACCGTGTAGACGTTGGTCGGGCGACCAAATATGGGCGGAGTCAATCGACCTTTGGATGACCTTGGTCGGGAGCGCATCCGTCCCGACAGGCTGCGTCCGCCGTCGGACCCGACCGTCAGCCGACAGCGTTCCAGACGGTTGGGTACTGTTGACGCGACCAAGGTCACCTCTGTCGGCGGTCGGGTCTGATCGTGTAGAAGGGGTTCAAGAAGGAATAGTTATCGATGTTTTATATCGATGCTTTATGGGGAAACCCATTTGTCAAAATATTTTTATGGGATGTGACATGAAAAATCATGGTTTGTATTTGGACAAACTATCGACTCCAGGTCGTGGGTTCGAACACCGCCAGGCGCATTACTTTGTGTAATTTAATTCATCACCACTGCTCTCAAAACGGTGAAGGAAAACATCGTGAGGAAACCGGCATGTCCTAGAACCAAAAATTCGAAGACATGTGACATCTGCCAACCCGCACTGGGACCGCGTGGTGGATTATGGCCCACTCCCTCTCACAGAGAGGAGGCCTGTGTCCCAGCAGTGGGAACATTATAGGCTGATGATGATGATGATGATGATGATAGACTCCATTTATGGATTAACTACAAATTTAAAAAAAAAAGATATGATTTCTGTAAAATACTCCGAGGAATGCTTAAAACTAACTGCGTTTTTGAGAGTACAAAAATAGTCCCATAAAAAGAGTTCGTGAGCTCATGGCCGCCTAATCTATAGATAAACCGGACCCAACTTATAGATACTACTTTTACTATACCTACTTCAAGATAGAACCCATATATTTGATTATTTAGGTATTAAAGTTATTTCACCACACAATCTAGGCAATCCATTTGCTATATTACCTGCCAATTTAGTAACAGGTAATCTATATAATTTTCAGAAAAATAAGCGTAGGGATCAGAGAGAACAGCAAAATGGCGATCGATTCGCGATGGTATATAATTTAACGATATTAGCGAACAATTTAATCTATTTTATTGCCCTTTTTACTTTAATCATATAGTTAACGCGTCTTCATTTCCTTTTATTCTTGTAAATTGGTTTTTCTTGGAGCTGTGTGAGTGAATCTTTTAATAAAAATAAGTCATTATTATAAATATTATTATTCATTACAGACGAATATGATTGTGATCAATTTTGTGTAGTAAGACACATCACCATCATCTGCTGAGCCTTTTCACAGGTATATTGGAGTCGACTTCTACCATTTTTTAAATACCAGAGCTATCTATAAAATTTATACAACCCAAAGTGTAATACGTTGTAAAACTTAAAACAAAGGAATCTCAACACTAATCAAAAATAAATCATAGATTTTTTATCAAAGACATTGTAACTAGTGTAAGAAGTCAATGGATTATTGATAAAGAGTTAGACATAACATAATACAACCTTGCTCTAGGCAACGTTTAACACATAAAGCTACTTCTCACCTTTCAAAACAAAAAAGCCAAAATACAATGATTAACTGAAAACATTACATTATAATTATTATACTTCCTGCACTATGTAACAGTCATTTGTATTTATAACATTTCATGGTTGCATTCAGTTTAAAATAACTCTATTACCTAACTTTTGATGTAACAAGGTCAATATAAAGACTGTGTTTTTGATTCACATTTAGAATGCTTTGAATTGAATGTACTTAATTCTCAACTCTTTTACGGACATTTCGAAACGAAAGAATTTCGAAAAACTATAGTGGTTTGTCGAAATTGATATTATAAAAAAAATTAAGTTTGAAATTGCATTGTTTGGAATTTTGTCAGAAATATAGACCGACTAATTTATTTAAAAAAATATTCCACTGCTAAGAAGTTTAACTGTTAACAACTGCATTTGCACTGCCATTGGCTTAATTTATATATAGACAGTTAGACACGGGTAACATACAACAAATAAGCAAATGAAAAATTTATATTCAGTAATAAAACAAATAAATCTAACTGGTTTTTTTTTAACGTAAAACTAAAAACGACTATGGCAACTCCAAATATAGCATCTATAAAATACTATTTACATTATTGATCCACTTATGAAATAAACTCGAATGTAATTCTAGAAAAGTATCGATAAAATCTGTCCCAGCACTAGTGTCTAGTAACCCTTTAAAGGTAAGAACAGAAATCATAGACTAGCTTGGCCTCCATATAGGGCTTGTGACACTTACACTCAAGACAACTGGGACAAACGTTAGTAGGACAAACAGACAGACGTATAATGGATATTTTTAATATTTATAGATTTATCAACTGTCTGGGAAATTGAAGTTAGAGAAATTTAAACTATGCAGGATTATTAAGCAGAGTAAGTCTTATATACCTATATATGGTGTTTGGGAAAGGAATTGTGGGATTTCATCTGTCAGTTAAGTTAACTGAATACGGAGGTAACAAAAGCAAGCCATTTTTAACTTAATTTTTCAAAAATATTTAATTGAATAAAATCTTGAATAATTTTAGTTTGAGTTTGAACTCAAACTTTATTCCACATCCACAATACGAGTATGTCCCTACTTGAATGATAATAAAATTATTAAAATTTTAATCATATGTGAACTCTCGGTCAAAGAAAAATTAAAAAGTTTTGTATGTTGATAAATAGCGACTTAAAAACAGATTTTTATTGATTTGATCTTTTCAAAAATCTCACATGCCCCAGCTAGCTAGCGGGATAAAAATAACCCTACATCCCAATTGAGGTCATTGATATCTGTTTCATTCATATTCGTTCAGTCGTTAGTAAGGCGAGACAAATTAACAAACATACAGACGAACAGACAGAGTTTGACATTCCTTTAATAATATTAAACTTCTTTTTGTTATTATGAAACATTGTAAATTAATATTAGTTTCTCCGTTATCCTTTCCGAGCCTACAAGTTACTCCATAATAGTACAATTTGATGCCTATCAATTAAATAAAACTTGCATTATAATCCACGATTCCTATCTAAGAAGATCAGACTATTAAAATCTAGGTTTCTATACCATTTAACTGATAGTCAAGTCATTATTTTACTCCATAAATGGCATTACTCAAATCTATTATAGCAAATGAACATCAATTATACAGAAAAAATGGAACAACAGGTGTGGAAAATTAAGTCTATAGAGTTTTTATACTAAATAGGTTGACAACTTCAATCAACTTTGATCGATGGTTGACGTCAGGTTTAGAGTCCATCTGGTGAAAATTGGTCAAGGCTACCAGTGGACTTTAATAGATTATCTACTGAGGAGTATTACAATGTCTTCTCGCTGAAGAAACGAAGGTAATGCGTTACTTTCTGTTCAGCAAATGAGAGTGGAGTTCTCTGCCTTTTAAACCAATGCTGGCCTAGTACGTTGTTTTCTTTATCATTACAGCCTATTGCAGTCCACTGCTGGGTATGGACCTCTCCCAGGGACCGCCACAGCACACGATCTCCAGCTTTTTTCATCCAGCCACTGCCAGCTATCTTCTTTAGGTCATCGGTCCTAGTACTTTTGCTGGTAATTATTTCGGTTAAAATTTCCAGAATGATTTAAAAACATACCACCTTGAAATCAGAAGATTTAATTTTAGAAGTATACAATAATTGAGAACAATTATTGTATACAACCCCATCACTAGAAGCTACCGTTGATTCTTTATTGATAGTTGCTAAAACGGAAATACAATCGTTGCTCTAAACAGAAGTGCCGTAAAAGTCGTTGCTCAAAGATTGAGAGTTCACACAATCTTGGAGCGGTCCAATGAGAGCGCCAAATGCTGTCGATATTGATGATTGATGATAATGAGTTAACTCATGTTATTCATACAGAATATCAGCAGTTATTTTAAAGTAACTGGTATCTAACCTTTAGTTAAACCAAAGCTTCCGACCGCACATACCGATTAGTCCCACAGAAACCTGTCTAGCATATAATTACATGCATATTTGAGTTATTCAAAGATGGCGTTATTTCGTGTTAATGTTAACACAAGTGTTAGGCGCGACGCGTAGTAAAATACATTCCTTCGTGCATGTGGCTGTGTACAAAGAGTAGCGTAATACAGAGGCTACACACAGGTTTTAATAAAGACGTAATGAGCTAGTGACAGATAATAAGAAAGAGAATTCTCAGACGGCTTAGTTATATTGAGAGAAAGTGAATTGAAGATGTAATTATACGTTGCAATCCCTTCTTATTTCTAAGATGCACTCCATAATCTACTACTAAATTTACTGTTACTATTAGCCTATGTTAGTCCAATGCGATACGGTGATGCCTTCTTAGTTGTGTTAGAGCTCCACATACTGGCCATTTTAATATTTTTAATCAACTATAAATAAGAGAGAAAACTTTATCCTTTGCATCAGTAACGAACATCAAAGAAAGCTGGATTCAAAACAAAGTAATAGTAACAAGCTGTCACCATCAATTGGACACAAATTGCATGTGACCACCTACTATATCGAATTTTAAGTGTAAATTAACATTTCTACCTATTCATTCTAGGAAAATAAAGTAACGACGTACTGTAACGTTTACGTATGATTAAGTCATAGTACGAAATAGTCACCAAAAATTGACATGACAGCATCAACCTTTATTGCTGCCGCCGCGCTTTGTTATTGTAGCCTCTGTCTCCCACGCTACTCTATGATCTCATTTCTCACACATAACACGCATTGCCCGTTTAACGCATCTTTATACTATTTTTATTTTTTTATTACAATTTACTTGAAGTCTACTCGCGGGACGTAATGGACCATTGTTTAAAGGTTTTTTGTTGTGATTTTGTGAGTTCCCATGATTGTGACTATTGAAAATTTATGTAGGTGAATGGGAATTTAATGGTAAATAGATTTTACTGTTTGTTTGTGTGATTTTTTTATTGTATTTGCGATGTTTTCTTGGACAAAGGAATTTGTACAAGTTATTGAGTTTTGACATCGTAGATTGGGTTAATCACCATTTAAAAAATTTGACCAGCTATTGTGGATTGTGACAATGCCTTAGAAGGTTACCCATGGCACTAAAATGCATTATTGAAAATACAGAGTAGATTTTAGTTAGTCGAGTCCTTTCCGCTCCAACTAGGGCGTGTTAAGTCATTTGGGAATTTTACAAACCTTTACAACAAAAGACGTATTAATGACACTAAAATCGAGAATATTTAGATTTTTTATTCTTGTAAACGCACCAACGACACAGGAGGAATTCTTAATTTATAGAATTCTTTTTTATAGATATAGAAAAAAAATATATTAAAAACGCATTTTAGGTATTTTGGCGCTTTAGTCTTTTTGCCTTTCCAGTGACGATATATGGGTACCTTGTTCGTTTTAACAACCGTTCTGGTTGACCAAACTAGGCCACAAAACAATGCCGTCTAAAATCAAGATTTAGAACCTGCAATATCAAAATTAGTTACCATCTAAACTGAAACGAGAACCATCATATCCTGGAAAACTAAACCAGTTTCACTCAATGTAAACTACTTACATTCAACAATCTAGAGACTGCAAGGCGACTCAGTACAAAACAGACCAGAAAAAGTTCAGCCATCTTTGAACCAGTTCACGGAAAACGTCGGATTAATCATTCGGATGGTGGAAGACAATCTGGCATTTTGCCACATGAGAAATGGCGGTTACATCATTTTATCTAACTGCTATTATGAATGCGAAAGTTGAGAATGGATGAATGTTTGTTACTCTTTCATGCAAAGACTACTGAACGAATTTCGTTGAAACTTTTGCACACAGGTAAATTATAACCTAGATTAAAATATAAGATACTTTTTAGACATACAAGTGTTTTTTGTTTTTTAAAAATATTGCCGAACACTTCGAACATTTCACACAACGCACCCACGACACACGAATTTCTCGTGTGTCGTGTGGGTGCGTTTACACACATACATAAACACCCAGACCCCGTACAACTACTTGTAGGTCATACTATGTTTGTTCAATATCGAGGATCAAATCCGACCCATGTTGCAATAGGTACTTGCAATGCAGTCGATCGCCCATCCACTGCCCTACCCGTGCCGTCAAAAAGTTTGACTCTTGTAACAATTATCGAACTCCACGCAGGCGAATTACGGGCAAAAGTTAGTGCAATACATTGGTAAACATGACGTAGAAATCTATAATATAAAAATCAATTGCTGTTGGTTAGTCTCGCTAAAACTCGAAAACGGCTGAACCGATTTGGCTTATTTATGTTTAGAATCATTTTTGGAAGTCCAGGGAAGGTTCAAAAGGTAATTTTGAGGCGGTACGAAGTTTGCCGGGTCAGCTAGTAACAAATGATTATTGACTTTTATTAGCTGTAAAACTGATGTTTTTCGTAGGTAGGTACTGCGAATTCGGTTAGCTATTTTTGGAATGAGGAAATTAAAAACGTTGTAAAATTTTCCCATTTAGGTTTGCTTGTTCCATATGGTTAGTGTTTTTTTAATCTATGTCTTCATCAACACAGATTAAAAAAAAAAAATTTTTTTTTTTTTTTATCTATGTCTTCATCAACACCGCGATCTCAGGGCAGTATGGAAGGAACGACTGTCGCGACCGAAGGCCGGGCACGCCGCAATTGCGGCGGTAAGACCCCTCTTTGAGGAGTGGCTGGAGAGAAGTCATGGCGTCCTGACCTACCGCTTGACGCAGGTCCTCACCGGACACGGAAGTTTCGGGAGGTACCTGTGTCTGATGCGAAAGGAGGAGACGCCTGGGTGTCACCACTGCGAAGATCGCCCGGAGGACACGGTGGAGCATACGGTGCAAGACTGCCCAGCTTGGGCGGAGCACCGACGTGTCCTCACGGCTGCGATAGGCGGAGACCTCTCGCGTCCAGCATTGGTCGCGGCCATGCTGCGGGGCGAGACGGAGTGGGAAGCGGTCGCCTCCTTCTGCGAGGCAGTAATGCTCGTGAAGGAGGAGGCGGGCCGCGAGCGAGAGAGGACAGAGTCCTCCCTCCGCCCCATCCGCGGTAGTAGACGCCCACGGCGACGGACGTCGCTAGATGATCTCCGGCCACCGTAGGCGCGGGCATGCGGGCAGCGAGTAAAGGGCAACTCGCTGCCCGACCAAGGACCATGCCCGGGTCGACGGCGCGTTGTGTCCCACGCGCGCCTCAAAGAGCGTCAGCATAATGACGGGGCACCCCTCTCAGAGGGCCAAAGCCTGCCGGGGTCGCGGGATTATTTCCTTACCGTGACCCTGGAACAGAAAGGGCTATTGAAGGACACCGTGGATTTTAGTCAGTAGAAGTCTGACAGTCCCTCCCGCCCTGCCCGGGGTTGGAGGACTCATTTGATGATTTTACCACGCTAAAAAAAAAAAAAAAAATGTCTTCATCAACACAGTAGTAGTTTTTTTTCTTTCAGTAGTAGGTAACCTCAATTCTTTCATAGTATCTATTTTAGTTATCATCAAGTTAAGCTTTATTTTATTTTCATATTTTATATTTTTATGACGGTGAAGGAAAACATCGTGAGGAAACCGGCATGTCCTAGAACCAAAAATTCGAAGACATGTGACATCTACCAACCCGAACTGGGCCCGCGTGGTGGATAATGGCCCATTCCCTCTCACTGACAGGAGGCCTGTGTCCCAGCTGTGGGAACATTATAGGCTGATGATGATGACCACGATAAAAAAGAGCATAGCAACCAATCAACGGCTTATATAGCGCATCCTGGACAAAAATAAACTCCTCGCAAGGTTATGTAAACAGTTAAACTCCTTCCAACCCGTTGTTTACAACTCCATACAAATATTTTGTATGAAAGTTTACAATATAACAGTTCGGAGAAAAATATTGAACGCGGAGACTAGGTCAGTGTGGCGAATTCAAGATCGTGCGCGTCATTTGATGAGCTGTTTTAAAATAAATGGGAATGATGAAGAGTTTCCTGTTTTTAATTTTTTTTTATGGATGACTTAATACCCGGTTTTAATATACCTATTACTAATTTGAAATCAAATTCTACTCAATTATATCATCATCATCCTATAATGTTTCCACTGCTGGGACAAAGGCCTTCTCTCTGTGAGAGGGAGTGGGCCATGATCCACCACACCGGCCCAGAGCGGGATGGTAGATGGTAGTTCACATGTTTTCTAATTTTTGGTTCTAGAACATGTCGGTTTCCTCACGATGTTTCCTTCATCCTTTTGAGAGCAGTGGTGATGAAATAAATTACACAATATAATGCGCCTGAGTGGTTGCGAAGGGCTGATACCTGTAAACTGGACCATAACTGTTCCTTACTATATTATAGTATTTAGAATGAGTTCATTATAATATGCATAGCTATACATTTATTTATGTAGTAGATGCCCACTACTGCTTTGCCCGGTTTCAACTGAAAACTAGCGCTGGGTGTCTTTCACCCAGCGAATGCTGAGTTGCAACCCTTTTATTTTAGACATGCTCAACAAAATTGTTATTGTGTTTTTTTTAATTTGTGTATGTCCAATATCGATTCAACATTTTTCTATTCTATTCTATCCCACGACCTGCACGGTCAAGTTTCCGAAGATTTCAAATACTAATTGTTTCATCAAATGACTGTAACACTAATGATTTGTAACTATTCATTTGTTAACGAGTGCTGCATTTATAGAGACACTGTCATTGGTGTTTACTTTATGTCTCAATTAAAATGGCGCGAGTTTAATTAGCAATGACAGTTCATTTGCGAGTTTACACTGTTTTATGATTGGTACTGATTATGAACAAGCTAAGCAAAGAACAGGCCATGTGTTTCTTCAGAATTTTTCATGGTTTATGAAAAGACCTTGCCAAGAGACGACCGATCCGACTGATCAAGTAGGATATTTTTGAACTTCTTGTCAAAAATCTCAAAGATGCACCCCCAATATACCAGCTTTAATTTTGATAACAACACGAAACACAAAAGGATCTCTTTGCAATCATTTTATAAGAGGATCAATGTAAAAAGAGCTTAATTTAATCGAGCCTTTTTTCTAGGAGTCCAGTCGAAGTTTTTCTTGACTTCTATTTTATTTTATTAAGGATCAAAATAGAATAAGATGAAAAAGAAATAAACATTTAGGACTCAGCAGCACTTTGATCATTATTTGTAAGTACAAATAATGATCAAAGCCTTTATTTACTTTCACCTGTCCCGCTTTCTGTAATCAAATCTTGCAAGTTAAATTTGATCCACTTCCCGGTTTTCGATTGAGCTGAAATTTTGCACGTAGATGTATATCGAGTGACAATGCAATATTATGATGACATAGAGCTGATCTGATGATGGAGCTGGAAGGTGGCCATAGAAACTCTGTAATGAAACTCAGCAAACCCATCGTTTGATTCGTCTTAACAAGTATACTTTGTCTAACGTAATATTTTTAACAGTAAAAGCTTGTTTATTTTTCAAAAGAACATAGTTTTTTAAATGACTAACTTATTCACGTTCTATTTGAAAGACATAAAATGCTCAGAGACATTATGGCTGACCACACCAAGATAGTGAAACGACAGCTCCTACCGAAAGTATTAAAAAAAGAGCAAATTGTGTGGGAAATAGAGAAGAATGTCTTTGTCCAACACAGTGGACCAAAACAGGCCAGAAAAGTTTAGTACAACAATAAGAATTAACCTTCATTAATTTCCAAACGGTTACACAAACAATTACAGTACAATATAGGTATTAGAAATAGCGGTCGATTCATGCGCGTGAGTCGGCTGGCGGATCCTGAAATAATTTATATTATAGTCGTATACGGCGCACATGTGCTGTAACGTTAGACGGGTTGCGCAAACGCATGCTGTGTGTTCACATTGTGATGACGATACGAGAAAATGGTGAAAAGGAAGGAAGATATTTTAGTATTTGACTAGCCTTTTTCCAACTTTATAGGGACTTACAGTCTTACTGGATACTGCAGCTGAAAATCTATATTTTATAGGGAATGAATTTCTATCTAACCCTAACAAACCCAGTTACTGAGTAAATCAACGCCACTTGTGGTCAGCGCAACATCAAATTAGTAATTACGAGCCTTTTCTAACTAGAGCATGCGGGCACGTGGACGGCGAGTAATGGTTGACTTGCCGTTCAATCATGGACCATGAGTCGCATGTCGAATTCCACGCGCGCCTCAAAGAGTTGTCTGCAATATGATGGCGGGTCAAAACCTGCTGGGGTTGCGGGACTGTCACATAACAGTGACACTGGAATGTAAAGGGCTATTGAAGTAACACCATGGATTTTAGTCAGTACAAGTCTGACAGTCCCTCCCGTTCCATCCTGGGTGAGAGGACTCATCTCACCACGGTAAAAATGCATTCACTTTTGCAATATTGGACGATATCGTCTCTTTATCCACCAATGTCATACGGTAGTATATTTTTCTCCGTTTATAAAATACCGTTTTTTTTTATCGTGGTAAAATCATCAATCGAGTCCTCCCATCCAGGGCGAGACGGGAGTTACTGTCGGTTTTCTGATGAGAGAGTCCCGGAGCGACTTGCGATAGCTTGGTCCATAAAATCTTCTGGTGTATTGAATCAGAAGATCTAAGCATCAAATCCCGTTAGCAATCGAATCTTACTACAAAATAGCTTTACATCGTGTCGCTTATTACAGAAAACGTCCCCATTTCTTCGTATCACAAAGGAAACATTCACCAAAAGATAAACTTCACACAGGAATTAGGTCGAGCAGACTTTCTGCGATGGCCGTACATTTCCTCTTTTTATGGGACATTACAACCGTGTCATGTACTTGTATAATTACGGTGTTAACATGAAAGGGAAGACAGAGAACTTGGTTTAACTTGGGTTGTTTTACTTTCGTTGTGATAAAAAGTGTGGTGTTATTTTTTGAAGTTTGTTTAAGTTTTTATTTTTTTTGAAAGGGTGGGTAATTGTTTGCTTTAGTTATGAATTCAGTAAAGAGTATACTAGAAAACACACTATAGAATAAAACAGACATTAATTTTAGCGGTATAAGGACTAACTTAGGTCCAAAATAAGTTTAGTTTCTCCGTTTCAGCTGAAAGACAAGTTAAAAATGAAAGATGTCGTATGAATTCTATCCTTCAACTGACACTACTGGACCAACCATATAACCCATACTTTGAGAAAGTAAAATGAAAAAAGTCTTGGCCATGAATATATCAATAGATTACTGAGTTCAGTAATTATTCAACTTCGCTTAATACCATTTTCAAGAAACCAATTTGTCACAACAAACAAATTGCAAAAGCAAATCACTCTCAAATCAATCACCATTCCTTGTAAAGATAAAAATAACCTCACAATTACCATGAAACAATAATACGGCTAAAATAGGGACCGCGAAGAGTTCTGCTTACACCAAAAAGGAATAAAATACAAGTTCACTAGGAAACTTGTTGAACTAACCGACAAGAATGAGTGGGGCAAAAAGCTGTAACAGCCAAAAATCAACAACGCCCATTTTGGTTTGGGTAGGGTTACCAAATTAGAGAAAAATGGAAAAATATATTGGAGTTTTTTTGTGATATACAAATCGAAATACCGTGCCAAAATCACGGAAATATCTTAAGAAGTTACCATGGCTCTGGAACACAAAATGTCAATGAACAAAGAAGCAGGGAGATTTTCAGTGTAAGGTATAAGGAGATTATTTGGTGAGACAAGCAACTCAGTGATAGAGTCTTAAAAGTCTCTCAAAACGTTACTCATGCATGCTGTAATGCGAAATGATGTGCCACTACGTCTTGTCCACTTAAGTGGTGAACTAAGTAGTTGCATCATTTCGCATTACTGCATGCATAGGTATCGCTTTGAGAGACTTTTAAGACTCTATCACTGAGTTGCCTGTCTCACCAAGTAATCTCCCTTTACCCTATTAGGAATTCGAGCCTTTTCAATCATACTGATACTGCTAGCCTCCTTCATCCCACTACTGGGCAAAGGCTTCCCCCATGACTTCCAGTTTTCACGATCCAGGGCCAAAGTGGACCTCCGATTGTTGGTTTTATCCAGCTCATCCCACCATCTTTTACGAGGTCTGCCGTGACGCCTTCTGGCTGTGTCAGGGCTCCACAAAGTTGTTATTTTGGCTTACAGCTCATTAGGCATGCGGCAGACGTGGCCGGACAAGACCCATTTTACTGGTCGTTTCAATAATTTGTTAGTTCCATCACGGTCTTCAGAAATCCCTTGGCCTTGCATGTCGACCGTCAACGTTGATTTTGATCCATTATTAAACATCTGTCATTAGCAGACGACGTAATATTAATTGTTTATTGTCAGATTGTCAAGGTTGACAACCCTGCCCTCGTATTTAGGTGACAAAGCGTTATTACCAATAATTGAGCTCGGCGCACACCCAAGTTTCATCAAGCGTGAACAGCGAATAAAGATATCGGAACGGTTCAGCATGATGTGCTGAGTATGTGGGATTGTCCTTACCTGTAACAAAAGAAAAGAGATTTTGTTAGAACACTGAAGAAATCTTGAAAACATGATAGAAATAGGTATAATTTCAGAATATCCATCCAGGTCTATGTATGGGATGGATTACTTTTCACCTGTGCTTTCTGTTTACCACATTTTTTAATAACAATAAAGTAAAAGTAAACACAGAAGACGTTGAATGGGTTAGTTGAATGATTTTTATCTTTGATTGATGCTCCTTTAAGAACATTGGGATAAGAGCATCTGCTTTTATACCAACTTTCTTAAGGAAGCATTCAATAAATAAACAAATAATCTGGGAAATTTAAAGGTTATCAGCAAAAACAAAGGTACATTTCGCGATTTTTCAGAGTCTAGAACAAGAAATCATAACATTCATAACTTCTACCAAATCATGTAAATGACTATAATAAAATCATAACTTTGCATGTAATATGTCCAAGTTACAATTTCTAACATAACTTGGCAACATTATTACTGGCTTAGCTTCCCACTCGTATGATAAGAATCACTTAATCATACGTTTTGAAAAGATAACGTAGGCGAGATATTTCGACTTTAGAAAAAAATGGTTTAAGCGACATTAAGCATGTTGTTAAATTTTCAACTTTCAACGCTAAACTCAAAGTTACAAATCCTAGATCTTGTTCTGTGTCGCTTATACTTCTTAAATTTTCGCAACCAATTTGTTTACCGTCACTACAAATTACTTATGGCATTTCATTACTTAATCTGTTATGAAAATATAGCTTTAATATAATACAAGGCGGCGAAGAGCCGATCTGAACAAAAATATATATAAAAAGAGAATTTACAAAGAGCTTACACGTTGTTCCATTCCATTGTTGATTCCATTTAAATTTCTTATATTTTCATCTTTTTTTTTAAAAAAGGAATCTTTGCCATAAATTCTTCAGAATCTTTAAAATGCAGTAGCTCATTAGCTTAAAAGAAGTAACAAAATTCCTATCAATAATTCCATCAACATTTTGTCAAACACTGTCCCAATAATTTCCCCAAATTCATGGCCACACGAACCCAGTGGTAACGGAACATTTTTTGTCCAAGCACATGTCGTTTCGGACCACTGGGCGGTTGACCTCTTTATGGGGTCAAGTTTGATCAGACTGGACCCCTAAATTGTAAATTATTGGTTTGAAATCAATTACCTTTTTATAGGTTGTAGAAATGGGTTATTTTATTGTCTACCGATGTAATTAAAGGAGGAAGGATTATTTCTAAACTATCTATTGTTTTAGTAATTTCCATAAATAAAACTAATTAGTGTCTACTGATGAAGAATCGAAGCTGAGCTATGATAATAAATAATAATATCTAATAATATTCCACAACTATCACACAACGCCAGTCCCAAGCTAAGCAGAGCTTTTGTTATGGGTACTAGACAACTGATAAACATACTTATATATTTCTAAATACATATATAAAATATACCCAGACACAGAACAAATGATCGTGCTCATCACACAAACATTGGTCCTGGGTGGGAATCGAACCCACGACCTCCGGCATAGCTATCTTAGGTGAACTTAAAAACTGGGCCAGCATAAGACCAAAGCGTATACAAAAACCCGGTATAAACAACAGATGATCATACTCCACATTTGTGTCAAAAGCAAACACATGATGTATTAAATCATTCCATAAATCGTTAGTCAGGCACACTAAACTATTAGATTTCCAATGAAAATAATTAATTCAGTATATTGGCAACTGTAAATCTTAGTTTCGGTTTATGTATTTCGGCTATATATTATTGTATTGCAAAATAATGTCTGGGAATGCAATTGGCATAATTTGCTAGAATTAGTTAATGTTTGTAAGTGTATGTAATAGATTTAGTTTTAACGATTCAATTTGAGAAGTATTTTTATTTTTAGACTTAAAATCCTAAAAATAATTGGGAAGATATCAGCTCTGCCCACTATTGAGAACTGTGGTTTTAAAATACCACTCAAACAGTTTAGATATATATGCAGACCACGAGCAAAGAAAAAGCAAATAATGGTAAAAGTCTAGTTTATCTACGAAATTACTCCTTGTCTACGACTTCAAGTGATGCGATTTGCGTCTAAACCCGCAAGTTCATTTCCCTTGTCTCCGTAAAGGCTCATTTACACGATGCAAGAACTTGCATGTAAGTTTGACTTCATAACAGTGCTTGTGGGAACAACTAAAGTCCTCGCTATAGTCAAACTTTCATCTTGCATCGTCTAAATGATCTTTACCGTGAAAACCGTCGCTTTTCCTATCCACCCATTGTAAGTCGTAACATGCCATATAACACTTCTTAATTTAGGTGCCTATATCAGGAACTGGTAGACGCTCCTGAAGTGCCACCAAATTCTGACTAAACTGGAATTACCATAAACACGTTCAAAAACAAAGAGATTTAAAAGAACCTATAGAGCGGACATTGGGAAAATTGACATACAAAATTATTGATGCCGTGCGTCAGTAGCGCTATCTAAGCGTTGCATAGCAACGCGACTACTAGACTGAGGGACTTTTTACCGTCTTCGTGATGTCCCGTCTGTCTTTGTACAAAAACAAGTTCTCTCGCTGCCGCTCGAACGTCTATATCGTGGCCGATTCATAACACAAATGAATGTTAAAAGCGAATAATGATATTACTAAAGACACTCTACAGAATTAGGTCCGACCTAACTATAAATCTATTACACCTATATACCTGGCCTTGTTGCTAAATGGGAGTTATGGCACGGATTGAAACGGAAAGCTAAAATAGGTGATGTTTTGATTTCTGATTCATGTTCATTTTGAAGATGTTTAGGAGATTAACCAGTTTTTAAATATATATTTGGGGCAACGAAAAGCTGGGATAAGTTTTACGATATAAAAATTACAAGAGCTTTTTGAAATTCGTTGAAAACAATCAGTTGAAAACTTGCACACGGCGCGGGCGGCGGCGGTGCAAAGATTTTTGAGTGATTGAATAACATAACCTACTTCTTTGAAGTTGTTTAATTACAAGAGATTCTTGGTATTAAAATTGATTTAAATTTTATTGTTTCGAGAATTTAACCACACGATTGGAGCGGTGGTTTAGTGATCGACGGCTGTGCTTTGTCGTGGGTTCGATTCCCATACGAAACAAATATTAATATTTCCTACGAGCAATTGTTTCGAGTCTGGCTCTTGGTGTTTGTGAAACCTTTTTTTAAGTTGTAGGTACTAAAAACAAGATTTCAGCTTATGCAAAACGCCAGATTATCCTTTTACTGCATACATTACTAGCGGCCCGGTACGAGCTTCGCTACTTTGACAGCAAAATCTTCATTAACATAAGTCCTTTTAAAAAAAAAAACAAACCGACGAAACATCGAACTGAAAAGCAAAAAATAAATTTTGAGGCGGCGCCAAACAAACAAACATATAAATGAACTATTTGAATTTGAAGAGCAGAATAGCTCGTTGTATAGCTTGTCGTGGTAGCTCGTCGTAGCTATTCGTTGATTGTTTCTTTGGCGCCGCCTCAAAATTTATTTTTTGCTTTTCAGTTCGATGTTTCGTCGGTTTGTTTTTTTTTTAAAAGGACTTATTTTTTACTTTTGAGTTTCCTATCTCGTGTCAATTTCTGTAACTAAAAACTCTCAACGACTGTCATACCCCAGCTACGTCTAAAGTTCTCATCAATATGAGTGAAATGAGCTCAAACACGATAAAGGTGCTGTTAACTGTTAAGGATCTCTTGCTGCCCTCTGTCACCATCCTCAGACCCTCGATGACAATTTATACCCCAGCTAGGTATAAAGTTTTCATCAAGACTAGTGAAATGAGCTCAAACACGATAAAGGTGCTGTTAACTGTTGAGGACCTCTTGCCCCTGCTGTCCGTCAGTGCCATTCTCAGACCCTCGATGGCAATGATACCTCAGCTAGGTCTAAAGTTCTCATCAAGCTGAGTGAAATGAGCCCAAACACGATATAGCTGTTGTTAACTGTTAAGGAACTCTTGGAACTGACTTCACAAAATAACAGGGATCTGGAGTTGATCTGATGATGGTGACGCCATCATGTTATGTTCTCCACATCTCTGCTATATAATAATGTCCTCAGAACTACAATTGTTAACTTTATTTCAACAGAATCGGTTCATAATTGAAAATTCTGTAGGAAGATTGATAATTAATTCCTTTTTTTCTACCCTTAGAGGCCGATTTTAGTTTTGAAATTTAAATGGGACCAACTTTGAGATATACTCTTTCCAACAAAAAAAGAATTTTTGAAATCGGACCAGGTTAGGAAAAGTTATGCGTGGTCATACATAAAAAAAAAAAAAAAAAAAATATACAATGTCGAATTGAGAACCTCCTCCTTTTTTTTTCGTCGGTTAAAAATGATCCGCCATTATTTTATTGAATTCATTTGTTAGAAAAAAATGTGATAAATGAAGAACCGGTCGACCGATTTTGTGCAAACTTCACATAAACCATCTACTAAACAGTCCGAACAAAGCTTGAACATTTGGTTTGGATAGGTGAGCCCGTTCTTGAGTTATAAACTTACAACGAAAAGTGGCATTGATTTTTATATAATTAGGTATATAGATTTGTTATTATTATAAGAAAATCATCACGTTTAGATTAACCATCATCCGTATTAATCTACTATTATTACTGGCTAGCTAGTCGTTTATCGGAAAATATTTAGATCTTTTACTTCACCAGAAAATAGGATGAAACGATTTGGCAATGTACCAGTTGTTACATTAGTACAGATTTCAGTTTTGTGTTGAAAATTCTTGTTTATCTTTACAAGGTAAATGTGCTATCAAAGAACCATTGATCTCGGTATGATTTGGTATTCTTTTGATAACAAGAATGGATCAAAAAAATTACGGGAAGGTTAGCACAGTCGGGCATGCGGGCAGCGAGTAAAGGGCAACTCGCTGCCCGACCATGGACCATGCGGGTCGACGGCGCGTTGTGTCCCACGCGCGCCTCAAAGAGCGTCATCATAATGACGGGGCCCCCCTCTCAGAGGGCCAAAGCCAGCCGGGGTCGCGGGATTATTTCCTAACCGTGACCCCGGAACATAACAGGCTACTGAAGGACACCGTGGATTTTAGTCAGTAGAAGTCCGACAGTCCCTCCCGCCCTGCCCGGGGTGTGAGGACTCATTTGATGATTTTACCGCGATTGAACTGCTGCGAGTCGTGTCGCGGGTTCAATTCTCGCACTGAACAAATATTTGTATGACCTACAAGTAATTGTTCTGGGTCTGGGTGTTTGTGTATGTGAGTTTCTATGTTTGTAAACGCACCAACGACCAAGGAGAAATTCATATAGTTTGGCACCGTTTTAAAAAAATAAAAATCTTAGAGTACTCAAAATTCTAGTTTTCTTTTGTGTCGTCTGACGATTGTCGAGTGTGAGGTTTCTTACGGATATTAAGTAGGTATTGTATTTGGTAAGTACCTACATTATTTAATTTTGGTTAGAAGACACCTAAGAAGTCGGAGTCAGGGTGGGGCAAACACCCCACCCTGCCCCACCGTGGCTACGCCCCTGAGTTTAAAATAGCTCAATAGGGCCTTAGTCCTTAGACAAGGCGTTAGATATTTATCCATTATCTATCATAACATTAATATCACACGTATCTTGAGCAAAATAACTTTAAAATTGAAAAGTAAATTATCTTTATAATGATCTAAGTCTAAAATAAAAACATTGAAAAGACTTTGACTATGGAAGAGTAAACAGATAAAATTACTAACGAAACCAAATTAGATAATGAACCAGAAAAACTAACAGTTGAATAAACAATTATTCCTTACGATAAACTGAAATGACGTCTTCAGCAGGCCGTTAGAGAGAACGGCAATTTCATTCATAAAACCAAGCTATTAAAAGAAAAGAAAAAGAGAGAAGTAGTTCTCATTTGCGTCATGAATTGACGCACAGCACACCATTCACAATGATATGTATTTAAAACAGATTTTTACAGACTCCATCGTTATATTCAGCCTTTTATAAAGCATAATGTATTGTCAAAAGGCTAAATATAAAGATGAAACTATAAATTAATTGTTTGTTTGATATTGATCAAAGAATCATAAATTAATTGATTATTTGCTTTCGATCAAAGAATCAATTGATTTGTGATTTCATTTAATTATTTATTTAGGTCAAAATTGCAGAAATATTGTTATTACTTATCGTCAAATGTGGAATTCCTTACAGTTTTTTCAAAATAAAATCACAAAAAATACTTCCATCCACCATGTTTCGCTAAACAATCAGAAGAAACGAATGCTTTCTGTTGACAATCTTAAAAGTGACATCACGAGCAGACGCCATGACACTTGACAAGCGTTTTGGCGCGAACGTTAATGTCAAAAAAATATGTAGGTAATTATTTATACTATACCTTTGTTTTCTTGAAATATTAGAAACTTCGGCACATTATACGAGTAGAACAGTTTCTCAAAGTTAGTCATAATGCCTACCATTAAAAATTCACTTAAACATAGTCCATATTAAAAAACAGACAAATTAATTAAAACATACGTGAATTTTGAACTCGATGATCTGTTCTATGAAAAATTGGGCCACGGTAAACTCCTAGCACAGAATCTAGGCTATTTCTATAACTCACAGAGATCAGACTCAGCCACTCTACTCCAGACTCGAAACAAGAGTGATCTAATACAAATATTTATAAACTTCGAGAGTTCTGAAGTGCGAAAAAGTTTGGAAAATAGGGCGAATGCGTAGCTACGCATGGTAAAGGGTTCCGTAGTGGAGTTGATTTTACGACTATTAATGCAGTGGACAGTAATGTCAAAATTCAACCTCAAGAATCGTTAAAGTTGTGGTTTGGGATTGTCTTATCAGGTAACGTAAGGGCTATTGAAGAAACACCATGGATTTTAGTCAGTAGGAGTTCGACAGTGCTTCTAATCCCACCCGGGAGGACCCATTTGTTGATTTTACCATGATCAATATAAAATAATAAAATCGTTTAAGTTCGTTTAAATAATAATTAGTTTCTAATGCTGTAATCAAAATATCCGACATCGCTCAAACTATTGAAAAAAATCATTCAGAAACATCATAAATTAATCCTTTTAATTTTAACATCCAACGATACCAAAAAAGTCTCTCAATTTCTTTAACCATTGTAATTTCGATACATCATTGGTAACGATGCGTCCTTCTCCTAATTTTAGTCGAACTAATGCAATTTTTTTTTCCGAAATGGTTGTATGGAATCTCAATCTGAACAATCAGACGAACGTGCCGAATCTATTATAACGCTCCTATTTTTGCAATTAGTCCACGGAACCCTAAAAACCTTTGGAAAGAGCGTTGAACTTAGCGGCCCAAATATTTTATTTGATGATTCCATCCATGTTAGTGATTCGGATTCCTCCATGGTATTTTGGTCTGATTTAGTATGTCTGGGGAATTAGTTATGGTGTGGTTTTGGTGTTTCGAAGTGTCTGGTGATTGATGAGGCTGATTTGTTAGGTGAAGGGCGGGCCTGCTGCACTATTTTTGTGCATTTATATGTTGAGAATATTTTAGCTTGGAGATTATGGCGGTTGTAATTGTATGAATTTTTAGTTTTATTTAGCTGGCCAACATGTAATTCGAAAATTATTCAATGAAAATTAACGTAATACCGGAACAAAAAAAGACCGGAACAATAAAACTTACATAAATCCATAGTCACAAACTTTAGCAATACCTCTTAGTTGTATAATATTATAAGTTTAAGTTAGATTACATTAATATCGATAATGAGTTTAGACCTATTGTTTATAGAGCGGGAGCTAGGCCAAAATATCGTTAGTGATTTCTTCCCAAGCCATAATTAGTAGACTACATAAGGGAGTCATATCATAAAGATTCGTGGAAGTCAGCTGCGATTCCGTTGGTGGGATAAGCAGCAATCGCCGTTCAAACACGTAGAAAAAATATTTTTTTTTAGTCATTCCCTCCCTACTGAAACCTGGTTTAAATTGAAGATTACCTTGTATCACGAAGAATAAAACCAATCAGCCGACGGTACAATGGTGGAATACACGTCAGCTGGTCACTCGAACATGTAATTTTTTATTTTATTTTCAGTGATTTCCTCTCCTCTAAATTTAACCTGATGAAAGTTTACATGTAGTTAAGGCTAAAAACAGACGTCAGCTGGCTGTGTCTCGGTGGAAAGACCGTCAGCTGATACTTTGAAAATTACAAACAGGACTAAGGCTCTCAGCCTAAATATGCATTTAGTTCAAAGTTTTCAATTCCTCCCTACAGAAAACAAGTTTATATTGACGCTTACTCAATATCACGATGAAAAAATACGTTCAGCTAATGTTTACAGACAGTTATGGATCAAAATACAGAGTTATTCTTATTAAGCTGGGCATCAGGAACATATGTGATTTCGTAAGAGATACGAAAAAACTTATTCAGAAAACTTTAGCTCTTTTTTCAGTATAACAATTTTAGCATTTTATTTTTTTGGTCAAGTGTGAATTTTTCACTAAAATGAATTTGCTACGAACAATATTTGGATTATACAAAATGTGAAATACCTTAAAAACTACTTAACCGATTTTCGTGAAACAAACTGTACAATAGTTTTTACAACAAGACCAACACATTAAAAAAAGTCCATTGCAATAACCCCATAAACAAAAAATTACATTTTCAAGTTACGTAATTATGATCAACATAATTATCTCATATCAGATTTATTTTTTAAATCTGATATGAGATAATTATGTTGATCATAATTACGTAACTCTCTGTTCTCTGCTCTCTAACGACTCTGTTTCATGTAAAGATCATTTCGTTGTGTCAGAAAACAAAAATCAGGATGGCGGAAATTGGTCAAAGGACATCATTTAACATTCATCACGCTCCATACATTTTTTGGGCTTTTCCAAAGTATTAAAAGTCGGCTATAAGACCACCGCTATGACGAGAGGTGCACGTAGTGGGAAGTGCTACAAGATGTAGGTAAATATTGTTTGTAAGGAGACTTTCTTAATATATTTTCTAAACAGATTTTTTTTATGTTAGTTGTTTGTGCTAAATTCTTATTATAATACTGTATTTTTCTTATTAGTGCTAATTAAAATACATAATAAATGTAACGAAACTAACTAGAAAATTTTACTAATGTTGATCATAATTACGTAACTTGAAAATGTAATTTTTTGTTTATGGGGTTATTGCAATGGACTTTATTTTAATGTGTTGGTCTTGTTGTAAAAACTATTGTACAGTTTGTTTCACGAAAATCGGTTAAGTAGTTTTTAAGGTATTGCACATTTTGTATAATCCAAATATTGTTCCTAGCGAATTCATTTTAGTGAACAATTCACACTTGACCAAAAAAATAAAATGCTAAAATTGTTATACTGAAAAAAGAGCTAATGTTATCTAAATAAGTTTTTTCGTATCTCTTACGGAATCACATATGTTCCTGATGCCCAGCTTAATAAGAATAACTCTGTATTTTGATCCATAACTGTCTGTAAACATTAGCTGAACGTATTTTTTCATCGTGATATTGAGTAAGCGTCAATATAAACTTGTTTTCTGTAGGGCGGAATTGAAAACTTTGAACTAAATGCATATTTAGGCTGAGAGCCTTAGTCCTGTTTGTAATTTTCAAAGTATCAGCTGACGGTCTTTCCACCGAGACACAGCCAGCTGACGTCTGTTTTTAGCCTTAACTACATGTAAACTTTCATCAGGTTAAATTTGGGTTGAGAGGAAATCACTGAAAATAAAATAAAAAATTACATGTTCGAGTGACCAGCTGACGTGTATTCCACCATTGTATCGTCGGCCGATTGGTTTTATTCTTCGTGATACAAGGTAATCTTCAATTTAAACCAGGTTTCAGTAGGGAGGGAATGACTAAAAAAAAATATTTTTTCTACGTGTTTGAACGGCGATTGCTGCTTATCCCACCAACGGAATCGCAGCTGACTTCCACGAATCTTTATGATATGACTCCCTTATGTAGTCTACTAATTATCGCTTTTTTTTTTTTTTTACGTGGCAAAATCGTCAATTGAGTCCTCCAACCCCGGGCAGGGCGGGAGGGACTGTCAGACTTCTACTGACTAAAATCCACGGTGTCCTTCAGTAGCCTGTTATGTTCCGGGGTCACGGTAAGGAAATAATCCCGCGACCCCGGCAGGCTTTGGCCCTCTGAGAGGGGGGCCCCGTCATTATGATGACGCTCTTTGAGGCGCGCGTGGGACACAACGCGCCGTCGACCCGGGCATGGTCCATGGTCGGGCAGCGAGTTGCCCTTTACTCGCTGCCCGCATGCCCGCGCCTACGGTGGCCGGAGATCGTCTTGCGACGTCCGTCGCCGTGGGCGTGCACCACCGCGGGTGGGGCGGAGGGAGGACACTGTCCTCTCTCGCGCGCGGCCCGCCTCCTCCTTCGCGAGCATTACTGCTTCGCAGAAGGACTAATTATCGCTTGAGAGGAAATTGGTCACGGACATCTGTTACGGGCTCTATTAGAGATAGGGTAGAAAGGACTTTTTTTTATCGTGGTACAATTATCAAATGAGTCCCCCGACCCAGGGTAAGGCAGGAGGGACTGTCAGACTTGCACTGACTAAAATCCACGGCCTCCTTCAATAGCCTGTAATTCGTTAGTAATGGTATAAACGACTAGGTACTTGGCAATTTTTCAACGACGATATAATACTAGACTCCTAATAACAGGCGACCGATGTCTGTCAACATTAGGCAAAAAAGTCTTATATCCGTCTCATTTCGACCAATCCTGTGAGCCGAAAACATACGTTGAGACAGAACAGACCTTGAGTTAGCCAATCACAACGCAGTACCCCGTCCCCTCGCTTACGTAGTACCTCAGCGAGTTGACAGAATAGTTTTTAGGGTTCCGTAGTCAACAAGGAACCCTTATAGTTTCGCCATGTCCGTCCGTCCGTCCGTCCGTCCGTCTGTCCGCAGCTTAGCTCAGAGACGCCCAGTACTAGAAAGCTGTAATTTGGTGTAAATATACGGATTTCTGGCGCCAAAAAAGTGGTAAAATAAAATCTCGTAAAATATTTTTTTTTAGGGTACCTCCTGTACACGTAAAGTGGGGATGTTTTTTTTTTTCTACCCCTTAGTGTGGGGTATCATTTAATAGGTCTTTAAAAAATATTGATAGTTTCCATTAACAATTTTTTGATAAAAAGATTCGTTTGTGAAATATTAAGCTTTAAAGTGCGAATTTTTGCTCGACTCGAGTGTCCCCCCCCTCTACCAGCTAAACGGATATGTTTGGGGGTGTGAAAAAATTCACAACAGTAGTATATATAACGAAGTTTAAAAGAAAATTATCATGACTAAGTAGGCTTTACAAGTTTACGAGTAATAGTCGACCAACTTATAAAACGTACTTGGATAACATATTTTCCTAAACAAAATGTATCGGAGAACATGTACTTCAACTGCAAATGTAAGTTTGTCAACTTTGTTTTTACAGCTCTAATAGGTGGGTATGTTTTGGGGATAGGTAGGTTTTATTGTCAACTATTTTTAACAAACTTCAAAAAAAGGAGGTTCTCCATTCGTCGTAATCTTTTTTTTTATGTATTTTCCCCGATTTCTCAAAGACGCCTGGACCGATTTTGAAAATTCTTCTTTTTAAAATTAAATTCAGCGAATCAGTTTAGTTAGTTCGCATAAGTATTTTGATGGGCAGCTACGGAACCCTACACTGTGCGTGGCCCGGCCCGACACGCACTTGGCCGGTTTTTTGTTCCTTAGATCGTGCATGCGGAGTCTAGTATTATATCGTCGTTGCAATTTTTGCATAACAATACGAACACGAAAAATTTTTAACAAAAAACTACTTATTACACCTAACCCAAAGTAACCACTAAACACCCATAATTCAGTTCCAATTGACCTGTTCTCCAGTTTCGCTCTCTGCCCACCTAATATGCAAAAGAGGCGTGATAGTACAGCTAAAGGGCGTTAGGCACGTGTGCGCCGGCTTATAATACAATGTATTCGTATGGTAGTAATTAATGTAATTAGTGTCCGGTACATAGTAGTTAGTAGAACGTTAGGGTTAGGGTGACCATTTCCGGTTGCGCGTGAGTCATAAGCGAACAGCGATTTTTTCAGAATCTATACCACGGAATACTTAATAGTGCTACCTACAGAAGTGTCACTTCCCAAAAACAAACAAATATAAAATTTATGCTCGATAGAATAAATTAAAAATATGTACGGAGCAAGCACACGCGGGCGCACCGTGGACGGGGCTACACCGCGGAGTGCGCCAGGCCTGACTATACTAATAATATTAGAATGAGTTTGTTTTTTTGGTTGAACGCACGAATGTCAGGAGTACTGGATCGATTTGAAAAAACTATTTTGTGTTGGATAGTACATTAATTGAGGAAGGCTATAGGCTATATAACATCACGCTATGACCAAAAGGAGCCGAGCAATAGAGTTGAAACAAGAATAGCTAGTAGTTCCTACTCCTCAAAATATTTAGTTCGTTCTTAGTACCCCAGAATCGCTGAATGGATCTTGATGTTTGGTTCAAAAATTAGTCTAGTCTGGGTTAACGTATCTTAGGATATACGTTTATACTTGTATAATATTCCTTTAGGATACATTTCGAGTTATACCCGGCTAAAGCCGCTGGCAATAGTAATGTGTGCATAACAGACAGGCAAGCCCTATAGCGTGTAATGTGTTAAAACTGTACGTTATCGGTATATGTAGCGGTCACGGTCAGTTATGCATGCGCAGTTAAAACTTGGTTAAAACCATCATACAAACTCTCACGTATATGGCCTACATAAATCAACACATAATAATATATTTCAAGGAGTCAATCGAGGTGTTATGGAGAAACGTTTTGACCTATTTTTGTTCTCAATGCACCGCTATCCGCTTTTACTTTATACCACAACCAATTTGCTCCCGTGTCCCAAAAACAAAGACCGTTACATCATCTATAAATATAATGTACATTAAGTATAACTTCTTCAAACAATACATACGCAACTGATAAACTCCTATGAACTTTCAAAGGAAATACTGATCTCAACTAATAGTATAAAGTTGAATGAAGAGTATGTTTGTTTGAATGCGCTAATCTCAGGAAACACTGGATCGAATTGAGAAGTATTTTTGTGTTGGGACAGTCTATTTATCGAGGAAGGATAAAGGCTTTGGTCACTGGTCACACTCCGTGACCTTTTATTTTTTTATTTTTATGAACGGCGAATTTTCGATGTTCTGTTACAAGTGAATGCGCATAATAAGTTTGTAATCCACCTTTAAAGTTAACGGAATTTACAACGTAAGCGAATAATAATCACAGTAACAGTAATAAAAAGGCAATAAAATATTTATTAAATAAAATGAGGAAGTGAAAGTAATTTTCCGCATGTTTTCTTGATTGTAATTTAATGATTTTACAAGATGCACTTACCGTTGTATACACAACGGTAAGTGCATCTGGTGAATTCTTGCGAAGTATATTTCACATGTTCATTAACTGTTTATTGGGTTTACGACTCAATAATAATGTACCGTTAATTTAAATTCGTCTGCCAAGTCGACGAGCGGAATCTGTTTTCAGGGGGTCTAATCTCTAAGCGCGAAACTCGTGGTTTCAGCGTTAGTTACGGATGTTTTTACCTGAACTAAGATTTATTTATTTAATTTATTTATTTATTTAAAGATAGGTTCGCGTTTGACCACTATCTCATCTGATGGTAAGCGAAGATGTGGTCGACGATGAAGCACGCTTGCCTAGAAGTAACCTGTTCACTCTTGACTTGAAGATCCCAAGGTTATAGCTGCCGGGAAATACAGATGGCCGGCAGGGAATTCCTTAGCTGTGCGTACAATAAAGGTATTGGCAAAACGCTTTGTACGCACCGGAGGGATGTCCACCATTATATCGATGGCTAATTGCCGTACGTCTTGTAGTCCGTTGATGGAATGGATTATGTAAGATTGAATTGACACAGTATAGCTCTTTAGATTCCGCGCCACCACTAAATCTGATGTTCTGCAATTTTTAATGCAATTTGATGTAATGACGTCGCCTCGCTCTTCATAAAGACTTTAGTCATGGCGGTATTGTCCGTCCGCAATTTTTATGTTGACCCGTGTCTTCGTCAATGAACTTAGAAAGTTGACCCCCAGTTACTGGGGGTTCAATCTCAAAAGATCCAGTGGCCAGATACATGATGGATCTAATGAGAAATGTTTTTCTCATTGGATCCTGATTTCGAGATGTGGATCTACTAATTTTTTTTTCACGTTCATTCTGCGTAGAACCATTGGCCAGATCCATGATGGATCTAATGACGTTTGTTGGACAACTTAACACATTCATTGAGTCAACATCATCATCAGCCTATAATGTTCCCACTGCTGGGACACAGGCCTCCTCTCTGTGAGAGGGAGTGGGTCATAATCCACTACGCGGGCCCAGTGCGGGTTGGTGATTCATTGAGTGCTTCATTTTAAATAAGAAACTACAGTACTGAGGGTCTAAAAGGGTAATAATCCTAGTGATTCACTTCACAACATAATTGACTATTCTTCTATTACTCATTCACAAAGTAAATCATTGAGAATATTGCTAAGTGACCGTTTTAGTCCCGCTGTTTTAGCATAAAATACTAAAATAACAATCTTGTTTCCCGAAGTATCCGTTATTTGCCTTTTACGACACCAACGGGTAGATAGGGTGTCCTAATAATAGGTCGACCACAGGACATTATTGACTTACGGTAATAAATTACTGTCAGATATTTTGCATTGCAGTTGGGACTGTCGAATGCTTGGTAATAAAGACACGTGCCGATCGGTAAAAAAAATCTCGCGTCAGTAAATTGATCGTGACGACATACCTATGCTGTACTTTGTTAATTAACTAGAGTTGCTAATTTATTTTTGGAGAATGTTTGGTATTTTTACTTTTAACACAAAACTCAGTACAACTTTTACACGATCACATTATGAAAAATAAAAAAACCTAATTTTTTTTTTGAGTGGTGATTTAGCAATCATCATCATCATCATAATTCCCAATGCTGGAATACAGGCCTTCTTATAATCCATCACGTGGGCGTTAGGCCGAGACTCCACCAAAGCTGTGCGAGTCGAGATGTGCCTCGAACAACCAATAGAATTGCGTTGCCGGAGTCGTGCCGGAGTGGAGCTGTGTCAATAACGCAATTCTGTTGGTTGTTCAAAACACGTCTCGACTCGCATAGCTTTGGTGGAGTCTCGGCCTTAGTCGTGCAATTTTGCTTCAGCCTAATAGACACGTATTACCTACCAACTGTGGCGATTCTTGTTTCAAAGTGTATCGTGGTAGGTTCTAAATATTTGGTTGACGTAATTTACCTCATAGAAAATTATTCAATAGAAGATATTATTGAAATGATACCATTATATTTCCACGGTATTTATTTTAAAATTAACCCTAATGCAACAATAACTCTATCTAACAGCAATTTGTGTTATTTAAATAACGTTTTATTACAAAAGCACAGGAAACGCCGCGAGATAGGAGTTGTATAGAACATTAAGCAGTGCATGTTATGTGAATTGTCACAACTTGCGGGAATTTTGAGTACAAGTTGGTAGGGGGACTGTGATTTTAGATTATTACGGGATATTCTACCAACCTTTCTTTTATTTACGTGGTAAAATCATCAAATGAGTCCGGACCCAGGACAGGGCAGGAGGGACTATCAGACTTGTACTTACTTACAAAATCCACGGTGTCCTTCAATAAGCTCTTTACGTTCCGGGGCCAAGGTTAGTTTTGTAAGTCCCGGCAGGTTTTGACCCTCTAAGCAAAATGACAGGCTTTTTTGGCACCCTGTCATTTGCTGACAGCTCTATTATCTACCTACCTACGTCAAGACTAATGCTGTTAGCTATTATGACTAATTTCAAAAACTTTGTTGTAATTAAAATACTAAAATAAACTATTAATTATGGTCAGAATTTTGCTGATGATTAGAGCAATAATTTTAAACATTTTTGCTTTTCTTCTAAGAAAATATTCCATTCACTAATGTTTTAGATCAATAACCAGTTCAATGTACGGTGTGCTATTTCCTAGATTGTAAGCTCAACAAAATAAACTGGAATTAGTTCTTAACTAAATAAACAGACTGGCTGATAGAAAAGCACCAGAGTTTATAAAAAAAACTTCAATAAAATCAATTGCCTAGTATGTTGTTATTTTTCCAGCAATTTGAGGCCTGTTTCTGGTCAAAGTAAATAAAGTTATATACCAGAATTTTCCACAGTGCGGAATGAAAGCTGTTGTATACAAATAAATAAATGTACAAAATATTGTTAGCATGATTTTTTTTACTCAAAACTGTGAGACATAAATTTTGCAGTCCTAAACGCGTGCACAAAATGTTATCTTATTTTTTTTATAAACGTTAGTCTAGGTACCGTTGTTTAATATTCAAATATAATTTGGCGTTGTATGTTTATGTTGTATGGCAAAATTGCCATACACCGTGGTAATACTGCCAGCGTTCTTGCCACTATTCCCGTTGTCAGCGATGTGGACATTATTTTTGACACCCTTTGAATGTTTTTCCCTTATATACTTATTATTACTATTAAGTTTTTATTTTTAGTTTTATTTAATAGTATTTGAACTTTATTGGTTTAATGTTTATTATGTCGAAAATTCAGTTGTACGATGTCTTACTACACCGGTGCTAAAATTAGTGCGATATTACGTTTCTGCGAAAAATCTTTTCGCGAAAAACTCTACAGCAATTGCTCCATAGTTCGGTAGTATAGTAGTTAGATGGTATGGTGTTTCGAAAAGCCTACATTTAATTAATAATCTTTTTTGCATTAGTTACTAAGATGTATATTTATTGTACCTAGTTACATCTTGATTCATTCAATAGATTCTTCCCAGTCTACGTATATTCCTTATCAATAGTCATAGAACAAGCGCCGTTTAATCTAAGTTCATTGACAGCAATCGTACTTTGCATAGCAATCGTAAGTTTTTGTTCAATAATGTAACAGCTGTATAAATAGTCCTTGTTGTTTGTAAGCGAATTTGTAGTTTGCACGTCTGAGCTGGCGCCATTTTTTATAATGTTGAAAGCTCATCTTATCTAAAACGGTTGTATATTTAATGAAGTTTATGGTTGTGATTTTTTTGATAAAAGCAGTATTTTTTTAGACTTTTATTAACTCTGCTAATAGCATAAGATTTGAGATAGTTAATTTTCTACCTATCAATTTTTATGATGTTTTTACTTTCGTTGATTTTATTAGCTTTTGTTCCATGTACCGACATCAGCCATAAAAAAATAAGGGCAAAAATATACAAGAGAAACATTTGTATTTACAAATATTATGGGGGTGACAGATTAAAATGAAAAACTACCATTAATCAAGCCCTCATTTAAAACAAAACGACACACACACTTATTCATAACCATATTTGCATTTAAAATTAGGATTATTTATTTAAATTCCTCCTTGAACATATGGTCACCCTACACCACAATGAAAGCAATAATGTGTCCACATTTACTGGGCTATTAACTCTGGACAACGGGAAAGGTAATAGAGCGAAAATAGTTTATGGAAAAAAGACGAAAAAGTTTTTATTTAAAACCGAAAGGCTTGTTAAATAACAATTTTGTGGTGATTTTGATGGTAAAGATTAGTTTTAGGTTTAAATTGAAAAATTGATTTAATTGTTTTTTGTGGTTTTGTCTTCCTGTCTCGTTTGGTCTAATAGTTTTGACGTCGTTGAAGAGGGTGGTTAACGCTGATTGAAAAATAATAGCTCTACATCAAAAATACTCTCTCTTTGATATTAAAAAAATCTTTTTAGGATATTCAAGGTAAAAAAAAATGATTTGATTATTTGTTGTAGCAGTGGTGGCCCAGTTGTATTAGTCCCGACTTACGAGTTGTAGGTCGTGGGTTCGAACCCCGCCAGGCGCATAACTTTGTGTAGGTAATTTATTTCATCACCACTGCTCTTAAAACGGTGAAGGAAAACATCGTGAGGAAACCGGCACGTCCTAGAACCAAAAAATCGAAGACATGTGACATCTACCAACCCGCACTGGGCCCGCGTGGTGGATTATGATTATGACCCACTCCCTCTCACAGAGAGGAGGCC
Source organism: Agrotis clavis (assembly GCA_954870645.1). Lineage (NCBI taxonomy): Eukaryota > Metazoa > Arthropoda > Insecta > Lepidoptera > Noctuidae > Agrotis > Agrotis clavis. Next base: position 3,670,205 of record OX940942.1, read on the forward strand.
TGTGTCCCAGCAGTGGGAACATTATAGGCTGATGATGATGATTTATTGTATATCTTTTAATAGTGTACATTTGTAGCTTCTTATAAGTATAGCCAAGGGATCAGTATAGCAAAGGGATAATAAACTACCCACTTGTATCGAAATGTACTTTTTTTGCCACCCCCCTACATTTCTCATCCTTCAAATTGTATGTTAAAAGAAGTAAGAGATTGATGTGTATGAATTTTGATGTATGGAGAGGAAGAGGAAGGCCAAAGAAAAGATGGATGGATTGTCAAAGGAATGATATGAAAGAAAAAGGAGTACTTAAATGATACTGTGACGTCTGATAGGGGAGAATGGAAGAAGAAAACGTACTGTGCCGACCACAAGTAGAATGGGATAAGGCGTGGAAGATGATGATGATGAAGATGATGATGATGAAGATGATGATGATGATGATGATGATGATGATGATGATGATGATGATGAAAAGATATAAAAATCATCACTATTTGTGTATCGTATTGTTGTTGTTCAGCGGTCTAAGCGTCAAAGCTAACTTTAAATTAAATAAACAGTAGGTATGACTAAATCAAATAAATGAATGAACGTAAGGAAGACTTATGAATGAATCATATTATGAAACGGTACCTACACATGTACAGGAAAACCGCAAGTTAACAATTACTTTGTTTTATCTTTTACTGTGGTTTCCTATACCGAGAATTTTAATTTTACTGTTATTTCTGTGTAAGATTTTCTGTTCCTTCATTTGTTTCATCTCTAAAAGAGAAGGTATTTGCCCAACAGTGGGATATTACAGGCTGATTATGTAAATGATGAGAGTTTTCTTTTTCTTTGTTATCAAAATCAAAGCATTTATATCAAGTGGGCCAGTTACAGGCACTTTTGAATTGTCAAAAGACAAAAAAAAAAACATTTCAAAAATAGTTATGGTGCTACAGTCCCAGTCACAAGACATTAACTTTAAAGTCCCGTAAGTAAGTATCAACTTTCTAAGTTTACCCTGGACACCATGAGGAAAGCTGGAGTATGTTATTCTGGGAACCTCAAAAGACTGATATGCAATTTTCAAAATATTTTTACAAATCGGGTTCCTCATAATTTCTTTCATTACCAACATCAAAGATGTTCAAAATGAACTTTATAGCATTGGAAAAGTCACTTTGGTACTTGCAGGGATTGAACTCACAACCTAGTGCATGAGAGACAAGGTGTTAACATCTTAGCCAACACGACGTTTCATATTTACGATTCCAACTACGTGTATCAACTATTCTGCGATAATTTTTAAAGATGACACGAAATTTCTACCATTATTTTAACTGTTTTTTAATTACCCAATAACAGACGACCTTACTAGTTTTACTACAAACTAAATCACCAAAATGCATATAAAATTCTACATGTGTGCATATTGTCATTGGCAACGCTCCAGACGTTACGCAACTTTCCCAAGCTATAAATACACAGACAGACAGACTAGTTATTGGTTTATTAATGCATACGGAAGCTTTTTCAGTATGTTGTTCTATTAATCGTTAAAAGAATTTAGGTTGAGGAGAGATAAAATTAAAAATAGCGCTCAATACATCATCGTTAAGAGGATTGTATAGCGGCTGCCTTTTCAAAGAATAGGTATTTTGAAAAACTCGTGCTGTCCCTCTCGCGCGTTGAAAAACCCCCGATCGTGCGATAGAGAGCGTTGCAGCTCGCGACTGATTGTGAGTATTTTTTATATGAAATTTGTCTCTCGGGAGAAAACGTTTTTCACATACTAAATCACGTCCAATCTCTTAGATTCTGGTGTCAATCGTTTCAGCATATTATATTCTAGGTTTGTATGTTTTGCTTTTTTTCTAAAACTTCTTTGTTTTTAAAATACGAAGGTTTTACTTCAATGAAGATTTTGTCATAAAAATAGTAACTTTTAGGCGCCTGTTACTTTCAAACTATTATAAATTTTGAAAAAAAGAAAACCTATAAACCTAGTTTTTTACTGTGTCAGTAGCATTCTAAAAAATCATTGAGAAAGGATAACATTTAGGGGCAGAAAAACGTTTTCTCTTTTAGTATGGACGAGCGGTCGGTAGACAATAGTCTTAATCAGAGCTTGTTTTAAATAAAAATGTCCGGTTTTGGAAATATTAAGTTTGTTATATTCTATATTCGGAGGAGCTCGTGGCTAAATAATTACAGCGACGCTTGCCTTGGTTGGTCTGTGGATACAGATCCACAGACCAACCAAGGCAAGCACAACACGGAGAAAACTCGCTATGACAGCATAGCGAGTTTCCTCCGTGTCTCGGAAAGCATGTAAAGCCGTTGTTCCCGACTGTCATTTGTAGATCTTTGACAGTCGTTATCATTAGTCAGAAGCTCATAAAGTCTGTCAGCCAGTCTTACTACGGAGTATTGTATTACCCAGTTACTGGGTTGTGGAGGTCCGATAGGCAGTCGCTTTAAGTAAAATACTGATATTCAACTACATCTGTTTCGATCAGAAGCCAACCCAAATATAGTTGGGTTGGGATAAGGCTAGGCAGATGATGATATTCAAAATTCAGCTTCGACTTTACTGCACGCGTTGCATTGCACCGTAGAACGGGCGTTGTCGACGGAAGGAAAAGACAAAATAACAGACTGTAGAAAGATTTTTCAAGCACGGCTATGTTTAAAAAGTATTAAAGCAATATTTCTATTCTTTAATAGTCTACAGATCGTGTTAAAATCGTGTAATAAAACAGTCAAATTTAATAGAAATAACGATGAAATAACTTTGTCTATTTTTTAATGTAATATGGATTTGCTCTTGACCTTAGTCTAGGTCAGGAGTGACTAAGACAAGGTCGATGATGGAGCGAGCTTACCCAGAAGAAGCCTGTTCACTCTAACTTTGAAGAGATTAGGACTGTATGATTTTGGAAACACAGACGCAGCGCAGGAGGAGAGTTCTTGGTAGAATTAGAGAAAGAATTGGTCATGCTACGCGAACGAAAACCAAGTTCTGTGTAGTACTCTATGCAAATACTGATTGTTAAACTTTCGGGCTACTAACTCATGACTTACGTATTTAAAAATAGATACTAAATAGCTCTTAAACATCCCAGATGGCAACACTTATCATTTAGAAGTTATGATGCTGGCAAATTCCTCTCATAACAGCCAGACATAGGATTTAAATATACTGATAAATAGCATTCCTTGGCTCTCAAATTACGATTCCCTTTCGATTTTCTTTATAAGATTGTATCTATGCTATTACATTTGGTTAGTTGCCAATGTTTTTGTTTATTTGTTTATAATAGTCTGGTGGCATTTTAATACACTCAATTGAGTACTTAGTAGGTAAACCTGTTGTATCTCTTCGAAAAGAAATCATTTGGCATTCTTATCAGCATGCGTACCATAACCAATTGTGTTTCTATTGTACCAAAAATAGACAAAATTATTTGATACATTTTGACATTATTTTGCCCGAGTATGGTATGATCCGTTGAAGTCTAAAGGAAAGAAACATTTCTTTAGCTTCGTAGGACGATAAAAATCTTTCTACATTCTGTCATTTTGTCGACTCTTTCGTCGACACAAACCGTTTCTACGATGCAGCGATGTGATGACATGCTACGCGTGCTGCGGGTCTGAAACGGCCACTTAGCATTATTCCAAATGATTCACTTTGTGTATGAATATGAGACAATGAAGTTGCTGGAAAAGTACGAAGTGAATTAATAGGAGTAGTACTTAAAATGGTCCTTTTAAACCCGCTCGGCTCTCTTATTAATTACAAAGCCTGCTGCAGAAATTCACAATTCATTTTATCCACAATAATATTTATAAAAATGCACCAAATTCATAGTTTCATCGCTTTTTATAAAATCTACAGCAACCATGGAGTCGTACCATCTAAAATTACTATCCGTGACTGCAATACAAAGACAAAAAACCCTTTGTAATGTAAAAAAAACCATAAAAATTATGGCCCAGTCGCTTCCCTTGAATTAGATACCATCACTTCGTTCATCAAAGTGCAGCCGACAGCTTTTCGTCTCTCTCACTCGTATGTAGTTAGTATTTTGTCTCTGTCTTCCGATGATTTGATGTGGTGGACCATCATGACTTGGTATTTTATCTTTTCGACTGTTTCCCGTTTGGGGGTAGGCGGAATTCCAAGTGTAGTTTAAAATGTGACGTAAGGCACGATTCCTTTTTTTCTTTGGTTCATTGAAGACAGAAATGTTGATTTAAAAATTGAGTTGAGATGATGAATGATTCACAACTTGAGAAACAAATGTATTGGCAAAAATATGCAATTTATTTTCAGTAATTTTCTAGCAGTATTATCATAAATTATACTCGTAGAATGCTTAAAACATTACCATACCACTTTGTCAGTGAGTAATTATAACGAGAGACAGTCACCTGATCACCTCCTTCTTTGTGCTTCATAGAAGCAGGTGAGTAAAGGAGAAGAAGGAGGTAGTGGTAATGCTAGCGAAGAAGGAGGGGGAGTGCGAGGGCGAAAGGACATCCTCCACACCACGACATAGCAGCCGCGGGTGACGCCCAAAGCGTCGGACGGCGAGAGGCGATTTCCCGCCACTGCACGCGCGAGCATTCGGGCGGTGAGTAATGGGTAGCTCGCCGTCCGATCTGGAACTATGCCTGGTATGGCGCATCGTGTTCTACGCGCGCCTCAAAGAGTTGTCAGCAATCTAATAGAGCCTTAAGGGCCAAACTGCTGCAGGGGGATGTATAAACAGGATACCGTGACTCTGGAACGTAAAGGACAATTGAAGGAACACCGTGGATTCTAGTCAGTACGAGTCTGACAGTCCCTCCCGCCCTGCTCTGGGTGGGAGGACTCATTTGATGATTTCACCTACTTAAAAAATGATAGTTACTTCTAACGTGTCTATAGAAACCAATAGGGAGTTTCACTGCGAGTTTTAGCCGTTAGTGGCACTAGTTTGGAAGATTTGACGTTGTTTACGTTATGCGCTTGTAACGTAAACAACGTCAAGTCTTCCAAACAAACGTGACATGTCAAACGCGTCTTCTGTCAAAAACACGTCTCATTTCACCGAAAGGCTTTAAAACTCGAGATACGACCTGAAGAAAACCGAAGTTTCATTACGATATAAACAACGTGTAACGCCAAAAGCGCAAAACCTCTCGTGGGGTAACTCAGCCTATGTTACTAAACAATTTTTGCTCTAAGACTTTTGGAAATTCGCAAAAAAAAAAAAGGTTTTTCATGCAAAATGAGAAATTGGTCGGGCACACTGTATGAAAAACCAACTATTTTTTTTTGCGAATTTCAAAAAGTCTTAGAACAAATCTGTGGCTCTAGTGAAAAAGGGTCTAAGTCTAAAAATGCAACTTTACAGGAGACGCAAAAAACGCCCCGCGCGCATCAAAATACATGTTTAAGTACGTGTGGCATTTAAACAGCTGTCAAATTAAATATATGTGATATGTTACATAGGTAAAAAATTTATGTTCTTTCTTATTCTAGTATTATTTTTTACATAAACTGAATAGTTTTCAAAATAGCGACTTATACTTAACACAAAATGAACTACACAAGGGTATAAAAGAAGTTAGATCCCTTTTCACATACACAAAAAGTTAATTCACAAAAGTGAAAAAGGATACGCATTTGGAGTTATTTGTATGATAACTAAGAAATTAAATCAGATAATTAGTATTGGAATAGCCAAAATAAATGAATTGAATGTGTACTTTTCATCGACATGAAAACATTTTGAAAAATAGCAAAAAGAAATAACTTGTATCTTTTTTCACATAGTTACTAGACGTGCCATAAGGCGCATGTTGACTTACGTGAACCTTTTGTGTAAGTTATATCTATTTTTAAACCAAAATATAACCAAAAAATATGTAGTTTTGTGGTGTTTATTTTTTTATTAAAGTAAAGAAAAGTATTTTAAGAAGTACCTATGATAGTTATTTTTAAATCATAAAAACAATTAAAAAACAAATGAAAAGTACAAATCAAGTCCCACAGAACCTTGAAAGCGATTCAAATCTTATTCGATATCAAGAAATGTCTATAGCACAGTTTTTTGAAAAGTCAGGAAATTTTTTTGACAAATCAAGTGCAATTAAAACCTGGGAAAGTGATCCAGAAAACCTTATTTTAATTTCATTCTACCGATAATAAACTCCAGTTTTAAAATAAATCCTTCCTACTAATATTATAAAGGCGAAAGTTTGTAAGTATGGATGTATGGATGTATGGATGTATGGATGTATGGATGTATGGATGTTTGTTACTCTTTCACGCAAAAACCACTGAACGGATTTGGCTAAAATTTGGTATACAGATAGTTTATAACCTGGATTAACACATAGGATAGTTTTTATCCCGATTTTATGTTCCCGTGGGATAATTTTCGAGTTGCAGCGGGTGAAACCGCTGGCAACAGCTAGTATATCATGTAATGTGGACCATTTGGAATTGGTTCAAAAAACCGGTTTTAAACGCCCAAATGGTCGGTTCAACGTTGCGCGGGCAGTTAGTAAAAAAGTATTAAAGAAGTTAATTAAGTATTATGACGCAGTTTTTTTACTCAGGAAAACAACTCAAAAATAAAAAAATAATCGAATAAATCAAGTCTAACAGAAACCTTAAAAATGATCCAGAAAACCTTATTCGATGTCGTCGTCGAAGAAGAAGATGTTGATCTTTTATATTATCATCGTCAATGAGAAGGTTGTTATAAAAAGATCGAACACTGGGGTTTATTAGCGGAAGAAGAGAAATCAAATTTCTCTTTTTCTCATTTGAATTAGCTAGGCCCATCGTATGACCTAGGAATACATTACCGTTTCAAACAGAGGGAGTGGTGATTTTCCTCTTTCCCTCTGCAAATTAACAATGTTCCATTCTTCCTCATCACACAACTTACAATGAAATTCTCCTTTTTTATATTTCTTTTGTCTTTAACTCGTCTGTCGTAGACTTCTAAGCTCCAGTAATAATTAAAAATCATATATCTTAATTCTTCAGAAATTCTTTTGGCACGTTTTATTCTACAAGGTCCTAGTCTTTTAACTTTAAATTTCTCTTCTTTTTTCTAGTTTCTGTATCTCTTCTTTCCTTGTTACTTTTCCTAGGATTACGTTTCCGGCCTTGTTTAGTACCTTTTTATATCCCAAAATGACTTATTATTGCTCGTATCTGAATCTGACTGTGGAATAATGACATTACTATTTCGCCTTTTACGTTTTTGTAAAAGTGAACAATCTGAGTTACTTGTGTCAGATTATTTGGAATGAAATCGTCACTACTTTCTGTGGGATAATGCAAATTGGGTTATGATAGCGTATCAGTGAACATAGAAATAATATCAAGATATAAGACAAAAGTTTCATCAGAATCAGTGAATGATCGACATCATTATCAGGCTCTGCGAAAAGGTTTTTGAAACTTCCAGGTATTGGAGAAAATATTTAAGAGTTTCTCTGCACTGGTGAGTTATTTTTTAAACATTCAAGCCTTGGAGAATAACTGTTTGAACATCCTGATCTTGGAGAATGATCCCTAGAATGTGTAGCCTTTGGAGAATAGTTTCGGAAGATATAAGCGCAGGTATAGATTCGTCATCAATCCAATCTACTTCATCCATAATTGCCATATCTTTGGAAACAAGACCCATCAAACAATTAATGCGACCACGACCAGCCATTCTAAAACAATAGATATATTTTATTGGCCTGTTGGTCTAGTGGTAAGTGACCCCGACTGCTTTGCGGAGGTCGTGAATTGGATTCAAACTCAGGACAAATGTTTGTGTGATGAGCGCGATCATTTGTTCTGTGTTTGGGTGTAATTTATCTATAATATGTATGTATTTAGAAATATAATATCTGGTTGACCGAGCTTCGCTCGGTTTTTAAAATGTCTATATTTTGGGAACCGAGCTTTTCTCGAACCTGAGACCTTGATAAATCGATTCCTTGAGCCGAAAAACCCCTAATCTGTAACTTTCATGAAAATCCTTGGAGCCGTTTCCGAGATCCTGATTATATATAAATAAATATACAAGAATTACTCGTTTAAAGATATTAGATAAGTATGTTTATCAGTTGTCTAGTACCCATAACACAAGCTCTGCTTAGCTTGGGACTAGATGGCGTTGTGTGATAGTTGTGGAATATTATTATATATTATATTATTTATTAAAACATTACATCAGGGAATCGCGATATGAAAGTTAAGTAGGTAAGTCGAAATAGAAGTATAAAATATGCTAATTTGACAATTTTATGTATCTATATAATTATACTATAAAGTGTAGTTAAATATATAATATGTGAGGTTGATATCTGTTGGTTGTTTACTATAACCACTGTTATTGTAGTGTTTTTGTGTGAAGAATTAACTAACATACGTACAGAAACACAAAAAAAAACAATGTCTCCTCTTCATAATAAGTTACGCAATGGAGTTTTAAAATAAAAACTCGGTGTAATTGGGTACATTTAGACAAAAATCTAAATAACAATACGTACACTCAAAAATAATTTACTAAAATATGTGAAAAAGGGTACAACTTACCAGCGCAATTACTGATTTTCTGCAGTGCGTCGACACAAGTTCCCTTCAATAGAGTGCTTGGACGACCGAAAGAGTGCGGGCGCTACGCACTTTCCACCCACCAGCACCGTAACCCGTATCGGCCAGTTGTATCTTTTCTCACGAAAAATAGCAGCGAAATATTGGTATTATTTTAGTTATGTCAAATTGCATTTTTTTATATAAATATTTCATACGTGAAAACTGATACCAAAAAACTTATTCTGGATTTTTGGCTTTTATTTTGGTGAAAACGGATTTATGTCAAGTGATATCGTTACTCACTAAACAATTTTTAAGGAATTAATGTACTTGTGCCGCTATTCACTAAACAAATTGAAGCTCTGACAATACATGTTTATTTAGATCAAAAGACACAAAATAAAAATAAACATAGTTTTGTGTAAAGAAATTAAAGTGCACTTATACCCCGCTTTTGTAATATTTTTAGTGTTAGTTAACCCCCTTTGCACATTGCTAACTTCCTTATTTTTAAAGATAGGCAAGATCTGTTTTCACGAATGGATAGATCATTTTTTTCTGAACACTTTGGTGTACTTAACTCATTTTCGACAAAATCGGACTTATACCCTTTTTCACTAGAGGCACAGAAATATTGTTCAGTAACATGGGCTGAGTTACCCCACGAGACGTTTTGCGCTTTTGGCGTTACACGTTGTAGACGGCATAGAGGTTTTCGTTGATGACATCATGCGCTGGTAGCGCCATCTGAGCCGAGCTTTGCGTAAAACCTCCCGTTGAAAGCATTTCGCTGTCAACTAAATAAGTACCTACATCATTATCTAATTTTGATGACGTTAGTTACAAAAATTGTGTGTAGTCATCGTTTTAATAAAAGAGATTCCCGCCCATACATCATTTTTTTATCACCAGATTACTTTGAAATATTATCATTATCAAAACCGTTACGTAATAATGTGAGAAGATTATCTATTTATTATTAGAAAACATTAGTTATTAAAAAATCAGTAACGGAAATAAGAAATGCTTTATTAAAACCTCATTGGACACAATCTTTTTCTTTTTTATCTTTTTGAATTAAAAAAGAAACTGGAACGCACAATCAAAGTGCAATCAACTGCATGATGCTCTGTCTTTTTCTTGTTCATATGAATTTATTTTGTCGTCTCTTTCTGTCACCACTTCCTTGTACTTTAAATCTTCAATCTTTATTACTTTGTTTTACAAATTGTGACTGAACAGATATCGTTTTTATTTAACTTGCTTTAAAATTCAGGTTTTTGCTTGTAAATCCGATTATTTACACTAATGTAAAGTCGCGTAAAAATGGTAAATGTTTGTCTGTAAATAAACACAAGTTCTGTCAGATATTATGTCAAAATATTGACAACAGTGAAAAATTTGACAGCAATTTGCGACTTTGACAGCCATGCAGTCTGAAAGCTTTACCAAATTGTCTATAACCTATTCACACATGGCATAGACTACCATAAACAATGATTGAACAAAGCTTTTCTTTTCACTTTCCATAGAGTAAACACTTTCTTTTTAACCGGTTGCTTTAATGACGAGTTTTCTTCTCAAAATGGATGTGTGGGTGGTATTATTCAACAGATTAGGTACATACCTAATTATGTTAACAAATTATTAATGGATTTGTATTAATTGGTATGAACTCATAAATAGAGCAGAGGTGCTCATAAAAGATAATGATTGTCCTAATTAAAAAAAAATGGTATAGACAGGTTCCATTATATTGCAGAGATTTTGTTTCTTGCTATAACAACTTTGCGATAGCTTTTTTTTTAGCGTGGTAAAATCATCAAATGAGTCCTCCCACCCGGGGCAGGGCAGGAGGGACTATCAGACTGGTACTGACTAAAATCCACGGTGTCCTTCAATAGCCCTTTACGTTCCGGGGTCACGGTATTCGACTTTTCGATAGCTTACGTCTAGGCTAATGCAGTGGATATACATAGTTTGATGATGATAACGTTGTTACAGCACAACTATATTGTTACAAATGTTACATTATTGTCGTTAAAATGAAGACCCAAGATTTCATTAACCGATATTGATTCCAAAATACCTTTGCAAGCAACTTACGAAACAAAACAGCCAGTTATGAACCTGCATATTTGAACATAATTGTTCCAAATTCCAGTTAACTTAACCGAACAAGTTAATTAATGCGTAAACTTCACGCTAGCATATTGGGACGTAGGTAGAGAGATAATGTTTTTGATCAATGATCAGAATGTGTAACGAGGCATCAAATTAAAAATACCTTCGAGAGTTGTGTGTTGTCAGTCAAAATCGAAATTGATTGAATAAGAGATTTTGTAGCAAGTTGAAAAATAAAGAAAGATGATGTTTATATGTATTACGTATTTGAAAAGTTCTCGAATGGAGACCACGCACCGGCAAGCGCAGCGTAGGACGTCCACCCACAAAGTGGGCAGATGATCTTATGAAGACCACAGGATCATGCTGGATGCAAGCCGCTTCCAACCGGTCCTATTGGAAGTCTATAGGGGAGGCCTATGTTCAGCAGTGGATGTCTTACGGCTGATATGATGATTATAATGATGATTTGAATAACTTGCAAAGCTCATGGGTTCGAACCCAGTTCAGGCTTACTGCTATCGGCAATCTGTCGGGGTTCCCTTAGAGGGCTAAAGCCTTTTGGAGTCGTAGAACTGTCTAATCCGATAACCATGACCATGGAAAGTGAGGGGTTATAGAAGGAACACCATGAATTTTAGTCAGTACGAGTCTGACACTCGCTTCTCTCGCGCTCTGGGCGAGAGGAATCGTTTGATGACTTTTGAAGAAAAAGCTATGCTTACTATTTTTAGTTTCGGGCATAAAGAGTGGGTTACGAGACTGTTTCAACAGCCCTGGAACACAAAGGGCAATGAAAGGAACAAGGTGGTTTTTGTCAGTAAGAGTCCTTTCTATTAAGGTATACGAAGGTATGTGAGCTAGTGCGGCGTACACACATAATTATCTTGTTTCGTTGTATGCCTGTATGAATTGTCGTATGTCAGTCGCTAATTGCCGGTGTAGTGTAGTGTAGTGTAAGCGTCTAACCGCTTGCAAAAAACTGTACTAAGTTGTGAATAAAACGTGATAAAGTGCTTAAAACTCTTGTGTTTATAATATGCCCTAACACTTTCCACTCCACTTAGAGACACCCACACCACAAAGAAAAAGTGGCATATAAAATTGTGCAAAAAAAATGACCCAGTTTTTCATATTATATCTTATTATTATGTATAGATATTGCAAAACTTATTCAACTGTGACATTTATATGAATGACTTATAAGAAAGTATAAAAGAAAATAGAAGATAAACTAACAAGAAATGAATGAGTCATTGATCGGGATCTTGATACACTATATCAGCTGGGAGCAGTGTTGCTTCTGTACTTCTTATCAGTGGGGGTAATGAACTTGCGAAGTATCTAACATTATGAGGCAAAGATGCAATAAACAGTAACTAGACAATTCATAAAGTTTTTTCTAAAATTAAAGACGAATTTTAACTAAAAAACATGTGGGGTACCTAATGTTTTTAAGCAATTTTTTTTTTAACTACGATTTTCCCCTGTATCGTTGGTGCGTTTACAAACATAGAAACTCACATACACAAACACCCAGACCCGGAACCTTGGAGATCATACAAATATTTGTTCCGTTTGGGGTAATTCTTAATTAAATTATAATCAATTTTTAACAGTATTCTGCCTGCCTAGCCCTTTCCCAATTCTATTCTGATTGGCTTCCAGTCGAACCAGATGCAGTATTTTACATGGAGCGACTGCCTATCGGACCTCCACAACCCAGTAACTGGGTAAGATACCTCTTGGTAAGAGTGGTTGTTCTGTAGTATTCAATATTATTTATTTACCTAGCAAAGACATTAAACTATATACGAGCAATAGACGGGACATCACGAAGAAATTTGTGATCCAAAACTTTTTACCAATAGGTAAAAAATCCCTCAGTTTAGTAGTCGCGTTGCTATGCAACGCTTAGATGGTGCTACTGACGCATGGCATCAACAATTTTGTATGACAATCTTCCCAATGCCCGCTCTATAGTTTCTTTTAAATCTCTTTGGTACCTAGGTTCTACCTACCTACGTCCAAAAATTATCGCCAAGATGATAGCAAAACTCGGTTTACCTGTAAATAAAACAGAAAATATTTATTAGTAATGCTTGCGAATTAGCAAAATAATATCTACAAAAACAACTTTAACAGTAGGTAAATTTTTTGGTCGACATAGCAGAAAGAATTAGTAAGTTGAAGTGGCAGTGGGCTGGCCATATCTCTCGCAGGACAGACAACCGCTGGGGTAGACGAGTCCTGAGTGGAGACCGCGACTCGGTAAACGTAGTGTGGGACGCCCGCCGGCCAGGTGGAGTGACGACCTACGAAAGGCGGCCGGCAGAGACTGGATGAGGAAAGCTCAAGACAGGGCTCAGTGGCGCACATTGGGAGAGGCCTATGTCCAGCAGTGGACGAACACAGGCTGATGATGATGATGATGAAATTTTTTGGTATTTTTTTATGAAAACCAATAATTTAAGCGTTTCAACTACTTACCTAACAATCATGGCTAATATCCATCCATTCTTACAAAATTTCGCATTACAATATCAGTTACAAAATCGTAGATTTATTTTCCAACGTGTCATGCGGTCAACATACCTAACATCAGATGTCTTATACTGGCCAAAACTAAGAAAAAAACTGGACCAAAAACCTCTGAGATTTATGACCTAAAAAAAAACAAATGAATTTGTATCTCTATGGCCTCAACATTGCAGGCTTATAGAAGATCCCTTATTAGGACTGAGACACAAAATAGGGCCATTCATTTTATTTATCAGCTTAATAACGACTGGTTCACACTTAATAAAGAACATGGTATCTGTTTTATAATAAATTCTTGTTAGAAGATGTTTCTTTGGTTTTGTTTTAACTAAGTATTTGTGGCGGTCTAAGAGGGAGGCCTATGTTCATCTGATGATGATGATGATGAAGTATTTGTGGTGAGGTCTCTTGATTTTAGGGGTAAATGAAAGTTCTGAATAAGTATCTGATAGCAAGATACTGTTAAGTAATGCCTGGGTAGAACAATTGTAAATAACTTATTGTAAAAAAAGATAATTGAATATCTCAGAAAATTTAAAATCGGTCAGATTTTAACAATCACACTATTTTTCGAAATGTTCGCTTAAAAATTTTTAGACCTTTGTATCCTGTATGCTAACGAGTATTTAAAGTCTCATTAAAATCCGTACAGTCATTTCGAAAAATAAAGACAATTTGTTTAAAATGCCGTTAAATACATTTGTCTTTGGTTTAATACATTTCTCTTCACAAATACCTTTTAAAAAAAAACTTCTGGCAATGTATTCTACTGTCACCTTCTACCCAAAAAGCTTGCACATACAAAGTAGCGGATCTGATAGCATCGCACCGGTCAGTTTCCGAGAAATGTCCAGGTAAACGGATAGACATGGTGTGTGCGGATTTTTTGCCGTCTGCCGTTTATTGTGTTACGGAGTTTTTGCCGCCGTTGTGTCACTTTTGTGATCGATTGTACCTACTGAGGATGTTTTGATTTGAATAAATAGTTTTAGTGATGGAGAAGAGATTTTTAATGCTAGATTATTATATTATGTTTCAGATATTTCTAGTAAGTTAACTGTTGGCATTATAATAAGTTATTTCGTTAGTAGGTCAAGTTTTGTTCAAATTCTTACTAGGTACATATTTCTTTTATTGGGCTGTAAGAATAAAAGCACTTATTAGTGTCAAACTTTAGGTACAAGGAAACAGTCGCTTTAGTCATAAAAGCTGGATGCGTAATAGATAATTGAAATTACTTTTTCAGTATTTTCAGCCACATAAGAAGCAGTAATCATAGTAATTATTAAATAATAATATTTTATAATCATAGTAATTCCTGAGTGCTTATAATTTATTTTTAAAAAATTTAACTGCATAGAGTTTTTTTTTTTTATAATCCGTTTATCCACACCACACCATTTACAAAATAACGTAAGCTTTACTTTAATAACTCACTAACATTGCCCACCCACAAACCCAAAACACCATGAGCATTAAACTAAAACATAAAATTATCTGTAACTTAACAGACCCATACCCGGAGGCATAAAGGAGTCAAAAGTATAACTTAAAAACACGTAAAGCATAGATTAAAGAATCTATGGTGTTTGAGAAACCAGTGAAGTGCGAGTCGGAAACATACACGGAAGGGTTCCGCAAAATATTTACCACTGTATTTTAAATAGACATACACACTCTGCTTTAAAGAGAGACCAGACGTGGCTAAATAATATTACAGCCGCACAGACCAATCTTCCGAGTTAAGCAGCGCTTGCCGAGGTTGGTCGGTGGATAGGGTGACCTCCGTGCTTCGGAAAAAACGTAAAGCCGTTGGTTCCGGCTGTCATTTATTGAGCTCAAAAAGTCTGACAACTAATCTTACCATGGAGTATCATAATACCCAGTTACTGGGTTGTGGAGGTACAATAGGCAGTCACTCCATGGAAAATACTGATATTCAGCTGTATCTGGTTCGACTGGAAGCCGACCCCAATATAGTTGAGAAAAGTATGATATACGAGGTGCAAGTTAAATTAATTCTACGGGACTCCCTTCTAGCATCATTTATTAATTACATCGTCGTTTTTCTAATGGTCACAACAGTTTATTCTGGCTTCCATGTTGCAATTTTATTGTTTGGTAATACTGGTAATACGGAGGCAAACTTGTCCCAAAAAAATTAAGACTGTGAAGATTTGAAATGTCTACCCAAACTAGTTTAAAAAAACATTAGACAGACAGTGGAATTTTGACTAGGTTCTCCGCACCCTTTGGACACGGATCCCTAAAAATAACGTTAATCATAGATAAAAGGATCTATGGTGTTTCTGACCATAACTCATGGATGTATGTGTCATTAAAATATTAAAAACAATGGTCGAAGGTGTGTCTTTAAAGGTATTTTGTTACACTTCGAGTAAAGTCGGCAAGAAAAGTGTTTGATGAAATTAGAGATGTTAATTATTTATTCTTCAATAATGTATGATTTTTTGCGGGAGTTGCAATGTTCAATTTGCGGGAGTTGCAGTGGCTTGGGAATAGACAGCACTAGGTCATCAGCAAAGAATCCTAATTTTTTGCCTTACTTGTTTAAAAAGTCAGATAGTATGAAGAGTTTTTAGCTCTATTTATAAAACACTATCAAAAATCTGTCGTTGTAAAGATGAAACTACATGTATGAAATAATTTGACAAAAAAAAAACTGGCCGTGATTTAAAAACATAACGAGTAAATGCACTCATGGTACCATAAATAATTACTATATATAAAAATTTACGAAAAGTAATATCCTCAAATGTTATCTCTTCTCTCGTTTTTATTTTAGAGCCACCGACTACTTATTCTAATAACTTTTCTCCCCACAATACCAAAAATTTGAAATTCAAATTCATAATTTCCTTAACAAAAGTAATTGCCATGATTCCTGAGCACGGATCCCATTTCACTTTAAAAAGGATCTTACCATAATCTTGACGTTTTAACCATAGACTGCATACTAATCTACAATTTATATTACAGTAGGGTATAGTTTGTATGTTTTGATGCAAGAAGTAATCTCCGAAATTACACACTCGATTTTAAAATTTTTGTCACTGATGGAAAGTTACACTATTGTCAAATGACATACATACGTATTATAAAATAAACAATTCACTCAGTTGAAATCACAAGTAGAAGCTTTTTTTTACGTGGTTAATCATCAAATGATGATTTAATACCCAGGGCAGGGCGGGAGGGACTGTCAGACTTGTACTGACTAAAATCCACGGTGTCCTTCAATAGCCCTTTACGTTCCGGGGTCACGGTAAATCGTTAGTCCCGCGACCCCGACAGGCTTTGGCCCTCTACGAGTAGAAGCTAATATAAACTAATTTTGTAAATAACTTATATGAGGTATAAGTTATAACATCCTAACTTATTAACTATATATCTTTTTTTTATAATATAAAGAGGTAATCTTAGAAATAACTCGACAGATTACAACAAATATTTCTATTCTATCAATGGTGAAAGAAGTTTTGTACCCGACTGTACCTCTATGGTGGTCTTGAATAGTAATTTGTAAGTTGAAATCATTATTGAGGATTGTTCAAAAAGCTTGGTCATGGTTCAAAATCATATTTAGTTGTATTTGTTAGAATATTGTGGTATGGACAGATGTAAGTTCTCTGGGCCCCAATTCTGCTAATTTAGTAATGACTCAATTGAATATCAATTGTATCTCAGTAGCAGTTTTAACTACATTTGGTATTCTGCTACTAATTGAACTGCTATTAGAATATTTGCTAGTCTGCTCTTCAATCGTGTTACAATTGTAAATCGATTGTGGACTTTATCTGTATTCTACTCTCTAATGGCAATACTTAGGTATAACTGTTCAACTGAGAGTCAATTACAATTATACTACGATTCCATTACGACTCTATTGAGCTTGTACAAGTTTTTGCAGAATACCAAATTTGTTCTAATCGTAATGGAGTCGTGATTGACTCTCAATTGAATATCAATAGCATGTGAGTTAAATAAAATTAGCAGACTTGAGGCCCTGGTTTAATTAAAATTATTTATGTAAATGTAAATTCTTTTCTTTCTGAATAAGTCTCTAGGTATATTACGTCAACCCTTTTTTAATCATAATATAGTTATTAATTTTACACAATTCGGCGACGGATTAAAGCCGAAATGGTATTTTGTGTAAACACAAAATTCCCAGGATTTTTTTGTTGTCGCTCGTGCGATATTTTTTGTTTTAAATCTCAAATTGTCTAACACTATAAATAACAAAATATTATCAAAATAATAATCAAAACCATTTATCCCCATCCCTCTTCCATATAATACCTTTTCAGAAAACATCGTGAAATCCCCTCAAGCTATACAAATTCGTGATCACAGATACAATCGTCGTGACCACGACTGTTTACAAGATATTATTTTTATTACAATGAATTGTCCGCTGAAATAAAAAAAGCTTTTTTTTCAATATTCACGATAAGGAAAAAAATGTTGAAAAGGACGGGTGAATAAAAATGTATTGTTGTGGCTACTATGTTGCGGTTAAACTGTGAATTATGGATTTCTGTAAACTTTCTAGAAAACATGTTGCTAATGTTTCTTCCCGCGTGCCAATTCATACACTTACTGTCGCTTTATGAGGTGTTCATTACTATTTCTTAGAAAATCCAATTGAGGTCAACACAAATGTCAGACTTATTCTTTGATCGAACTTGTTACGCACAAGGTCACATTAGAATTTTTCTATCATCAATTTTGTCGTGCACAAATGAAATGCGATGCATTAGATTATAAATGATGTCACTTTTTTATTTTATGAATTCGTTATGCATGAAAACATCGAAAGCCTTGAACTTGTAGTTGAAAACTACTATGTCGTAATTGCGTGTAAGGAAATATTTTTTGTTTAGCACCAATTCTGTGGAGTTGAGGTTAAGATTGCACAAAATGAGAAAAGTTAGAAACGAATTCAATACTTATAATAATGATAACGTTGAAATCGTTTGTTAGTACTTACATTGCCAACATTTCAAGCTATTCCAATCTGTTTTTATTCAATGAATTTTTAACTTTATAACAATAAAAGAAGGTTCATGTTCGAAGAGGGAAAGACATAAGGGTAGGTTCATGTGAACGCCTCAGTACTACACTATCGTATCTTTCAACTGTCAGCTGATACTAGAATCCATCTTCTAATCTCACAATAAGTCGTTAAAAGCAACTTTTACTCCAAAGATTACTTTGTAGATTTTTATAGAATCCTTTGTCATCTTCAATCACAAACCATCATGTAAGATTATGGTCAAACCCGAACCTGTCCACTAAAAAATATGTCGTAAAATCTAACCTACATAGATCACAGCCACTGTTCATTCCGTCTGTCCATCCATGGCTGAGCCCCTGACAACAAAAGCTGCGCGTGCGTCCATCACCTGCCGCCAAGCGGGTGTTGTAAAAGGTGCACATAAATCTATGGCAGGAACGTGCTGTGTAGGCGGTCTATGGTTTTGAGAGGAGGTGGGACTGTCTTGATTCGTGTTTCATGTTTTTACGATTTTTTTTATGTCATGGGAAACTAGGGGAGACTGTCTGTAATTATCTGTGCAGGTTAATGCATTAAACTGAACTTTCAGAAGTATTTTCAGGAACCACTTAGGAAAAAAATTTTACTCGAAGTAAACAGGTAAAAAAATCTGTAACAAGTTCAAAAGCAGATGGCGTCACTATTTCATAACTTGATTTAAAAGGGTTGTAAAAATTACAAGATATGTGCGTGAGGCATTAGTCTTTTTTTTTATTTTGCAAAATAAAAACATTAATGAAAACTCGAATAACCATATTCATCAAGCATTTATTTTTGCGTGAACGTTATCTTTACAACATTCACTTTTTTTATTCTAGGACATAAAAATAAACACTAATTAGATCGAATAATAAAATTAATTAGAACTTCGTGATAATGACACTTCATGGTGTCATGGCGCCCTTTATATTAATGTTTCTTTCCCATGCGAACATTTTATTTGCCTGATTTCAGTCTAGTCTTTATTGATGAAATGTCAATGACTTTTGGCTCCACCCTGTATATTTGCTAGGTATTTGCATGTTTTTAAGTAATCTCTGTATAAGGGTGGAATATATGCATGCTTTTTGATTTTACAAGTTCATGTTTTTATTTTGGTAATGCATTCGTTAATAGTCTTCTATTTACCTTGAAAAGTCACTAAAGGTACACTCAATTAGTTCAGATCATGCAAATATACGAGTACTTACATGCAAATCATGCAATGAAAGAATATTTTAAATTATTTAACTAATAGATTTTATAAACACGAGATCTTTCAAAGGGTTAATTAATTAAACTTACTTTTTTTTTCAAGGAATATTTTAGTTCGCCACAAAAAGAAACTCTTGAACAAAATAGAGTTTCAAGCTAAGTTTTGTAATCATGGCTTCGAAACGTTGCTATACGATAATTATTATGTGTACTATACTAGAATTAGTGTCTAACTTGGACGTATTTGAAAATAGAAACCAATATAGCTTCCGTACTAGAAATATATTTGGACTAAAAAAATAGTACCAAGGAATGTCTCTAAAAATTCGTAAATCATGGCCACCATCAGTACCTTTCCGTAGTCATTATAACATACATGAATAGTACCAATTGAAGTTACCTTTACAGTACCGGGATCTTTTGTGTTCTCTCTTTCTTTTGACGTTTCATGGAAGCGAACGTTTTAGAAGGTTCTATAGTACCTTGTTTAACATAGAGTGAAGTATTAAGTGTCTGCAATGGATTTTTGTTTCGTTTGGACGCGTAAGCATGGTGTTTTTAGTTTAGGGATGGTCTAGGAATTTTGAGGTTGGAAAAGACATTTTTTTAAGCTTGATAAAATTATTAGGTAAATGAGTCGCCGTCTACCCGGGTAAGGTCTATGATCGGACAGCGAGTAGCCAATTACTCACTGTCCGCATGCCCGCGCTTACGGTGGCCGGAGATCGTCCTGCGAAGTCCGTTGCCGTGGGCGTCTACCACAAAAAGACAGTATTGGTTGTGAATCATTTGAGATACTTTAATAGCTGTCATGAATTGCTAGCGAAAATCATGGCAATACTTCGGTACTAGATAAGGTTGGCATTTTCTTTTTAAGTTAACCTATATTTCGCCGGGGTCGCAGGGCAGTCTTATCAGGAACCCGTGACCCCGACACGTAAAGAGCTATTGAAGAAACACCGTGGATTTTCTTCAGTACGAATATGACAGGCGGCCCTGGCCAAGAGAACTCATTTTGATGATTTACCAATTAAAATTAAGAAAGCTTTATTTTTCAGGCTTGTTTGGCGCTTCCTATAATATCAGGGGGACTTCTTTCTTTTAAATTGCTCTTGTCTAATGATCGATACCATATTAATACAGAGTTCAAGGCATATTTGGAATCTACCTTTCACCAGCTTCTCAAATCATGGACAAAAGCTCTAAAAATGTAGAGCAATGTCTGGAGTAGCCTTTTGAGGAACATACTTTCAATGGAACTAACTTTCTTTAACACGTTATGTATCAGTTATACTTTAATTTGAGCTTTATCGGACGGCGAGTGATGGGCAACTCGCTGTCCGATTATGAACCATGCCCAGGTCGACGGCGGGTTATGTTCCATGCGCGCCTAAAAGAGCTGTCAGCAATATGACGGGGCAGGCCTTAGAGGGCCAAAGTCTGCCGGGATCGCGGGACTATTGAGTAAGGGGCTATTGAAGGACACCGTGGATTTTAGTCAGTACAAGTCTGTCAGTACCTCCCGTCCTGCCCTGAGTGGGTGGACTCATTTGATGAATTTGCCACAAAAAAAATCGAGCTTTATAATCAACCCATTACATTTTAAAATAAGGGTAAATCAAAACCATAAAGTCTGGTAAATGTACTGCAAACAGAAAAATACGATACTGTGTTTTCCCTTCGATTTTACCATCCCACGCCCACGAGTGGTATGCTTTAGCTTATCATCAAGGACCACACAAGAAAGAGTACCCACACTTCTGCCTACACTTAAGACTTTTAGAAGATCACTTGAAAGGTGTTTAAACAAACAAATCTTAGAACTTAATCTTGGCTTGTTTACTATCGCCCACAGAACCTAATAACCTTTTAAAACCGTTTTAGCAACTACCATAAGAGATATTGGTATATTTACTATCAATAAATCCCTTTATCTTCGACTGTAGTTTGTAATAATGTTGTAATATCCACAAAAGCCACTAATTCACAATCAAAAAGAATCTCCAAACCCTTTTAAAATAAAATAAAATATCCCAAAATGGCGCCACAACGAATTACAAGGCGGGAAATATATGTTGCAGTCATCATGACAAAACAGACAATTTTAAACTCTACCCCTTTTGTGTTAAAACCTTATTTTGTTTGCATTGTTTGCAACACCTTGATTATTTGCCTTCCGATCAGGTATCGCGTCTCAGGAATTTGTGAAAGAAAAAATTAACAGCAAAAACACGCGGTTTCTTTTGTGGCCCCGAAAAGTTAAAAGATTATACAAAATGGGCAAACTTCGATGTTTGGTACTGATTTTATCGACGTTTTAAAAAGAAATAATATGAATTGGACTTGAGAAAAACTTTGTTGTTCATTCTTATTCGATTTTGAACCCTTTATCTGCAACAGAAAAGTTATTTTTGCCTTATTCGAAGTCAAAAAGAAATTCGACAGTATTTTGTTTTTATCTCGACCATGTCTGTGGATTGCTCATTGCTAAATGCCCGTTAAAGTTTTGATGGCTTTCTCGTGTTTTTACTGCACTTCCAAAATACTAAAAGATGTGACAACGATATTTTTTTACTTATGGCCCATTAACTTTGGACTACTGAACAAACCTTTCAGATGAAAGCCATAAATTAAGTGTTAATTGGTGTAATTATATCACTTTCATCACACGTTCTAGTACCCATGTTCTTCTTACATACTACTCTTGTCAATTCAAGTTATAATTATCTTGGGATATCTTCAGATCAAAGTATATGTGTAATTACGATCAACTTGTTAGCCCTTCGCGTTAAAACTGTAATTACTCCAGCAATAAACTTCACTGTATAAGTCCGACACAGAAACTATTAAAATCAGGTTTAAAATGCCCGAGCTGAGGCAATGTAGAGCAAACTTGTATAAAAATTAACACCACAGTGAGATTTATAAGAAAAGAAACGCATGTATTTAACACAAAAAAAAAGATATGGCCACAATCTGAGCCAAAAAAGATCTACAACAAATGTAGAAAAAAAAAACTCAGAAACATTTTGGTATAAGAAATCTTAAGCTTTTAAGTACTAAATCATAAAAGACAAGGGGTTGACACGATTACAATAACTTACATAAAGATAGAAGAAAACAAAAGAATTTGGGAGACTCAATAAACAAAAAACTGGACGTTTTACGATATTCCCTAATTCGATCACCGCAGGGAGCATGTCACATAAAAAGTTTTGGAATAAAACAATAAGTTTTATTTGAATAATATTTATAAGAAATCTCGGCACACTTGGAAAGGTTTATGATTCGAACTTTTTATTTGAAGTTTTTTTTTTTGTCAAAAACAATATTCATACCATTCTAGGATGGTTTTTAGTCTAAAATCTAGATCATCATAGTTTTCGTAGTTTTCTATTCGGATTTCTAATACACATGATTAAGAATATCGATTTAATAATGTAAATTTTAAATTAATTGACTATTGATACTTTTTGAATGCATAACAATGAATATAATGGACATACTTCATTTAATTTCATTTTTGACATACTTATACATTAATATCTTGACATCAGTTATTATTTATATCTTATGTATTTTGTAATTAAATTTCAAATGATTATACGCAATGAAATGTAATTTTTAAACATAAAAAATTTGTACGCCGATATTGGCAAAGCATGGACGCTCACAAGATAGTATTTAATACCTTGCATGTCTGATTACTCAGTTTATGTAAACGCATGTTTGACAAATAAATTATCTTTCTTTCTTTCTTTCTTTCTTTCTTTCTTTCTTTCTTTCTATCATGATAAAACTGGAAAACTAGAGCTTATATTGGCTTTTGTGAATAAGTAAAATCATTTGAAAATCTAACCATTTTTTTTTGTACAAGTCAATACGGAGAGAATTTAGATATAAATAATTTTTGCCAAAGATTTAAAATAAGTTTCACAGCTGTTATGTATGCCATTCTACTCAAATCTGAAATGCGGAATACAATTACATACTTGAAAACTTTGTTTCTATTATCTTTTGTCTAAAAGCAGTGAGCTTTTGTAAGACTCGTACAGACTAAAATCATTGGTGTCCTTCAATAGCCCTTTACGTTCCGGGGTCACGGTAATTCGTAAGTCCCACGACCAGTTAGTAAGGTTTTGCCATGGTTTGAAATTCATTAGTGGCTGACTGTCCAAAATACAGCGGACGTAGAAACCGTCATTGATGAAGGCCTTTTTAATTAAATATGTAAGTTGGTACACTCAAAAAAACTGATGCATATGATAAAAATATAATGTACCTACTCATCACCTTTTCAAAAACCCACACCATGTATTTAATTATGTTAATCAGACGTAGGTCTAAATTAGGTCAGTAATGACATGTGGAATATATGGACAGTAAAAATTTGGAATACCCTAAACACCATTGAAAGCGATGTCGGAATTTCGTCTTTCAGTTTTATAGTTAAAATTCAAAATCCGATAGCAAGGTTAACGTCCCTAAAGGCATTTTAATAACATTTGTTGGTTGCCCTTTCATTGCCTTGTCATGGCGTCCCTAGGGCTAGAGCTTTTTAATTAGGCGCTCATCAAAATGATGAAGGTATAGACTTTGACGTATCAGCGATGAATACAATCATATTTATTTTGGATGGGTGTTGTTTCCGTTCAATAACTTTTGAGTGATCTGTGGATACCTTTTTTTTTCTTTGAGATATCTTACTTGTTACTTTTCGAAAGCGAATCCAAAAAAAATCTGGTTTCTACAGAACATGCGGTTTCTTTCATTCTATCATTATTTTCGTTATTTTAATTCTTTCATACATCAGCCACTGTCTTTTCAGTTTCTATTTTCACCCCGTTTCCGATAATTGATTGAATTTCCATCATCATAATCTACTTCAAATCTAATCTACTAGCTACCAGCCACCTTGTTGAGAAAATCTCTCCTCCTAGTCTTTTTTTATATTGGGACAAACCCACTATACCCAAACCACTGCAACTCCTGAAAGCAAGAATCAACAGTGGCAACCACCTGAAAAGCGCCGAGGCAATGAAGCTTGACGTGTCCCGGAGAATGAATTTACCTCTCTTGAATCCTGCAACGAAATTAATCAGAAAAGAATAGTGGAGTGGTAGAAAAAATATGATTCTACTTCTTACTTCTAAGCAGGAGACAGAACAAAACAAGGCCAATAGGCACAAAGGGACATTACAACTGGGAGAAGCCCAGTTGCTTAGCACCACGGGTAAAAATTACTTCTAATATTAATGTCTAGTCTATGGACTTTTGTAATCTTCACTAAAGAACGCAACTTGACTTTTCATTATTCATTCATTCTTCTTCAATAGGTAGTATAAAGCGCCATGTAATCCAATATCTATCAATACCTACCTAATCCATCTAACATCTACTAAAAACCAATTACTTCGATACGAACACAAAGCAGTTTTTATTCAAATCAGAGACCAGCCCAAGTCTATGACTTTATCGAATGGCGCCAACAATACAATGCTGACAATCGGTGTAACACAATATTGCACGATATCTGTGCGATACTCGAACAGCTGCCCCGTCTAACGGTAGGTATGCGACCGTTAGAGTGCGCGGTCGGGAAATTTGCGATATGACTAGTTTGTGGTGATGTCATTTTTCGTTTGATTTGTGTATCTTGACAAATAGAATGGGTTTATTGATTTACACACATCAAAAGTGTCTAGGGATCAAGCATTTTTATGCGGATTTCTTGAGATTGAGATGTGGCTTTGTAATAAATTTACGATTTTATAAATTTATATGGATCCTTTTTGGTGCATTTCATAATTTGAATCAGGAACTGTAAATCAAATTCGAGTAAAAGATGAAAATCAGCTGTCAATATTTTCCCTATAAAAACATACAACGCATTGAAGACATTATTAGTGCTACTGTTTCCCTACTACTGATTAAAACCAACGTTATTATGGAGCGGCGACGTCATTTAAGCAGGGAAGAAATGCTCAGAGCCGTGGGAATGATAGAAGCTGGTTCCCGGCAACGTACTGTGGCTTTAGCTCTGAATACAAGTCAGAGTGTTATCAGTCGACTTTGGACACGTTACCGAAGCACTGGTACCGTGGCTGAGCGCCATGGAGGACGGTATCGCTGCACCACACGGAGACAAGACCGATACATTCAAATCTTAACTCGAAGAGCTCCAACAATAACCGCCATGATGTTAACCGTGAGGCTTCATCACTCTTCAGGGAACTTAATTAGCGACCAAACAGTCAGAAACCGCTTGCATGAATTGAACCTTCATTCCCGAAGACCGCTACGGGTACCACCTATAGCAATGCACAATCGTAGGATTCGATATCAATGGGCTCTTGAACACAGAAATTGGGCAGAAGAACAATGGCGTTTCGTGTGCTTTTCTGATGAGTCTCGTTTTGGTATGAGACCGGATACAAGACGTATACGACACTGGAGAACCCCTGGACGCCAACAGCGATTAAAATCCTGCCAGGAAGTCCATCCTTATAGTGGTGGAACCATCATGGTATGGGCGGGTATTTGGATCGGCGGAAGAACTGAGTTGATTTGGATCAGAGGCAACCTCAACGCTCAAATTTATGCTGAGACGATTGCATCAGACGTCATCGTTCCTCTACAAGTGCAAATCGGTCCCTTATTTCAGTTAATGCATGATAATGCACGACCGCACACCGCAAGAGTTGTAAGACAGACTCTCGCCGCAGCTAACATCAATGTCCTGCCCTGGCCTGCTCAGTCGCCAGACTTGAACCCGATTGAGCATGCATGGGATATGCTACAGAGAAGAGCTCTGCCGAATATGGAGGGTATCCAGTCGCAAGAAGACCTTTTTTTGTTGTTGCAACGAACATGGGCGGCCATTCCACAGCGTGATTTGGATGAACTCATTTTGAGTATGCCAAACCGATGTTATTGTGTTGTTAGTGTTCGCGGTAGAAACACGGATTATTAATTGTTTAAGTTACCCAATAAAATTTTAAAGAAAACTGTTATTTCAGTCTTTTTTTCGAACTTTAATGTTAGTGGTTCAAATGTCAAAAATCCCTTTATTAGGAAAATGGCAAATTTCTTTATGAATGCAAAGGTGACTTGGTTTATCGTTACTGTGACAAACGATAACACTTTATTTGATGAATCCTTAAAGAACATTTTAATTAATATCAATCAGGAGAAAAGTTATTGCAAAAATATATGTTGATCCCTAGACACTTTTGATGTGTGTATTATCTTGGGTTTTTATGTTTATAGTTGTAAGTGATACAGAAGGCTTACAAGTAAGTATGATTAATAAGATAATAAGGGCAAAATAAAACTTAAAAATAATACTTTCAAACTGCAGATTCTGGTCATTTTTTGGAAACCAAGGTTTAAGTTTTTAAATAAAAAGAAAACTAGCCCAAACTGACAGCACTTACTTAAGCTTCTGCAAATTCGTTGGCTAATACATAATAATATAACCACAGACAACACATTGAATATTGCTTTGAGTTCATAATAATAACTTACTTTGAACACAAGATTATAACAACTAATGCGAATTATCATAAATACATACACCTTGGCTGCTTTGAAGGCAAGCAATTTCGTCTTTGTATTCTACAACCGTGACTTCTTCAACACGTTCAGTTATACAATGTAGGTTACTCATATAAATGTCATAACAGCCCCTAAAATGTATGAAATATTAATAATAATTTGTAATAATAACCATTTGAGCCCCAAAACCGGCCTCCCCATACAATTTAATGAAGACATAAGTCATAATGACGATTGTAATCAAAATGCGGCAGATGCGGCAGCCATGTTGTTTTTGACGTCATGTCATGAAAGTTTTTTTTTTAATGTAACGCGTGATTGGATAGAGGCATGCTACCCGGAAGCTAAAAATTACTCTGGAATGGAAACGTTGGTCACGTATTTGCGAGCACGACATGTTTTGGCAAAATTCTCAATTATTATGGGACTTAAACATAACAAGCCAATTGTGGGCGTATAAGTATACCACTATTTTTGTCGTTGCTTTTTAATGTTCCTTAATTGATTTACTTACGGTTAGGCTTTACCATGGTAGATATGAGTAAAACTCTGCTTACCTGTAAACAAAAAAGAAAATAAATTATTAAATGCTTAAACAAGGCTAGTATTTGCTCATGATTGGAAAAATATTTGGAGAAGTGCTTTAAAAACCATGTCACATAATTTTGAATCATATTCAGCAGTGAATACCAAATTGATATGAAAAAAAACAACCGAATCTTTCAATATTCACCACACAATTCATTAATCTGACCCACAAAACAAGCCACACGAATTAAAATAAAAAGGAACTGATTTGCATACGTTCCTTCATTTTTGCATACAAACTTTCCTGCCGAATGTTGTGCCACATTTTTTACGACTTATTGTTTTATCGCTTACCATTCATAACTCGTCAAGGAAAAACACTCTAACACGTCGTCAAAGTATACAAGTATCTTTAACCGTCTCTTTGTAACTACTATGTGATAAAACTTCGTCATTTTATTTTTGATGGAATGTAACGGTTTGAAATGACTTTAGGCGAGGACATAGACATTAAATTGCAAGGAAGAGAGTTGAAATGCATCCTTTCGAGCCTTATAGGGATTTGATGAAAGGCTTTGGAGAACTCGTTTCATTCTAAAGGTGTGTGACGTACTGAATTAAAGACATTTTATTGAATTGAATGGATTTGTGAATAAAGTTGTTTCCGCTGAGTTTTAAATGAAAATAGTGATTGGAATTCAGTTCAACCTGTTCATTAATTTGGAGAAAAAGATACTAAGTTAAATACTATTTCCGTATTTTATCAGACTTTGAATTAAGCAGATAAGCAGCAGCTCATTGATCTGTATCTGGTCGGACTTCAATTGTGGAAAAACTATGCTAGGAATGGAAACTAGTCTAGAATATACAGAACTATGTTATTTAAAATGATCTAAAGTATTATTGCCCATTTTTGGAAAGAAATATATGATTTGATTTGAATTAGATGTATTACTAGCCGTCGCAGGCTAGTACAACATGTACAAGTACAGGAAATTAGAAAAGGCCATTGGCATACTATAAGTTTAAAAGTTACCGTCGCCGTCGTGATTCCACCATTTAAAACCATGTTTGGCAAAAAATTTACTATTCCCATTGTAGCTTCCTCGCCATCTTACATCATCCGAACTGGACAGAAAGACACTTACTTCAAACCCATCAACTGAGGCCTTACCATAATCCCATAGAGTAGTTTCCTATACAAGTATGGTGCGTGGGCTCGTGAGTCATAGACACCATTGTGGCTTTAGTTTATGACGTCATAAAGACCATAGAGCAGAGAGCTCAATCTATTGTTGTCGAAGATTGATAGAAGATTGGGAGATAGTCATCTTTGATTATGATGATGTTAACTGTAGGAGTTTTAAGACTTGTGTTACATTTTTAGACGGATGATTTTAAAGTTATTCTTTATACGAGGCATTATGATGAATATTGTGTAAAGATATTTACAAAAATATGCTCATAATGGTATAAAACATTAAAACTAGGTATGGTAAAACATGTATAGCTTTAAATATTTATAAGCACGCCAGAGTCGCGTTTTCGTTAACGTTCAAACAAGGGGAATGAAAGATTCAGCTACAACGAGTGTGTTGTGATAGCCTAATTGGAAAAGCGTCTGGAGTATTTATACAGAAGTCGTGGGTTAGAGTCCCACTCGTAGATAAATTTTTCTTTCCTCAATTTATCTACAGCACCTAAGAAATAATTTGTTTTGTCACCATGTTTGTGGCACTCATCGGACAGTTTTATTACATTTCAAAATATCTTGCACACTATAGGTACAGAATTTCTACGTAATAAAGTAAAGATCATAAATATATTCCTTGGAACATGCTAATTGACATACGTTTGGCAAACGTTATACATAAACACGCGATTGGATTTTGCATGTTTCCTGTGTGACTTCCTTTTCCGTGTTCAGTAATATTCAACTAACATGTATGTTACTGTGACCTTGCTGGATTCACAGATCTATTTGACTGAATAATTACAACATCTAAGATGTAGGTAACCTTCAAGCTACAAACTACACTTTCAGACAAGTTTATAACAGATCTTTAACTTCTTGTGGTAATGTTTAAGATATGTTTACCAGCAAAATTGTCTCTTAGTTTTCTTTCTTTTGCTTTCACAACAAGCTTCAAGCGCTTTTTTCATTTAGTTCGTTCACGCATGCATAGTCACATCAGAAGTCGCATTCACTCGTGGAGTCGTGGCAAGCTCTAGGCGACTTTTTTCGTTTGTTTTTTTTTTTTTTTGCAGTCGTATTACTTGTCTCGATATTCCCCGACTTGTTGATAAAATTAGCATTTCCTAGAAATTTCGAAATTAGAATTTCTCAGACATCATTTCATAATCTGTAATGAGCGAGTTTGGTGCATTACAACAACTCACTTCTCTCTCGAGAGAGTGGCTTCCGTTCCAGCAGTGGGAACACTAAAGTCATGATAAAGCAATCGCAATGTTTGTCACTTCAGTATGTTGTACTTCGACTACTTTCCTCCGTCTGTCCCTTTATTTATTTTCTTTTGGGTTTTGAAATCATCAAATGAGTCCTTCCACTGTAGGTGAAACGGAATGGACCGTTGAATTTCTTTTACTAAGTTCACCCTGTTTCTTCTGTTGCCCTTTGCTTTCGAGGGCCACGATATCCTGCTTAGACAGTATCGCTACCCAAGCACTTCATCCATGGGGTGCTATGACAGGAAACCTCCACGTGCGCCCGTGGACTGGAGTTCCCTCTCGGATACGTCCGGGGGGAAGACCAGTTTTTCGGGCTGGTGCACCCTGGGATGCGGGCAAAAACTCTTCCTTAGGCACTGTGTGCCTAAGGGGTCTCTTTGCCCGTATGCGAATAGCCTGTCGTGTGGACGCTCCAACGCGTGTCCCTCTGATTAGCAGAGGGCACAGCGGTGGAGCGGGCTTGCGGACGGTGAGTTATGGGTAGCTCGCCGTCCGACCAAGGACCAAGCCCGGGTCGGTGGCGCGTCGTGTTTCGCGCCAAATGCCTGCTGGGGTCGCGGGTTTTTTCTTAACCCAGGTTACCGTGGCCCCGGAACGTAAAGGGTATAGGAAGGAACACGGGTGGATTTTAGTCAGTAAGAGTCTGACAGTCCCTTCCCCCCCACCCAGGGCGGGAGAACTCATTTGATGATTTTACCACCTAAAAAAAAAAAAAAAAAAAAAAAAGCACTTCATCCATGACTTTTAAAACTATACGACTATCATTCTACTCGTCTACTCGTTTAGTCGCTCCCAAAACTTGCACAAACAAATGACCCCTATAAAATGGGGTGACCAGTACTTACGGCTCTTACAACCCCTGACATACATAACTGGTAATAAAAACCCCCATCGGACACTATTTCAGTTTCAACCCCTCTTTTAATTTTCATAATCGATATGAAAAGGTTTGAAGTGAATTCAGTTTTGGTCAAGTTTTATGTGTACTGGGTGGTCACCATTTAGATCGTGTTATTGGGCATCCGCTGAAACGGCACGTGAGATATTTCACTGCATTTCACAAAATTCCTAATCTAGGGTTCATGATTAAAAAACCTGTTGTATTTTTGCCTGAAAAATAACACTGATTTAAAAAATATAATAAACAATATAACTCCTGAAATACAAACAAACTATCCACGTCTGAAAAATTCCACCACAGTTCACTAAAATCTTCACAAACACGTACTAACAACTACTTCTCTACTTCCCTTCAGTTTTCAGGGGTGATTTCCTGAACCCCCAACATTTTGACGGCGCCGCCATGACGCGACTCGTGACCATAGCAACCAGACTTGTTTGGGTAAGCAGTATGTAATATGAACTTATTTTTGGGACATCATCCATCATTTTGATTTATGTGTAGAATTATTTATTTGGTTTTTATTGAATGAGGATGAGTTTATTATCTTCCTTTTCGTAAAAACGGGAAAATCTTGGCTTAATTAAATTGTGTAGCCATCAGATGAAGACAATAAAATTATGTAAAAATCTTTGATATTAAATTTGAAATCATACATATTCTACTCCTTTTTTCCATATTATATATATTGTTTTCCACTGTCGAAGCATTTCCATCTCTTCAATGTAATAACATTACATTGATCTAAATAATAAATTAATAATAATAAATTAAAATTAATAATGTCAAAAAAACGTGTGCCAAATATGGCATAGAATATGGCAGATTTAACGCATAATTTACAGAAAATAAAGTCAAAAGATGATGAATTAAACCACAATAAATTATTAAGTTTAACATGAAACTTGTAGTTTTTTCTGCCTTTACTTCCTACAGTCCTAAAATTTATCATAATAGGGTAGATTACTGCATAAATAATTTGAAAAAAAATAATAAACACGTTTTTTTGACATCAATCAATATTGACAAAGATAAAAGTTAAGAAAAACTGGAGTGCGAGCTTGTAACGCCGATGAAATTATACCGACCGAGTGACGTTTTGTGATTTGTGAAGCCGAGAACGCTTCTCGTTGCGTTGATTTTGGATTAGGTACGTAACATAAGAAAATGTACGGGTTAAATATTTTTTGATACTTAATTAGGTACGTAACATAAGAAAAACTACGGGTTAAATATTTTTTGATTATCTAAGTTACGGACATATTTTTTTTTTGTAAAATAGCCTATTATGGATAGATACAGATTAATTTGCCAAATATATTCTAGAGCCTTTACGCCACTACTGAAGTCAACCTTTAGACGTGGGCGACGTTAGTGCTAATGTCATTACAACAAATTGCTTTTAAAAAAATGTAGTACCACAAATCCACAGGCCTTCTTTCATGGCACACAACTCTATGTATATGTATATCCATTGATTCAATCGATGATGTCATTATTAGGCCAAACTCTCCACCTCACGAACAAACCATGGTCACCCTACATTCGTAGTCATATTTCGGGTGTCCAGAGAAAGTGTGCCACGCATGTTTGTTCGCAACTACAGGATGTGTCCGTTAGTGTGTTGCTAATGTTAATTACTTTCTTTTGCGCTGTTTTACATCACCCTGTGTGTGTTTAATGTTTGGTTGAATTGTGTTTATACGATTTGGTTTATATGTAGGTAATGTGGCGGAGTTGGTTTAGAATAGGTGTACAACACACAAAGGTGTGTGAAACAGGAATTTTTCCATGTAAAGAGTCTGAAAGTAACACGGATGACTGAAAAGTAGTCATAGTATACTTTTAAACAGCCTATACTGTGTCCCACTGTTGGCCAAAGGCCTCCCCTTTCTCGTTTAAATTCTCTGTTTTATTTCTGGCTTGTATCATGTAACATGTTCATGCGTGATCATAGTATTTCAAGAAAGAAGTACCTATGACAAAAGCAGACAAACTGCACCGATTCTAAATAAATTGGGATAAGTACACAATGTTTTTATTTTCAGCTAAAATAAAAAGTGAATCATGGATTTTTTTTCAGGTTTTCGACTGAAATAATGATGGTAGAACAAGATCGAAAGTAAGAAATCTACTAAAATAAACTTTTGATTTATCCTCTTCTATACTTATGCAAATACTAAACAAATAATAAATACCGTGCACACGGATGGCGGGTGTGTATTTTTCTAGAATTATAATATGATGCAGGTTTTAATGATTCACAAGTCGGTTCAAATCATGCATCACTAGAAACAACTCTTGTTTGTATAAACCTCAAATAAGTATGAGATCATGAACATAATTTTTTAACAACTTTGTAGAACGTAAAGGTCATGCAATGTCATACATCACTCACACACTCGTCATACACATAATCTTATAATAAAATAAATAAATAAATTTAGTTTTAAACTAAACATTGTGTACCAAAATGTGTGTGAACACATCATTAGATATTGAATTCACGGTCAAAAATAAGACAAACGTTGCACACGATTTCGTTTGCAATTCGCAATTTATACTTTATACATATTTTTTAAATGTTGTCCCACCGTAGGAATATAATTTCCTGTATCGTGATCTAGAACTACTACCTGTAGATCATACAGATATTAATTAATTAGTCCATGCGGGAATTGAACCATTGGCACTCAGTGAAGCAGTCAATGGCTCATCTTTAAAAATAACTAACAAAGTTAAAAAAGGGAGTTATAGAAGAAGAAGCCTTTAACCTTACGGGAAATACATGCGATCACGTCACCCTTCAACTAATGACATACTCAATAGCACTTGACATAAGAGAGATTGATTGTCAAAAAAATATTTCCTACCCTCCTTTTGAAAAAATGAAATGTGAATCATAATGAGTCGATAAATTGGTCCACTTCAAAAGAACGTCGAAGGAAAGTTTTAACAACATAATTTATAACAAGAAGTGAAATATTAGATATTTATTTTATTTTACGCTGTTTTCGCGTTTGACCACTATCTTGCTGATGGTAAGCGAAGATGTGGTCGACGGTGAAGCACGCTTGCCTAGAAGTAACCTGTTCACTCTTGACTTGAAGACCCCAAGGTTATAGCTGTCGGGAAATTCCACTCTTTAGCTGTGAGGAAAATAAATCCGCTGAAGAAGAACACAAATAAATGTTAAAATCGATGTTAACCAAACGGGGAAGGCCCGTCAAATTGTAGATGGCGCCACCATCTAAGTCCTAATCCGACCAATGAGGTAGTACTATTTTGAAGTACTTATAAGATTTGAACCAATGACGATGCTTGGAACAAGCTATACTAGCGCCATTAGTTCCCCAGTTGCTATCCCCATTACTTGTATAAAATATTGAAAAGGGTAGCATCATGAAGTTTATCTATGTAGGTATGTGGAATACGAGATTCACTTCCTTTTCGAAAATATCGTAGAAACCGAGTAAATAAAATAAGAGGTATGTTCTCAGAAATACCTATATCTTTGAAGAAAACGATTTCTTTAGAAAGCTTCCAAAGCAATAAATTCTGCAAGCTTTTACTGAAATTGGTGAAAAATCGAATTTGAAAGCGAGACAGCTTTTATATCGTTGCTTTGAGACTTGAAAAATACTCATACTCGTAGCTAACTTATATTTACATATTTTTATTACAATTTATTTCACCTGTATGTATAGTTTGATTATAAAAAATAGTTTTTGATTGTGTTATAATATTTCCTACTATTTATTATGTTGGAAATACATGGTATTCAAGTATTTATAGGAAATTTCGTTCTGACTTCATAGTACGTTAGATTCTGTACATTTTGGCGTGTCTTCATACTTCCTTTCCATCATCATCCTTACCTATGACATCATCATCTGTGTCTCTCTGAATTTTCCAACTATATTGGTTTCAGCTACCAGTCTAATCAGATGCAGCTGAATATCAATATTTTACATGGAGCGACTGCCTCTCTGACCTCCACAATATAGTTAGGCAGTACAATTATACTTCAGTGCAAAAGACATCTTTTTTAAATTACTAAACTCAATCAAATTCAAAGAACCCATCACAAAATCGATATATACAGGATATTTTTTATATGCAAAAGATATCACATCACCTTCGAAGAATACGAGACATTTGCCAAACAACATAATTTAAAATTCAAGCCAGAACTCAACGGACAAAAATAAAACCACAAAACAAAAAAAAGTAAACGTAAGTTTTACTCGAATATTCTGAGAATTAAAATAAAAAATGGCACTATTGTTACTGTAATATTCAAAAGTTCCAACTATAGAATCGGCATAATCATTAAGTTTGAAATATTTTCACGTAGACGCGACATTGTCGATTCAAGCTTTGATCTATGTATGCTGATTTTAAAGCTTGTGAAAGTAACAAGCTATGTTATAGCTAGAGAAGCTATAGGTATTTTTTTCCAAAATTGAGGTTATGTGTTTTCTAAGTGGGTAGTGATACCGTATAGTGCTTTACGTAAATAGATCCTAAAATAATTAAAACCATAACGTATCTGAAAAGTTCAAACCTCATTTTAACGAAATAGCCTTCCAGAAAGGTCTTCGAATTATACTCAATACGTTTATTGCATTCCACAATGTGAACTTAGGTGGTAGGTACATTAAGATACATACAATAGTTTTGGAGCATTGTGGGCCCTGTCGGGCATAACAACGTAAAAATTAAAAATGAGGAGGAGGGCTATTATAAATATTTGTTGACAACTTCAATATTAATATTTTTATTTTATTCTAAAACTTACTTTATAATAAACTGAAACATCTTGTAACTCATTGGAAAGGTGTACGAGATGATTCCCTTAAGGGAGATTGCTTGTAGATTAAAAGATATCCTACTTAGCGCGAATGTAAATACGTATATACATAGTAAATTT
Organism: Agrotis clavis; assembly: GCA_954870645.1. Classification (NCBI taxonomy): domain Eukaryota; kingdom Metazoa; phylum Arthropoda; class Insecta; order Lepidoptera; family Noctuidae; genus Agrotis; species Agrotis clavis. Next base: position 3,706,122 of record OX940942.1, read on the forward strand.
ATTTATCTTATTGTTGGCATACTCAAAATTTTGATTTTTTCGATGCTTTACTATTAAAAAAACACATTTTTAAAACGTTGTCAAAGGATCATCTTGTACACCCCGGTGTCCAAGATGATCCCAGGATCCAGGAAGAGAATAACCCACATAAAACCATAATCTCGGTTTATTTTTTCACCTATATATTTGATTGTACTGACAGCCACCTTATTTTTGACTTTTGCCCGCGTTTTTAGTGATAATACAGGCAATCCAAACTGTGCTATATGGCATGCCATTTTTAACAGCATCCAGTGCTTTGATCATGGAGTGTTCTGACCACAATCCGCGTTTAGTTTTTTTTTATAATTACGAGGCATAGTCTTAAACCAAAAATATATGAACTTATACATAATAACATACAAAGGTTAAAAAAATCCCCGTAATAGTAGGTATGTTACCGGTTTACAAGAAGATCCGTGGGGATCATCTTGTACACCGGTAACATAATCATCTTGCCCCAACATAAACTTTTTTATTCAATGTTCGATAACTTAAACTATGTGCTTTCAACTGTTACCATGCTATTAAAAAACAAAATAGAGCAATTTTCAAAGCTAACTTATACCACAGCCTAGTAATAAAGTACCTAGAACAAATTAGATATAAACTTCAACTCACCCTTACCTTAGATCAAAGTAACGGAATATTTGTTTTTTTTCTCAAAAAATTTAATTGTCACTCTCGACACCACTACTTTTGACTGAGGCGGGGGAATATCGGGGACTACGTTTTACCATTAAAAACAACTAGATGACGCTACTGGCTTCGTTGCAATATCAAAGGATCATCTTGCCTCGACGGATCATCTCGTACACCTTTCCCCTACTAATTTTGATACTTCAAGACTATAACTAGGTAAGAATTTCATATTATTTGCAGTTGATTTTTAAGACGTTAAAATAAAAGATTAATTATTTTTGCAATTTTTCTTTACTATTTACCAAACTGTCACTAAAACACCTACCTATACCAAAGCTACAGTTTAACAAATTTTTCACCGTTTGACTAACATAGCCTAATCGCAATTATGGTATAGTCGATTTCATATTAATCTTTAATTACCTATAGCTATAGCTATGTAGCTTCACCATCGCTCTCAAACCTCACTGTACAACATACCTCCACGCTTAACCCTCTAACATACATACATTACATAGTCAAAAACTTCTCTAAAATTCCCAGTACTACACATTAGCGTGATTCGGTTTAGTTATTCAGTTATTTTGAGACCAGATAACGTTATTGGCTACGCATGAGGAATAGACAATAGAGAAACGGGTTTTATTGGCCAGTAATGGTTTTAATCTATGGTGCCATCGTTGGTCGAATTTGAATTTGAAATTGGAAGTTCGTTCGGCAATTTTTGGTTGTTGTTTTTTTAGTGGGTGGTCTGGTTTTCGGACTGTTACGTTTTGTGGGTTCAATTTCTACCATAAATTAGACATTATTATTACTTATTTGTGTGGATAGACATAGAAAGATACGGAATTCAAGTCAAAACATACTGTTCTAAAACGTGGGTATGTAATTTTTTTTTTAATACAAATATTTTTGTAGTGCTTTGCAGGGTGCAAAAGCCACTTACTTACAAATAGGTATTTTTGTGTTCTCTTTGATGTTTTTGGCAGTCCAACAAAATTTGTTAAAACAAACACTAGAAATCGAGACCCAGTTCACTTCACTTGTTTTTATTTTCTGTTTAAGATAGATATTTGACCACTATCTTGCCTGATGGTATCATCATCATCAGCCTATAATGTTCCCACGGCTGGGACACACAGGCCTCCTCTCTGTGAGAGGGAGTGGGCCATAAATTTAAAAAATCCTGATGGTAATGATGAAGAAAATTCAGTAATGTTCGGTGATGACACAGATAACATAGGGTGATGGCAAAAAACCTTTAAGCCTCATCTTCATTTTAAGTCTCATTATCATAACTTATGCATGACAAACGACAATATTTTTCCAATTATAAATGCACGCTTAATTATTGACACTACAAACAGAATTACTGCCAGCCACACCCATTTGACTAACAAATTACTATATCAGACGGATAAACATAATTTACATTAATTCCTTACATATTTCCCGCTATTTTTGACAAATAAACCGCTTGGGCCGTTAGTCTGTGATTTCATTTGCATAAAAGTTAGGTAACGCCAAAACACAACTGTAAATACTTCCCCGAAGGATTATGCAAAATTGTATACTACACAATTTAAAATAAAGTTTAAATTGGAAGCGATCCTATTGCCTTAGATAGACTAGCACCCAACCACGTCTTCACATTTATTTATCGTGGTTAAATCATAAAATGAGTCCTCCCACCCAGGGCGGGATTTGAGGGACTGTCAGACTCGTACCAGGGACCGAAACCGGTATGATCAATACGGGTATTTTTTCGGTAACAACCTTTTTTTCTTTTACAGGTAATTTTAAAGATTACCTTTATTATTAAAGTGAATACATAACCAGTATTAATACCGGTTACCGAAATAAAAATTACCCCTATCTTGCACACTTCACACGTGCCGTCGGCAATAGTCACAGGGCGCGCATCGCATGTGTGTGTGACAAAGAGTCGTTATCTTTAGTTAACCGGTATTAAAACTGTAACCTGAATATAGGTTACATTTTTCTTCGGTTTGGTTACCCAGATAGCGGTTACCTAAGTCTGAAAAATAACCAAAATTCTTCAATACCGGTACCGTAATTTATAAAGGTTTTCGGTCCCTGACTCGTACTGACTAAAATCCATGGTGTCCTTCAATAGACCTTTATATTCCAGGGTCTCGGTTACGTGATGATACAGCCCCGCGACCCCGGCAGGCTTTGGCCCTCTAAGAGGGGTCAGAATGCTAAAAACTCTTTGAGGCGCGCGTGGAACACGACGCCTTTAGAAAAACTACTTTCGAACTTTTTTGTCAGCCAGTATGGAAATACAAGAACCACAAATATAATGACTCAACGTAATATAAAATACTAGAAAAAATACCATAAACTTATGTTAATAGCCACTAAACGGTAATTTGCATACCAATCGATCATTGTGACTCGATTCAGTGGTGCGAGACCGAATCGATTGTTGGAATCGATTCTAAAAAATCGATCCATAGTGACGCGTCATCCTTGTGAATTTCAATGATCACCGGTATTTTTGTATTGAAATAATGAAGTATAATAGTAAAATAGATACATTAAAATACAATACAAATGGTGGGAAATGAAAATAGAGTACGGATACAGGGTGAATTTTTCTACTGGGCGTGGATGGCCAAATTTGAAACTACGAGAAATATCGAAAAATGCTAAAAGGAGTCTCGATGCCGATTTTGATTAAAACTAAATGAGCATAGCAGAGCAACAATATTACTTATCAAAAACACACACTATGCAGCCCAAAAAATACAGCGTGTGTTTTTTTTCTCCAGATTTAACAGGTTCTATTTCAGGCCAGGAAAATGATTGTCGCCAAAAAGGATCAAATCCATTTCGATTACCATCGACACACTATAGAAGAAGAATATTTAATATGCTTTAATTTCCTTTTGACAAACAATCTGTCGGTAACGATACGCGCGTGATTTCTGAGCCTTTTGTAAGAAGCGGTTGATAGACCAAAAATTACACCACGATTAGGTTCATTGGAAATTCTAGTCGTTCTGCATGGCTGAGCCTGAACAATTGCGATAAGCTATTCTAGTTCTAAATCGATTGAAAACATTTTAGCCTCAATTCTGATCGAAACAAAGCCAAGATTAATGAATTGAAAAGCCTTTGTGAATTACCTATCTAGATCGTCGTATACATACCGAGAAAAGAAAATGCCGGAAAGAGCTATGCTCGGAGTTTTTGCGGGATAAAATTCGGAACATGGATATTCGGCGAAGAACCAGAGTCACCGACATAGCTCGTTTTTGCAAGTTGAAGTGGCAATGGGCAGGCCACAGCGCTCGTAGAACTGGTAACCAATGGGGAAGAAAAGTTCTCGAGTGGCGACCACGGACCTTAAGACGCAGCGTAGGCAGGCCTCCCACTAGGTGGACCGACGACATCGTGAGGGTCGCGGGCAACCGATGGATGCAAGCGGCGAATTCGTTCAGCGTGGCGGTCTAAGGGGGAGGCCTATGTTCAGCAGTGGACGTCTTCCGGCTGATGATGATGATGATGATAACACTAGTATAGATTTTCATTTTAGTTAATAAAGTAAAATTACATGATAGAATCTGTGCGACCACAAATTATTTATCGTGGTAAAATCATCAAATGAGTCCTAGCTCCCACCCAGGGCGGGACGAGAAGGACTGTCAGACTTGTACTAACTAAAAACCACGGTGGTCCTTCACTAGCCCTATACGTTCCAGGTTCAAATTACCTGATGAACAATCCCGCGACCAGACAGACAAGCGACCGACCACAAACCTTAAAAACGTAGAACAACTTGACAATGAATTGTACTGATTATAAGTGTGCACGGCTTTGTGTATGTAACCTTTCGGAAATTACAGGTTTGATGTTATAATTTTATTTCTGTAATGATAAAAATAGTAGCAATTTTATATACTGACAAAAAATCTTTTAGAATTTTTATAAAATCATTAACGACATAAATCATAAACTCCAGTGCAAGCTTGCTAAACCAGTTAGGTACACTTACGGCGCCATTTCACACACAAACCATAGAGTATAGAGGTCAGTGTCATAATAATATCAGTTACGATGCAAGGTGAAAAGGACACTAATGTGCATTATGGCACTTCTAACCTAAGATAATATGGCGCCAAGGCATTTAATTACAATAATATGTCGTTAAAGATAAGCTAATGAGTTTTGGTATCGATTTTACGCAACTATGTTAATGGGAAATGATTCTTGATGTTTTCATTCATAGATAATTTTCCAACATAAACATAAGCTTATAATGTTGCCAATTGCTGAGACTCAGGCCTCCTATTAGGGTGAAAGAGTGAACTGTAATACACCACGCAAGCCCAGAACTGTACAATAGATTCCTAAGTCAACAGTGTCCTCGAATTTTTGTTTCTAGGAAACGCCGGTTTCCTTTCGACATTTCCCTTCACCGTTTTCAGAAAAGTGGTGATAAGGATATAAATGTTTTCGTACAAAAAAAATACAGAATCTATTTTGAATTCAACAAGATTTTTACCATGAAATACTCCCGGGAGCCACAACTACCTCGAAAACGTAATTAATAAAGAAAAGATCATAAACAAAGGCCCCAAATAAATCAAATACGAATTAAAAGCACCAAAAACTACGTGTTACTTATTTAGAATGAGTTATAGCATAAAAATATAGTAAAAAACTAAACGCATCGGAAGTGAGCCATAAATCTTTTGACGTTTCGGACCAAAAGCGCGCGCAACGAAACAAAGATGGCGGGCCGCATTTGAATGCGTTCGAAATGAATGAATTCTCGACACGTGACAAACGGTTGATTTTAATTTTATTGTTTACACCTTTTGAAATATTGTAGTTTTCCTGTATTTTTATTGTAAAGAGATCTATGGTTTTATTGTCAATTACTTTTAATGTAAACTCTATTGTTTTCGAATTTGTAACACTGCTTTTGTTTATTTGCGTTCATTGAACTCTTCAATGCAGTTAAGTTTCAAGTACTCTTGACTCAAAACAATTGTGGATTGTTTCATTTTGAAGATTTTGAGCCAAAAAAAATCTGGGAACCTCGTTATGTGGTAGTAATTTCACACAAAGAAAGCAGGGGATTCCTTAGACTGTCGTGTTTGTTGACCATAAATTATAAGGCCTGCTTGAGTAACCTCTTCTGGGAGTGTGCGAGGATAATTGGCTATTGACAGTAGCAATAAATTACAAATTTACTACGTCCATCATTTAGAGTTTTGAAAAATAACGAACACATATTTTTCTTTTGTAAAATCAATGAATATTTACGAAGATATCACGCATCAAAACTCGAGAGTGATATGCGTAATATTTTTTGGTTTACGTAGGGCTACATAGAAAAGACGTAAGACGCAGACGGGGCGGAGACATGTCTCTTCGGCGTCTCTTTCGTACAAAATGTATAGAAGCGTCGCGACGTAAAACATACAGAAGAGAATCGTCGCGGGCGCGACACTCTCATACATTTTCACCCGCCCGCGACGCGTCTTACTTACTTACTATTTGATAATACCGCCTACTGATAGACAAACGATTGTTTTATCTGTATTCTCCTTTGCAAGCTTTTCAAACCTAACCAGTTGCCTCAATAAATACAAAGTAAGGCGAGTAACTAAAGCTCCTAAATTAAAGCAGACACAAGCAATTAACACTAACAAAAGTGAACTGAACAAAGTGAAACTCCTGATTAATCACTGAACAAAGATTACGCACACTTTCACTAAGAGCCTCTTGCGTTAACGCGTGTTTGAGTGAAGCAGATGTCAAATATGGCGCTAACTGACGGTTAACCAAAAAAGGTAAGTCCAATTCTGTCAAATTTCAATAAATCGACCAGTCTCGTAAGTGTATGAAATAGATGTATTTGTTTCTCCTTCACGCCAAAATGTCTGAACAGTTCTCAATATGTAGCCATATTGAGATCTGTTAAAAATTGTTTTTGCTTTACGTGGTAAAATCATCCAATGAGTCCTCACAACCAGGGCAAGACGGAAGGGACTGTCAAGCTGACTAAAATCCACGGTGTCCAATAGCCTTTTACGTTCCGGGCCACGGTTACCCGATAAGACGGTCCCGCGACCCCGCAGGTTTTGGCCCAACAATATGGCCATAGCATGATAAAAATAGCCTTCGATCACATGAAAAAAAAATAATTCCAGAACAAAAAAAAGCCTGTCTTTTGGTCTAATTTTTGTGAGAAAGGCAAGTATATCTCACGGATCATGAATTGTGAGAAATCTAACAAAATCGTGACATTATGTCTTGACCGTCTGTTGTGAGGTTAAAAGTGTTAATCAGATGAACTTAGATCATTAGTAAGATTAGTTGATGGTTATCATAGTTACGATGTTTGTAAAGATTCGTCACGATTTGTTATTAGAGCTTTCGTTTTCGATATCGTATAGTGTAGAATTTACTAGTTTACTACGCGTACTATTGAAGATCATTTAAGTTTATAAAAATGTATAGTGAACTGGGCATTGTTCTTTTTTAGCGCTTTAATTTTTTTTACTTTTTATTTTTTTTTCTTTTGAGATTTTTTTTTGTATGGTATTCGCCAAAATATAAGAGCAGTGGGACACAGAATAGTCTATTAAAAAAAATTTATTCAATAATTTCTTATGCCCTGGGTGAAGTGGGGCAGCCAGATTCTTACTGAATAAAAAGCCACACTTTTTCTTCGGTTGCTCTTTGCGTTCTAGGGCCACAATATCCTGCTTAAATTCCCCATTCAAGTGTCAAGTGATCACCTTAAACCTGGATTTTCTTACACTTAATTTGATTTCCAGGAGGTGCTAAGTCATGACAAAAACATGCGGGAAGAAAAACTAAGCATACCTATATAGGTATGCTTAGTTTTTCTTCCCGCATGTTTTTGTATAGGTATATACCTAGCCACGATTCTATGACAACATTGACACTACAAATGAAGTAAATAAAATAAAACTGTCAACTTTAATTACCTATATTCACCTATGCGCACCATACATGGGTGTATGACACAACTAACTAAACAATCACTATGTATGACTTCTCTGTGATGAGTGATGACTCCATCGTCCTGGCCACAATCTCAGGCGACACGTCTTGTCTTGGGTCATACAATACGCGTGAGCATCGTCACATTGCAGTAACTTGTCGGAAGCTTGGAGCTTCCGACAAGTTACTAGCTAGTTCTTTAATTAGTTGTCTCTTTGCAGTGGTTCTAAGCTGTATTTTAACAGCAGCAACGAACAATCATCAAGGTTGAGCAACGTTTCAATCACATCGCTGGATGGGTGACCATCTATACAGTGTTCCCTCTGTAAACATGACGTCTCTCTTCAGTAACACCTATAGCATCTCCGACTAATATTTTGAAACCCTTCACAGCCGTAACAATGAATCAAAAGCTCGAAAGCCTGTCGACGAATCTCACCAAGGGTAAGGCCCAATAACTGGGCTGTGGAGATCTGATAGGCAGTCAAAGCATAGCATTATCAGCGTATATTTTTCTGCTAGGACACATGCATCCTCTATGAGATACTGGGCTGTCATCTATCACGCGGGCTTAGTGCAGATTAGTAGACGTCACACGATGACAGCTGCCTAAGAAAAGGGCTGCAACTCGCTTGTCGCTTGAAGCTTGTAGTGTGGCCAAGCCGTAACTATATACCTATGTGTATGTAAGTTTGTGTGACTCAGGCGCATCTGAACGCGGAACTGAACGTTCAATAAGCTCTATTGGAGTTGATTTGCTATACTTTAGTGTGAGTGTCGCAGGCGCACGTATCGAGTGTTATGTTGCAAAGGCATAAGAGGTTTTGTTACAAAACAAAATAAGCATGAAATTAAATACGTGGGGAACTTGTGGTCTTTGTTTTCTATATTATAAAGCCATGCCTTTATGAATACATATTTCCAGAATGCGATCTGCTATGTATGATCCAAGAAAAGTTATTTTTTATTTTCAAAATTATTTGATCTGAAATACAGTTGACATTAATGGTATTCTTCTTATGCCCGTGGGCCGTGGCATACTCATTTTTGTATCCGTACTTCAAATTACGAAGGATTTTAAATACCATAGCTATTATTATTGTTATTGATTTTGTAATAATAAATAATAAATTAGCATAGCCTTCCTTGATAATTGGGCAACCTAACACAAATATAACATTGCAATTCAAATTCGAACCAGTAGTTCCTGAGATTAGCGCGTACAACCAAATAAACTCCTCAGATTTATGACATTAATATAGATTTTAGCAATTACTTTATTTTATACATTCTTTACCTGAATTCTCTTGCAACCCAGCTGTAGGTTCCACACACACTAATGTGAAACCATAAGTCCATCAGCTAATAAATTCATCGACATTTACCTGTAACAAAGAAAAAACAAAAGAATAAATAAACGAATTCCAAATTCAACTTTTTGAAACTTCCCGCCATAATAGCTCTTCCCATTAATTTCCATAGACTAGGTTCTACTCTAGTTTTAAAAGGGACTGGTCACACTCGTTAATGAGGCCGGCTGGTCTAAAGGACTAGGTGTTAAATTATAGAGTAAGCTATCGTATCTTAGCACCCACGGGGTTTAGCGTGAGAAAATCGAGGGAAATAACTTGTACCTATAGCTTGATGACATTATGGTGGTAAAATGCTGAGCATAATTTAATGTTAGAGCTTGATCTCGCTTTTTTATTTAAGGTCGCAATTTCTTCTAAGGTCACTTGATTAGGCCATAATAAAACACAATTTTAGTTGATCTTAGCTGTGATGAAATTCTAATCTCATTTAAGAGATTTGACGACAGAATTTTTAAACGATGCCCCCACACTTCACAAACACGAAAAAACTTCTTATAGTTAATACAAATAGTTGTTCCGTGCAGGAATCGACCCCGCGACACGCTGCGCAGTAGTCTATCACATAACCACTACGCCAAGCGTGTCGAAATTTACAGACACTTGATTTGAAGTTATTTTGTAAAAAAACGTACCAAACTCATTGAAACTAATCAAGCACATAACTGAACGGCAAATATTAACTAATTTGTTAAGAACTGACCTTCGAAGAGCCAGGTAATCAGCAAACAAATAGTCTACAGACCTATTGACCGACTGTACGGTCTACAAACATAATTGAGGTCGACAAATGTTTTTGTTACCATGGCTTCTATGTGTGACAATTAGATTTATTTGTTAGAACTATTTTGCTGACTGTATTCAAATGTAACGGACAATTTTATTCGGATATTTTTGATGTAGGTACATAGGTAGAAATGTATATTTTTTAGATTATGCTTATGTCGTTTGTAAACATAACTTCCATGCCCTTAAGATAAAATAATTAAATTGATAAAGTAATTAAATGATGGCAAAAAGTCTCAATCTCTTGTTTTCATTTCATATTTATTAATATATAATTTACTGCCAAAGACTCATTCACAAGCATGAATCTAACATGAGTATACCATATTATGTTAATTTATTAGAATTCATAATTATATGATGATTTATTAATCATCAATTTATAACTCTGTGAATCACGAAATCATAATTATTTTCCTGGTTTTACTATATTATTATTATTTTATTACGAAATAGTGACGCCATTTACTTAAACCACGTCATTTAAAATAAAATTCCTAAATTCCATTTTTAAATCAGAATAAGAAATGAAATCTCAGCATTCCAATTTCAAAATAGACAGCGGCAAATGGCGATCGTGCATTCTAGAGTCATAGACAATGCTTGATATTGATATAGACGCATATTTTCAACTTGCAACACTGCAATGGCAAATAAATTGAGCAAATTCAATTGCCACAAATTGCCATAGGGGGATATGACCCGTGTCACTTTACAATTTAGACGCATTTGACCTACCCCAACACTTGGTTTAAATTAGCAAACCCGCAGATTGAAATATACCAAGCAATAGATTTAATAGATTTGCCCAGGGGGATAAATTGAAACATTTATTTTGGCAATATAAGTGTTGTATTTATGTTAATGAAATTAAGTAACTTAATACTTAATGGATTGTAGATAAATTACCTTTTGTTTGTCATTTTGTGAGTTCAAAGAAACATGTATGGACTGAGGAGTGGAATAGGTATGGTTTGGCTGAAAAGAATGACTGTAATGAAGAATAATAAAATATATCTATGTAAAAGGAAATTTATCAGGATATTCGAACCGTCTATTCCCGGTTGTCACCACTGGCAACGATCGGGGAAAAAATCCCAATTGTCCCCACTAGTGACAAATGGGAAGAAAGTTCTCAATTGCCCCCATTGGTGATATGCGGGAAAAAAAATCCCGATTAAAAACGATGAATATTTCTCGAGTCCTGAAGGTGGTATACCAAAAACAAAAGATTGATGGAGTGGAAATGGAAAAAGCCTTTAAAATTACAAGACTAATTGCTCTACACAAATTGTATCAATCAATCAATCAACCTTTCAATCAATTAATTGGTCGTAAATTAGTACGCGTTGTTACACCTTTAACATGAAGATTGACAATTAATTGGCTAAAGTAGCTTCGTTGTTTACTTTAGGTTACTAATACATTGTTTATTTCATGAAGCAATTAAATGATTAATATTCATGAGAACGCATTTACATGTGTTACTTGACAACTCATTTAATAACACGTATAATTAATTATTTAACATTATTGTATAATACAACGGTTTTATAACTAACCTATATTAAAATGAATAGTTAATGTGTTTAATAATCAGAATTTCACTTAACTAATAAGATAAAACAGAAAAAAAGGAAATTGACCAGCTCTAGTCGCTTTTGTTTGCAGTACTAACGCCAAAATGTTGTTTTACAATAAAATTTCCCTAGCCAATTTCAAAAACAATCATAGCATCAATATTTTCTGCAGCCACAAAAGACAGTTATTTCTTTTCCACGGTAAAAATATAAAACAGTCATTCAAATTTTTGTACAAAAAGATGGATGAATCATTTCATCTTATCAATTTCGTGATTATAACAGGCTTATCATTATCAGTATAAGAGAAAAAGGACTAAAGCTATTGTCAAACAGAGCGGCGGCGGCGGCGTGGCGAACGCGAAGCGAAGCGTTTTTTGTTTGATGGAATTGTTTTAAGCCAGTCACATAGACTATCGGATCGCTTTCGCTTTTCTATGTGACTGGATTCAAACAATTCCATACATTACAAATAAAAACGCTTCGGATCGCATTCGCTTCGCCTGTCTGTTTGACAATAGCTTTAATGATGTTATGACGTCTAAAAGGGGAGAATGGAAAAGAAACCGTGTTGCGCCGGCAACAAGTAAAAAATGGTATAAAGGCAGGAATATAATGATGAGTATTCAACCGTTTTGACACAACTTGAAAAATCCACAAAGCTAAAGCCTCATTATGAAATGTCCAAATTCCGTGTTCGAAACAAAACGTAACATTTTTATTGAAGCCACTTTTTTATAAAAGTGTGAGCGAGCGCCACGCATACACTTACTAAAAGAGAAAACGTTTTGCTACCCCTAAATGTTATCCTATCTCAATGATTTTTTAGAATGCTTCTGACACAGTAAAACACTAGGTTTATAGGTTTTCTTTTTTTCAAAATTTATGATAGTTTGAAAGTTACAAGCGCCTAAGAGTTACTTTTGAAAAACCTTTAAATCTAGTTTTTTACTGTGTCAGAAGCATTCTTAAAAAATCATTGAGATAGGATAACATTTAGGGGTAGGAAAACGTTTTCTCTTTTAGTATGGATGGACGAGCGCTCGGTAGACGATCCTCTTAAACGTTTTCCTTGGAGATGTTCACTTGTTTTATGTAGGAATCGCACAATTTTTCTACCGTGTATTTCGCTTCAATTTTCAGTAGGCTACAAGGAATCTAGACATTCCATAATCTAAGGTTAAAAGCATTACAAGCCAAAAACCAATAACCGTTAAATACCTTTAAACTTCACAACTTGTATAAGAGATAGCAACCTAAATATTCGTAAGTTATAAACTTAGACAAGTACAGGTAAGTGAAGGTCGGGACCGTTATATGCAGCTGTATGAGAGGGCCGGAGGTCAAGTAGCTGATGGGATGTTTGAGTAGGAAGCGAGAACTGTGGACCTCTAACATTTTTAATGTTTGTAGATTTCAAAATACGTTAACACAGGTATGGAGTGGAATTCCTTACCGGAGACTGTGGTTTCTAGCTACAACCTTGGGGGTCTTCAATTCAAGAGTAAATAGGTTACTTCTAGGCATACGTGCTTCACTATCCACCACATCATTATTTACCATCAGGCCAGATGGTGGTCAAAAACGAGCCTATAAAAAAGAATGCTCTGTAATTGCTGTGAACCATTATCTTTAGTCCAGTGCGTGTCGGTAGATGTCACAGTCATGTCTTCGAACTTTTTGTTCTAGGACATGCGTAGAACACGGTCCGTGTGGTGGATTATGACCCGCTCCATCTTACAGAGAGAAGGCCTGTGTCCCAGCAGGGGGAATATTTATAGGCTGATGATGATAAGGGTGATTATCTAGATGTCCGATGGCAGAAGGGGGCTGGTGTGATGCGATCGTAGAGATCATGCATACTTACACGCAACGTTTTTGTATTCGCTTTTTAACGCAATAAATAACGTTCTAGTATGATATAAATAGTCGACGCAAATATTAAAGTACTTCGTACCATGAAAACAATAAATAAGGCCTGATAATAAGGTTAAAAAAACGTAGAAATCTTGTAAATTGTAGCAAAGTTGATAAGCCGCGAGAGTACCTATATACTCTACCCAGCCTCCCATACACAGACTGCAATATCACAACTACTTGAACTCAAGTACCTCTTGAAGCTGCGCAGTTAACGAAAACTCTCAGTAAATAAGTAAATATTTAACTTTTGTACTTTATTTACTATGTATCAGCATCTGCTACCACACCTAGGTGATTCATTATTTTAGAAGACGACAATCTTATACGAGTGACGTCGCATACTTGAAGTTTGGTTATAATATCCCACGGGAATATTATGTTGAGATAAAAACTATCCTATGTGATAATCCAAGTTGTAAGCTATCTGTGTACCAAATTTCATCTAAATCTGTTCAGTAGTTTTTGTGTGAAAGACTTACAAACATCGATACAACAAAATAAACTTTTACGTTTAAAATATTAGTAGGTTGGTAGTAGGTGGTACGAAGTTTACTTTTAATGATAACGTAAACAACATTTTATTTATTTATATTATACGTAATCATAATCTAAACTATAAATAAAAACTAACAAGATATGTAAAAAAAATAAAAAGAAAAGAAAAACATTCAAAGGGCGTTAATGAAAGAAATTATTTATAATCATCCTGTTAGTCAATACAGAAAAGTTATTGCAACTAATTTTAACTTTGCTGTTGCGTCATTTATAATTTGAATTTGTCCATGGTGTCACTGAAACCGCAAGTTTTTGAACGTAATTCGAGTCGAAATAATTTATTTCTGACCACAGACACTGATGTTTGTTTGTGGTTTATGTCGGCATTATGATTGACAATTTATTTAAAATAGGTACTTGTGCATTTTTTTTTATTTGGGTCATTTTTATATGAATTTAGTACATTGGAGTTAGATTAGAACAGTTGTAATTAACGCAGCAACTGAAAAACAGTGAGACACATTTTGCGCCAAATATCTTGCTTTCTCCCGCGGCTTTGTACGTGTGGATAAAAGGGGTTGTTGTAAATTATATACAAAGATAAATAAATATAGTACAAAATTCCCCACGAAAAATAATAAAATCCAGCACAAAACTACCGAAAACAAGGACACAATGTGGAATCTGAACAGAAAGTACTAGAAGAACAGGATCAATACTTTTTTTCGTGGGGAATTATTTTGTGGCGAATTTACAACATCCTATAAAAAGGATCATATAAGTCAACCCAGATTAAGTACAAACTATCTGTTAGCCAAATATCATGCAAATCCGTCAAGCCGTTTATGCGTAAAAGAGTAACGTATATCCATCCATCCTGAAAAAGTTATTCATTTGTTAGTAAAATTATCAATTGAAAAGATATGAAAGGTAATTCAGCTCCTCAATTTACAACTGTGCTATTTTTGGCCATTCCCTTATTGATACAAAAATGAATACCCTATAACCGTCCCCCTGAATTTGTCCCTCCCTCGCCTTCCCCATAGAGTCGGCTAATTGAACGATTGTATGTCTCATGGGGTAGCCGATATCTTCATTTTTATGGCTATCGATTGACCATCACTTTAGTAGTATTAATGATTAGATATATACTGGTATCAGTAGATTGGTAGCTTGTTGGATTCGGCGGCAGTTTGTTTTACAATTTAGATGAGGTTATATAAGTTAGAAGCAATACTTAATCAAAATCAAAGCATTTATTTCAAGTAAACCAGTTACAGGCACTTTTGAATTGTCAAAGACAAATAACATTTATAATTATACACTACAAAATTATGGTACTACAGTCCCAGTCACAAGATATAATATCTCTATGGAGAAGATCGGGCAAGAAACTTCATGAACACTCTTTCTAGATCGCCTAAATTATTACAGAACCTTTGTTACATCATTCATTTTGTGAATGGTACATTATGAGAAAACGATGTAGCAAGTTAAAAGGTGTAAATAGTAAAAATTAAAACAAAGACAACTTGATCGAATACAAAAGTAGGTACATAGAGAAGAATTAATTACCTAAGAAATAAGAATCGGTAGGTATAGCCATTTCACTGCCGGGAAAGTGTTAAAGAATCATGATATTTTTTTACGGGAACAGTACTTCTGACAATTTTACCAGCAAATGAATAGGCAAAACATCATCATAATTATGAACAGCCAAATCTATACATAAAATTATTAAGCTGAAGAGTTTGTTTGAACACGCTTATCTCAGGAACTACTTCGTTGGTTCGAATTAAGAAATTTTGTTTGTGTAGGATTGTCAATTTATCGGGAGGAGCCGAGCAGCGGTGACACACAGACCAACCTCGGCATGCGCGGTTTAACCCGGAAGATCGGCCTTTGCGGGCGATTATTCCTTCTAGGATATTAATTAGCCTACCTATTCTTTACTAGGTACCCAATTAAAATGCCAGTCCCACCCAAGTTCTCACCCAATTCCCACCCAGCTGGATAACACTTAAGGCCCTCCCAAAAACCGTTTTCACACCCGCATAACCTAAAAACGAGTTAAGCATTAATTATAACAAATGGTACTTACTCATTATCTCCATCTCTGTCTATTAAGCTACGTGAGAAGGGGACAGATGTGGGAAAGAATGCTTAAAGCAGTATTTATTGCAGTTTGTTTATATTGTAGTGCTTATTAAGGAGAAATTGGAGTCAATTGCATCGGTTTGTTCTGAATATTAAGTGCTTGAGTTGTAGAAGTTAATTTGAGAAGTGTAGTAGTATTTGTTATGTCTAGCTAGGTGGTCAGTGGCATGGGAATATTTCTCAAAAGCCTACCCAAATGTCTTCTCTTTGGTACTCGTATTTTTCGTGTTATTGAGCTCCTTGAGTTATGAGTCGAGCCATACGATAACAGACACATGCTTGCGCTGACTGGACAGGTTCACTCAAATCTGTGTGGTTCTTTCTTCAAAAGACCATCTCAGATACCTGCATGATCCTCGTATAACCGGGTCTATAATATAATGTCAGGACTTTATAGAGATTGTGATTGTGACCTTTGAGTTTGTTTCAGCTGTCATCATCATCATCATCAGCTTATTAATGTTCCCACTGCTGGGACACAGGCCTCCTCTCTGTGAGAGGGAGTGGGCCATAATACACCACGCGGGCCCAGTGCGGATTGGTGGATGTCACATGTCTTCGAATATTTGGTTCTAGGACATGCCGGTTTCTTCACGATGTTTTCCTTCACCGTTTTGAGAGCAGTGGTGGGTTCGAATCCAGCGCCTGGCTGGATTCGAACCCACGACCTACAACTCGTAAGTCGGGGCCGATACCACTGGGCCACCACTGCTGTTTCAGCTTTATTTAAGTGTAGTTAAGTCCGAAACACCGGTACTCTTCTAGTTCGTAAAAGAGGTGTAAAAGTGTTGACTTGCATAAACTAATATCATTTAAATTCATTTCATCATCATCATTTTAGACTCTGATCACTGACTGCTGGGTAATCTGACATGATCTGCCAATTCTTGCCAACTAGAAATATTGATCAAATTTTTAGGTTATTTTTATTAAAAATTAAATAAAACCTACAAAAGTAATTAAAAAGATAAAACACAAGTGGTGCTTACAACACATTATTTACATATTGTTTTCGATGATAATGATAAAAATAAATATGTAAAATTCGTGAATCATCAATTCAAGGAGGTGCAAACTAACAGAATCCTTTTAGCACTGCAATACGAAACTACAAACAACACAATCTATAGCTTAGCAGTTTCTGAGAAATATCGCACATGACAAACACAATTTTTATCTCGGGTTTATGCCAACCGGATGCTGTAGAGAGTAGTAACAATTAGATTTTATTGCAATTCCTTTTGAGGAGATAAAAAAGATCTTCAAGCAGAAATGGTGTTATGTGTTTAAAGAATGTTGATATAGGTGAAGTAAAATTTATTGATCTTTCATAGTTGTTTCTCTTACGTGAAACGTTGGAATCAATGGACAAATAACTTTTATTGAAAATCTTAAAATTAAGTTAAATGAAAAACAAATACCATGCCAGATAATTACAAATTTAAAAAAATGCTATGGAGGACTTAGACATTCTGCAGAAGTTAAAATATGTATAACGAAAGTATTATTTTTGTTGGATGGATATAATTATGGACCTATGAAAAATCATCGAATGGTCCTCCCGCTCTAAGCAAAGCTGAAAGAACTGTCAGACTTTACTGACTGAAAACCACCCTCTTCCTTCGGTTGCCTTTTGCGTTCCAGGACCCGTAAGTTCTTAAAACATTCCTCCGAACCAGCTAGACACGCCACTTTTTAAAATTCTTTTTCTCATCACTCATTTTGTGTTGCACACAAAGAAGAGACAAAATAATAATCGTTCCCATAACAGACTGCTAAGATAAACATAGAACACACATGAAACCTTAGATAAATGTATATGACAATGTACATATCTCCCATAATCCAAACATAATCCTTATCAAGGAGAAAGCCATATAAATTATTGGATAAGTTTAAGGCCAGGTCAAGTTCAGTGCTATTAAAGATTTTCCTCGACACCACGGTATTAAATTAAAGCATAAACGGTATGTTATATGAAGAAAGATTTAGCATAAATGGTGTGTTTTATGAAGAAAGTTTCCTTTATTCACTTACACACACACCTTAGCAGCTTTATTGGAGAAAATCTATTAAAAAGTGGGGAGCATAATAAAATTGCTATCATTCTCATAGAGAATTTCATCCCGAGTCCCAGCAGTGGGACCATTATTATAGGCTGATTACGCTTATGCTATTGCCATAAACTACAAGAACAAGTTCAGACTCCGTGGCTGCTACCGAGTAATTCCTGATGGAAAAACCGAACAGCACTTGCCCAACCAGTGAATTGAAACCAGGACCTCTCTCAAATGAATCAGAAAATATCTGAGCTTATCTAAGAACTAGCTGTTTCCCCGCGGTTTTAGCCGTTGCTCGGTCTTATTAGTTATAGCGTGATGCTATACATTATAGCCAATAGTATTAAGAATCTACAAATCTTTACTACAAGTCTTACTTACAAGTCTTTGGTTACTCTCATCGAACTGCTACCGGCCTATGCAAGTTAGAGAAATAGAGAAGAATTACAAAACCAACTCAAAAAACGTACAGAAAAACACCATAAATAAACCCACTCCACAATAAACTATTTAATCTTTTTTCGACCCCAAATCAGTGTCAATTGAAGCCACTAAAATTACATTTCTTCGATAAAAAACCGTATCAATTTCGTTCCAGTCATGTACATTGTAGTGTACATTATAGTGTATAGTGTGTAGTACATTGAATGTATACTTGTGTAACTCTCCCCTTACTAGAGTCACGTCGATTCGATCTGCATTCTTGGACTGTGATTCAGTGTAGACTTGTTATTGGTGTTGTAGTTATAGATATGCTATGGGAAGATTTATTGGGCGATGGAGAGGTATTAAGTGGAGTAGTGAGAGCATGATAGAAACTGACAGATGTCATGTAACAAAGCTTTTTTGTGTCGTGCTTAGAAGGCCCAAGATTTAAATATAAGCTGAACTCAACTAAAACTTTAGTCTCTTAAAATAATTGATATTGTAGAGATATTTCAAAATGGTAATATTCAATTAAAAGTATTCAATAGTATTGTTCATTTAAGTTTAGAGTGAATAGGTTACTTGTAGGCAAGCGTACTTTACCGTAAACCACATCACAAGATCGTACAAACGCGACCCTAAAACTAAAATAATCAAAAATAAATATTCCTCACTAGCTTATTTCCTTTTCTTCAACGCCTATTCTACATGTTTTCCCTTGCCCACTCCAAAACTACGCTCAAACTATAGCAACGCTTAGCTCCGTACATTCGGTGTACCCTCACCATTACCAAACACTTCGTTAACTCCGTCTTCACTAGATATTTTGGGGTGATCTTGTTATATCTCTTCATAGGGTGCAGTGAGATATTTTATTTGCTTCTATTACCATAGCTTTATAGATTTTTTTTTTATCTTTCGATTGAGAATGAAAGATTGAGTATGATTTTTGTATTTTTAGGAGTCGAGGAATGTATTAGTGATCGTAAATTATGGGGGTTTGAAGTTTAGTGAAGATTGCAAATGATTTTGTTAATTGAGTTGCTGTGAAATGTGTAGATTTGTTTGAGCTTAAAGCTACGGGGAAATTATAAAGTGAACGAGGCGAAACGGTTTGCAAAAATCTCTAAACTAAACACATATTCTTATGTGCATGATCATGCAAAATAAAAGTGGAATAGAGAAGAGAAAAGCAAAAAACAAAAGATGCTTAGAAATAAAAACTTTATTAACCTGTGTCCCCCATAAAGTCTCCTTCATCAATCTTAACCCTTTTGCCATATAATTACCTAATTCACTA
Source organism: Agrotis clavis (assembly GCA_954870645.1). Taxonomy (NCBI): domain Eukaryota; kingdom Metazoa; phylum Arthropoda; class Insecta; order Lepidoptera; family Noctuidae; genus Agrotis; species Agrotis clavis. The sequence continues at coordinate 3,725,905 of OX940942.1, forward strand.
ACCCGTAAATGCTAACATGACACCACCATGACATATTCTAAAAAAAATCTATACATAGTGTTACAAATTAATTCTACGGTTTGTTTTAGGATAAAAATAAAAAAGGTAAAAATAGCTTTGTTTAAAAAGGGTGAGTGAGCGATGGCGTCATTATTTCATGTTTTGTGTGGTCTTGGTTTAAAAATAAGGGAAGTTTATGTTCCATTTTCAGACTCCTTGAAGTAAATTACGACGGCGGCGCGGCGTAGTGGCTGAGCTATCGGCCGCTGCTCTACGTGTAGGACGTTCGAGACCCGCATGGAACTAATATTTGTGTGGCCTAAGCAGTTGGTCCGGATCTGAGTGTCTGTGTATGTGTTTAAATGCTTGTTAACGCATCCCGGATGGCCGATGGGTTCGTAAGGTTCTCTCTCGAATGGAGACCACGCACCGGCAAGCGCAGCGTAGAACGTCCACTTATGAAAACCACAGGATCACGCTTTATGCAAGCCGCTTTTAACCGGTCCTATTGGAAGTCTATAGGGGAGGCCTATGTTCAGCAGTGGACGTCTTACGGCTGATACCCACGGCACAGGAGAAAGTTCTAGTATCCAACGTTAAAAAAATGAAGCCCGTATAAAAAATTAAGTCATCCTTGAAAGAATAGTGTTTTATTTTAAGGTTGATCGAAAACAGTCAGCAAGAATACTCGTATTGACTATGTGCGAAGTGGGTGGTGGGGAACGGCAAATCGATCGTAGCGCACGACGTGGCAGAAATGTGAATTAATTCTGGGCTGTCATGTGTCAAGTTGCTTTATTTTCATAACTTTCTTTATAATTTAATACGAAAACTTTAACTTTAACTTTTCCCGTTCGTTCTAAGCTCTTCCACTTCTCTCACATGCTGTGCTAATACTAATTTTTTCCCTTTTTGCTCAGTTTGAGGTTGGAAATGTATTTTATGCTTAACCGATTCAAATCCCGTGCGTATTATAATATCCATATTTTCCACGAGGAAGAAAATCGCTAGGTATAATATACACACTCACTTTTTACACTATTTTTTCAATTTCGTTGAAAAACTAGTCGAAATTTAATATCACAAAGATATCTTATCATCTAGTTGACATGATTTGACAGATGACAAGTCCTGAATAGTTGCGGCCACTAGGGGCGCTGTCATCGCGCACACAACGAATAATAAATTATTATCAGCCAGTACATAAGAGGTAGAAGAAAGATTGACCACCAAGGCATGTTTACAATGAATTTAGTACATTTAAAACTGTCACTTCAATCGGCCATTTTGTTTAAAATCCCACAATTATCACTTAACTGAATACTTTATACCACACGTCAACATTACAGGGTTATAACCCTCTCGCGCTGACGGCTCGCTTCGTTAACCCTAGTTACGTATTAAGTGACTAACGATATGGTTATTTTACGGTTTGTTTGCTGTATTGCTTATAGCATTATGGGGTTAACTTCACAGCTGATTCTGTGAGTCATTGCTTTTTTTAACTTAAGGGTTATTTTGAGTTTTGGTCCCTTTAGGTATTTATTTCCGGAAAATGCAGGCAGAGGTGTAAATTCGCCTTTATTTCACCAGTGATGGGTAAAGCGTAGTGTATGAAAAGGCAAGGCGTGCACCTTATATCAGGCACAATAATAATCATCATCATCATCATCAGCCTATAATGTTCCCACTGCTGGGACACAGGCCTCCTCTCTTGTGAGAGGGAGTGGGCCATAATCCACCACGCGGGCCCAGTGCGGGTTGGCAGATGTCACATGTCTTCGAATTTTTGGTTCTAGGACATGCCGGTTTCCTCACGATGTTTTCCTTCACCGTTTTGAGAGCAGTGGTGATGAAACAAATTACACAAAGTAATGCGCCTGGCGGGGTTCGAACCCACGACCTACAACTTGTAAGTCGGGACCGATACCACTGGGCCACCACTGCTCTACAATAATAATATCAGACAATAAAATGCTTTTAAAAAAAACCAGTACGTCGTAGTTCGACGGGTAAAGCGAAATCAAGAACATAGGCCTCCCCCTTAAACCCGCCCGCGCCACGCCGAACGACGCCGTCGATTCGCCACTTGCATCCATCGGTTGCCCGCGACTCTCACGAAGTCGTCGGTCCACCTAGTGGGAGGCCTGCCTACGCTGCGTCTTCCGGTCCATGGTCGCCACTCGAGAACTTTTCTTCCCCATCGGTTATCAGTTCTACGAGGGATTTGTAGTGTGTACATAGTAGATGCGGATTTGGTATGGTTACTTCAATCACCTTAATAAGTGCTGTTTTTTATCTAATTCATCACCAAACCAGTATGAAAACCATTCACCTGTCAACGTTATAAAAACCGCTGAAACCCGAAACTCCTACCCTAGTATTATATTACCCAATTCAATTCGCAAACAATTGACCTTGAGCCAGTCATCAGACACGGAAGCGCCTTCATCAGTCGCGCCAATTAGTTAATTACAATTGATAACTAGCACACATTTGTTAAAAGTAGAATATGTGCGAAGAACATCCGTAGGTCTACTAATCTTTTGATGAATTATCATTCCTTCTTTTACCTAATAAACTTGAAGCAAAATTAACAATAAGAATTCAAATGACTGAAATACACACACTATCATTCTCTGCCTTATTATTCAAAAATTGGCAGGGGTGATGTTATTATTATCATCAGCCGGAAGACGTTCGCTGCTGAATAAAGGCATCCCCCTTGGATCTCCACTTGCATCCATCGGTTGCCCGCGACTCTTACGATGTCGTCGATCCACCTGACCTAGTGGGAGGCCTACGCTACGTCTTCCAATCCGTGGTGGCCACTCGAGAACTTTTCTTCTCTATTGGATATTAGTTCTAAGAGCGATGTGGCCTCTGCCCACGTCCACTTGCCCAGTGTAACTTGCAAATAAATGCTATGTCGGTGACTATGGTTGTTCAGCGAAAATCTGGATTTACCTCGTGATGTTATACCATTATTCTATTCCTGTTAAAGATATTATTTTATATCATCACTATAAATCCGTAGCCGATTGGTATTTCTGTGTCAATCTTTTCAATTGCTACATGTGCCAAAACAAAACCTTGTGTTGATTGACATTGACCCGCGGTCTTCTGCAAGCAATAAGTATCAATAAACGATGCACCTTCTATTAATGTGTGATTCATACAGCTTTATTTGTGCCAATCTGTGTCTGGGACTGGGAGCAGTGACTGGGTCTGTGTTGCGGAGAGGTTGTGAAATAGGACAGATGAGGAAGTTACACTGAAAAAAAAGAATTGTTGAATGTACTAAAGTAGCGTAGGTTGAGTAATGAACTGCCATAGTCAACCCTTTTCATAGTTAATTTTACTATAACAAGAGTGAATTTAACAAAATCCACTTTGTTGATTTTACATAACAAAACAGATTGACTAAAACTATTTTAAGTATAGTAAAATTTATCGAACAAATATTTGAATACACTAAAGAAAGTTTGTAAAATACTTTCGTAAGAGTTCTCTAAATTTCCAACAGGTGACGCTACTAAATTTGTTCGTAACATTAACAAATAAGAAAGTTGATTTTACTTAACACAAATCATGAGATACGTTTAGTATAATTAACACTAGAGATATGTATATTTTACACGAGCTTGTCAATAAAATCAACAAAGAAGTTTTGTTTAAATAACAATACGAGTTTTGCAACACAGTTCTCCAGATATCCGATAGGTGTCGCTTGCTACTCTACTAAAGTTGTTCGTAAAAACTAATAAAGTGGAAAATTGATTTTACTTGACACAAATTATGACATATATTTAATGTAATTGACATTACAAATATGTACATTTTACACAAGCTTATCAATAAAATCAACAAAGAAGTTTTGTTTAAACAACAGTACGAGTTTCGCAACACAGTTCTCCAGATATCCGATAGGTGTCGCTTGCTACTCTACTAAAGTTGTTCGTAAAAACTAACAAAGTGGAAAATTGATTTTACTAAACACAAATCATGAGACATATTTAATATAATTGACATTACAAATATGTACATTTTACACAAGCTTGTCAATAAAATCAACAAAGAAGTTTTGTTTAAACAACAGTACGAGTTTCGCAACACAGTTCTCCAGATATCCGATAGGTGTCGCTTGCTACTCTACTAAGGTTGTTCGTAAAAACTAACAAAGTGGAAAATTGATTTTACTAAACACAAATTATGAGTTACATTTCATATAATTAACACTAGAAATATGTATATTTTACACGAGCTTGTCAATAAAATCAACAAAGAAGTTTTGTTTAAATAACAATACGAGTTTCGCAACACAGTTCTCCAGATATCCGATAGGTGTCGCTTGCTACTCTACTAAAGTTGTTCGTAAAAACTAACAAACTGGAAAATTGATTTTACTAAACACAAATTATGAGTTACATTTCATATAATTAACACTAGAAATATGTACATTTTACACAAGCTTGTCAATAAAATCAACAAAGAAGTTTTGTTTAAACAACAGTACGAGTTTCGCAACACAGTTCTCCAGATATCCGACAGGTGTCGCTTGCTACTCTACTAAAGTTGTTCGTAAAAACTAACAAAGTGGAAAATTGATTTTACTAAACACAAATTATGAGTTACATTTCATATAATTAACACTAGAAATATGTATATTTTACACGAGCTTGTCAATAAAATCAACAAAGAAGTTTTGTTTAAACAACAGTACGAGTTTCGCAACACAGTTCTCCAGATATCCGACAGGTGTCGCTTGCTACTCTACTAAAGTTGTTCGTAAAAACTAATAAAGTGGGAAATTGATTTTACTTGACACTAATTATGAGATATATTATTTAATATAATTGACATTACAAATATGTACATTTTACACAAGCTTGTCAATAAAATCAACAAAGAAGTTTTGTTTAAACAACAGTACGAGTTTCGCAACACAGTTCTCCAGATATCCGACAGGTGTCGCTTGCTACTCTACTAAAGTTGTTCGTAAAAACTAACAAAGTGGAAAATTGATTTTACTTGACACAAATCATGAGACATATTTAATATAATTGACATTACAAATATGTACATTTTACACAAGCTTGTCAATAAAATCAACAAAGAAGTTTTGTTTAAACAACAGTACGAGTTTCGCAACACAGTTCTCCAGATATCCGATAGGTGTCGCTTGCTACTCTACTAAGGTTGTTCGTAAAAACTAACAAAGTGGAAAATTGATTTTACTAAACACAAATTATGAGTTACATTTCATATAATTAACACTAGAAATATGTATATTTTACACGAGCTTGTCAATAAAATCAACAAAGAAGTTTTGTTTAAATAACAATACGAGTTTCGCAACACAGTTCTCCAGATATCCGATAGGTGTCGCTTGCTACTCTACTAAAGTTGTTCGTAAAAACTAACAAACTGGAAAATTGATTTTACTAAACACAAATTATGAGTTACATTTCATATAATTAACACTAGAAATATGTACATTTTACACAAGCTTGTCAATAAAATCAACAAAGAAGTTTTGTTTAAACAACAGTACGAGTTTCGCAACACAGTTCTCCAGATATCCGACAGGTGTCGCTTGCTACTCTACTAAAGTTGTTCGTAAAAACTAACAAAGTGGAAAATTGATTTTACTAAACACAAATTATGAGTTACATTTCATATAATTAACACTAGAAATATGTATATTTTACACGAGCTTGTCAATAAAATCAACAAAGAAGTTTTGTTTAAACAACAGTACGAGTTTCGCAACACAGTTCTCCAGATATCCGATAGGTGTCGCTTGCTACTCTACTAAAGTTGTTCGTAAAAACTAATAAAGTGGGAAATTGATTTTACTTGACACTAATTATGAGATATATTATTTAATATAATTGACATTACAAATATGTACATTTTACACAAGCTTGTCAATAAAATCAACAAAGAAGTTTTGTTTAAACAACAGTACGAGTTTCGCAACACAGTTCTCCAGATATCCGACAGGTGTCGCTTGCTACTCTACTAAAGTTGTTCGTAAAAACTAACAAAGTGGAAAATTGATTTTACTTGACACAAGTTATGATATGCATTTCATATAATTGACATTAGAAATATGCTAATTTTACGCAAGCTTGTCAATAAAATCAACAAAGAACTTCTGTTTAAACAACAGTACAAGTTTAGCAAAACAGTTCTTCAGATATCCGATAGGTGTCGCTTGCTACTCTACTAAAGTTGTTCGTAAAAACTAACAAAGTGGAAAATTGATTTTACTAAACACAAATTATGAGTTACATTTCATATAATTGACATTAGAAATATGCTGATTTTACGCAAGCTTGTAAATAAAATCTACAAAAACTTTTGTTTAAACAACAGTACGAGTTTCGCAACACAGTTCTCCAGATATCCGATAGGTGTCGCTTGCTACTCTACTAAAGTTGTTCGTAAAAACTAACAAAGTGGGAAATTGATTTTACTTGACACAAATCATGAGATATATTTAATATAATTGACATAACAAATATGTACATTTTACACAAGCTTGTCAATAAAATCAACAAAGAAGTTTTGTTTAAACAACAGTACGAGTTTCGAAGTCAGTTCTTCCCGACAGGTGACGCTTGCTAATCTACAAATAGGTACTAGTTGTTTGTAAAAACTAACAAACTGGAAGATTGATTTTTATTGAATCAAAATATGAGATAAGAAATAAATACGTACATTTTATACAAGCTTGTCAATAAAATTTACAAAGAACTTTTGTTTAAGGTTAAACATTAGCCCGTGACATGACTCGCTATTGTAGGCACATAGCGTGGTTTCCATGAGTTTTAGCTTCTACATTATATATTTTAGCGTGTTCCGACAACTAACGGCAATTTGTTCACTATGAACTGTTATGTGTGTATGTTTTAGTATTTGCCGAATACCTACAAATTAATGTGTGCATATTCACTCTTTTGTACAAATCAAAGTTGTATTCGGCAAATACTACAAACATACCGAATACAACAGCATTTAATGAGATAATTTTGCTTTGTTATCATAGTTCATTCATAATTTATCCTAGTTGTATTTGGCAAGTACTACAAGCATACCGAATAAATACAACAGCATTTAATGAGATAATTTTGCTTTGATAACTTATCATAGTTCATTCATACTTTATCCTAGTTGTATTTGGCAAATACTACAAGCATACCGAATAGATACAACAGCATATAATGAGATAATTTTGCTTTGATAACATAGTTCATTCATACTTTATGTACCTAGGTATAGTTACAGGACATTGTTCCTATAAGACCATCCATAACTTTTTAAGATATTCTGAACTGCATTCACAGATTTCGGAAAAGTTTACAGTCACCAAAAAAAAAAATCTAAATACGAAAAAATGCCAATCTGTCCTATTTCATGTGAGGATCAAAAGACTCTATGGGACCATTTAAGGTATGAGTACTAGAAATGACAGCAATCGCCAAAAACTTTTCCTATACATTTTGAACAGAAAAACGATAAATCAACGATAAATATTACATAATGCCAAAAATGATCCTATTTCATACTGTGATCAAAATACTCTATAATATAGAGGATGCTTATTTTTGACCTGACTAAGTATACAAATGAAATAAATCTTAAAATATAGCTTATTGAATTGTATATTGATTACGCCTATCACATTATTAAAAGAAACGCAGGATAAAAAGATTTTTTAACATTTATTTCTGTTAAGGGGGATGCTCCAACCAGCCCGCGAAATTCAATTTTTTTTACGTTTTTTGCAATTTGCAGGCCAGTGACATGTTGTAGCTTTATAAATATATGAGTTGCGGTAATAACAAGTATAATTTTAAATATAAAAAATATCAAAAAACTCGCTCCATCAGCTCTCACATAGAAAAGGTGCATCATGTTAAAATCTCCGAAATCTAACTACGATGCACCTTTTCTATGTGAGAGCTGATGGTGCGAATTTTTTGATAATTTTTATATTTAAAATTATACTTGTTATTACCGCAACACATATATTTATAAAGTTATAACATGTCACTGGCCTGCAAATTGCAAAAAACGTAAAAAAAATTGAATTTCGCGGGCTACATCGAAGCAATCACCTTAATTTCACGCACGCATTCAAATCGTCCTTTTTTACAACGTTCCATTTTAAACTTTGCTGCTTGACTTTTTTTACTCTGTTTCTGAGTTTTATGCATATTGTACGTTTAAGTTTACCAGTAAGTTTTTCTTTATTAATCATTGGATAAAATAAATTATTTTAAAATAAAACAATAATTAAATTAAATTAATTATGCAGTGTTTCATTGAGTGTGCGCAAGTGAAACGGATTTTTGACATTTGACAGTTCTGTGATTTGCATCGGCGCCAGTATTGCCAACTTAGTGGATTTTCCACTAAAACTGGTGGTTTCGACCCTTTAGTGGCGAAATATTGCTTTTAGTGGCTGGTGGTTTTTTCTAGTGGTTTAGTAGAATTTACTTTCAATAACTAAAATGCTATCACTCAACCACTAAGCTACTAAAACGTTACGAAATAATTATGTATTTTTACTTCATTTAATTGTCAGGAGAATTTTATTTTTATTTAAGAATACGCTTTGTTTTAAGATTGGAAGGAAAATGCTGCAAAGATTATGAAATTGCAATAAAGTTACAAAACAAATCGGGACCGAAGAATCATATAATATGTGAAATAGACGATGGGGTAGACAAAAATTCAATTGATGAAAACGAATTTTAGAATATCACTTTATTTTTGTAGTTATTGTTGTAATTAATTTTTGTGTTCCTCATTTTAACGTCTTTTTACTTAAATATTTTGTTCCGTAATGAAAATTAACATTTTAATTACATAATTAAATATAGTTTCTGTTTACTTTCGGAAAAAAATGTTTAGTGGAAAATAAAGCGATTTTTACAAGTTTTTGGAGTAGAGCCGATTTTTGTTAGTGGTTTTCTGGTGGTTTTAGAAGTTTAATCTGGTGGAGAGATTGTTTATCTGTTGGCAACACTGATCGGCGCAATCCTTCGCTGTTGTTGTTTTGTTGCGCTTGCGTCCTGTTGTGTTGTACTGTGCTATTTTGTATGGATTTCTTCTTATTACGGCCCTATTTACCGCCCGAAGACCCCAATATCTTCCTCATCTGACGACCTTTGCTTACCATACCATAAACCGTTGCAAATTGTGAACCTTGTAATGAACTCCTCATGAGAAGCATATACCAGCAATTAACAACAAGCTGCAACAAGCTCAAGCTTCCGGTTCACGATCCTTGCTCTTGTTATTGACAGTCCTTCAGAAGAGCAAAGACAGATTTATGCTGTTATACAAACAAGAATTGCACCACGTCAGGTATTTATGTTTCTTTATTGTTTATTATCATATTTCTTCTGGTTAAAATGATCATACCAGTCAGTGATTGATCCATGCTGTAATACTTTGAAACACAAAAAAAAAGTACATAATAATAATCATGAGAATAATAATAGGTTTTTTTTGGCCCTGAATGTAGTGATGTCTTTCTTTAATATCTTTTATTAATATATACACAAAATAAAATAACTGATATTAATTCAATGTTTTCTTTCATAGATATCATCATCATGATATCGATAAGTTGCAAGCATGCTGAAATAAATAATGAGCGTGGCGATGATGCCTGTGGAGTTTCTACTTCAGACCAAGTTGTAATTAAAACACTAATAAGTGGAAAAATTAAGTCTAGGATTATGTCAAAAAAGCAATTTATTAAGTCTATATTTTAAAAGAAGTTAATGTATTTGGCAGAACCAGGATAATTGAAATTGTTTGGCCGGTCAATGAATCATTGGATATTGCACTCACATGGTGACGGTAGTGTGGTACCTTTTATGGGCTCGGAACCCCGCCATTATTTTATCTGCTCCAGCAGAATTTCTGGATGACGTTGTAAAAGAATAAGATGAAAATGATGAGGATTAAACCATTCTATTGTAACAAAGTGTTTTGTTTATTTTCCCCGTTTCATTCAACAGGATGTAAGTTGGTAAATTATATAGTGTTTACTTTTGACAAGAATTGAATTAGACTTTCTAGAGGTAAGTATAGCAACTATCTAACTAGGTTTGATACCTATTGTTTTTAGGTTGTTTAGGTATTTTTTATGTACCTAAGTACTTTAGAGAACGTAGGTAAGTACCTACTTATTCTTGAACAGCTGTGTTATTTTCATAAATAAATCAATTGAGTTAGAATGTATGTACAGACGCCAGCAGGTCAACCTACCCGAATCTGTCAGATTATACCAATCAAATATTAACCTTCTACTCTTGTGATAAGGTTGAAATTCTATTAAAGAAATCTGACAGATTGTGGTAGCTTGATGTGCTGGCGTCTGTACCTATATTGGCAATCATCAAGTCTTAGCATCAACTTAGGGGCAGTTGGTTTCAAGGAATTAACAAAGTAAAAAAAAAGATGATTTAGACCATAGTCAGGTTAATATTCATATTTTAGATTAACAAGCATTATTAATTAAAGTCTGTTTTTTAATCTCGTAGACTGAATTGACAGGTGCAAATGGCAAACTGACATAAATTTCAATAGTATTTACGTCAGTTTTGATGTTATCATTTGTCAATGTGGACAGGCGGGGATGTCAATGTGGTCTACGAGATTAAAAAACAAACTATAGTTTATGCACGTTGGTTTCATTATTTCCTATGACGGCAAATCCTAACCTAAAAACAACAGAATGTGGTCATATTGGGTCATCAGGATAAACAACTCGTGCTAGACGTCATTCCTTCCTGTAAGTAGGTATATGCTATAGTGTAGCTGGGCTCTGGGAGTTCCACATCAGGTGTTCCAGATCTTCAATATTTTTATACCTACATCAACAGAGAGTGCTCATCAGACTGAACAATTGTTGCTAAGAAGTAATTGTAAATCTTACATGATTGATAATTATACCTAATTACAACGACGATATAATACTAGACTCCGCATGCACGATCTAAGGAACAAAAATTATTCTGTCAACTCGCTGAGGTACTACGTAAGCGAGGGGGACGGGGTACTGCATTGTGATTGGCTAACTCATGGTCTGTTCTGTCTCAACGTATGTTTACGGCTCACAGGATTAATATAAGACTTTTTTGCCTAATGTGTTGACAGACATCGGTCGCCTGTTATTAGGAGTCTAGTATTATATCGTCGTTGCCTAATTATGATGCAATCAATAATTTGGTATGGGGATATCTTTTGTAGCGAATTAACGTTTTAAGTACATTAAATCCTGGAATGTATTTAAGCAAATAACTAACCCCACGCGTACAAAGTCGCGGGCGGCCGCTAGTATCCTATAACTAGAAGACAAATAAGACGCTTTTAACGTTACCTCATTTGTCAAATTACCTTTAAACAAGTAGCTTAGAAGTTAAGGAATTTAAGGCGACGATTACACGTAAGGTATTTACTGTGATCCATCAGTAAATAATGACGTATCGTGGTATTTAATTAACGTGTAAGTAACCTAATGTATTGATGTACCTATGTCATTATTTATTCATGGATTTCTAGATTTCTTGATTCTGTATTGATGATCCGTCGGATTATGATAAAATATTGATCGTGTAGCCTCCGTCAATATTTTTATCACGTCAGTAGGTACGCGTTACGCTAGCAATGGAGGAGGACGACTTTTTGGATCTTGTGGCGGCGACAGACGCACCGTCGTTGTCGCCGCCCCGCACCCTCTCGAAACTTTCTAAAGATCAGGAAGTTATAAAGCATTTATCCTAAATTTAGAAGTATTGCCAGAGATATGGGATAGTTCTTCAAAAGATTACAAAAATTTAATAAAAAAAAGGAGAAGCACTACAAAAATTACTGGAAATTTACAAAAAAATGAAAAGTGATGCCACGATTGATGATGTCAAGAAAAAAATTATCATTTTACGCTCAAATTACCGGAAGGAACTCAAAAAAATACAAGTATCCATGACTGCCTGGCATATTGAAGCCGGTGACATTATAGCCGAAAACTTTAAAGTTCCGTCCCGTTGCCAGGTAGGTAATGCAAAGTTAACGCTAATTTTTCTCTCGGGGTAATAGATTTTCTCATCACGGTATCTTGTTTGGTTAAAAAAGGTGTTACTATTGTCAGAAGTTCTTCAAAGCAGGGTTCAGGCATTCGAAAATAATTCTCGTAATCATTCATTTCACCATGTAATTTAATTTCTGCCATTAAATTCAAATGTGTGTAGGTACCTTTCCCTTTCTTGTAACCAATTCTTTCCCATCGCTTTCGCTTGACCTTTTTATTTAAACTAAGTGCTAAAATAATAGCCACGCAACCTTTAATTTTCAGCTCTGTTGACATTTTAGACGTTTAAACTGCAGGAGACCGAACACAATACTGACGTAATAAATATTGAACGTGTAGGCTGGTGTATTAATCCATCAGTAAAAACTGAAATCCATCAATAAATACCTACTATACTGACGGATCACAGTAAATACCTTACGTGTAACCGTCGCCTAAGGGAACAGAGGAACATGACACACAATCATACCGGTCAAAATCATAATATAGGTAGGTACCTATATTTTCGTTTTTTGCTTCGCCGTAATCGGGTAAAAAAGAAGAGACACGAAAATTGCTCTAAATACTTATAGATACCACTCACAGCTTATAAAGTTATGAATCATGATCGGTTTAGTAGATAAGATGTGAAGGCGTACAAACAAACGGACTTTCGATATTTTATTAAAGGTATTACAGCTTGGCCAGAACGGATTGAAACGGAACTAATCTTTTTATTTCTGACAAACGTTTTAATATCTTTGATATTTGATGTAAACAAAGACCGCAGGTTTGTTAGATTTATTATTGTGCCATAAAACTAACGAAATAAGTGAAGTAAAATAAAATAAAATCACTCAAAGTGCTGGTAGCGCGAAGACAGTGGCGACTTCCGGTTTTCTACAGTTTTTTGCCAAGCTGTAGGTACTAGCAGGCATCCGCGACTTCGTACGCGTGGGGTTGGATATTTGCACATATTCCGAGATTTAATATACCTAAACGTTAATTCGGCATGAAAGATATCCCCATACCAAATCTCTTTACTATTACGATTTTTATGGTTCTCACGGGGACCAATATTTTTTCAGATATAAAAAGTATCCTGTTAATCCAGATCATATTCTATATGTGTGCGAAATTCACTCTGAAACATAACTCCAACAAACGTTTCTCCGCTTAACGATTCGCCGACACAACGATTCATTCCTGGAGGCCAATCGCGCTAATTTGAAACGTCTGCAAACGTATACGATAACGTTATGGTTCGATTGCAACAGTGGTTACGTTACGATTCAGTTTTTTCTGATTTTGGTATTGCGTTATAAGTTCAAACGCTAACCAAAGTTAGATAGATAAATTCATAATAAGATAATATCATATCAGTAGGATGTAGTGTAGAATCACTTCACAACAAAGACAAAACACTCCAACGATGCAGTAACGATCATAAAAAAGTAGCGTCCTATCAACTTTACGTTTGACAGCGGTTACGTTCCAGCTACGATCGCGTTGCGTCTCAACTTGCTGTCAAAATTTTAGCGCGATACGAAACGGTCAAAAAGTTTTGTTATGGTAGCGGTTCAGTTGCGATTTCGTTGAAAAAAAATAGCGCGATTGGCCTCGACGGTTTGACGACAAAAACTTTCACCGTAGAACGATTCGTCGACAAAGACATGGTTTGACATTATAATACTAGTAACTAAATCCGACATAAGAGCACGGGGTGCCCTTGATGTCGGATTTAGTTTCGGTTAGTTAGGTTCCTTTAAACCCTGAACACAGAAATAGAAGCCCCGCGCAGCGGGGCTTCGTCTAAATGGCTTCATTTCAATACTTCATGAAACACAATACTCATGACTCAATCGTTCTGTCGGCGAAACGTTCGTCGAGGAAAGTTTCTGTCGTCGAACCGTCCAGGAATGAATCGTTGTGTCGGCGAATCGTTAAGCGGAGAAGCGTTTGTCGGAGTTATGTTTCAGAATCGCGAAATTTCATCCAAATCCATTAAGCCGTTTACAGCTTGGCCAGAACGGATTGAAACGGAACTAATCTTTTTGTTTGTTGATAACGTTTAAAATCTTTGATATTTGATGTAAACAAAGAACGCAAGTTTGTTAGATTTATTATTGTGCCATAAAACTAACGTAATAAGTGAAAAATAATAAAATAAAATCATTCAAAGTGCTGGTAGCGAGAGCACAGTGGCGACTTCCGGTTTTCTACTGTTTTTTGCCAAGCTGTGTGATTGAGTCACAAACATCTAAACATCTTCACAAACTTTCGCATAATTATAATATTAGTAAGATTAAATATTAAAAAAGTAACGATTTACCTCTTTGTTTTGATCTATACCTATGTTACATAATTAAAATGTTGATTTTACGAAACATCTTTGAGATGTTACTAAACTTTAATGTTACTTGACGTGACGTCATACATTTTGTTCCACCATATTCGTGTTCCGTTCTCGACTCGACACGGCTTAGAGTTGCCAGATTAAAACCTCTCCGCCCTTTTTTCCGTTCGTTCGTTCCGTACCTAAAGGGTAAAAACGGGACCCTATTGCTATGACTTCACTGTCTGTCTGTCTATCACCAGGCTGTATCATAGGCTGCTGTATGATAGCTAGACAGTTGAAATTTTTGCAGATTATGTATTTCTGTTGCTGCTACAACAAATTCTAAAAACAGAATTTAAATAAATATATAAGGGTGGTTTCCATACATTAAACGTGTTTTTTAGCCGTTTTTGATCGATATGAATAACGATTGGTACGAAACCCTTTGTGCACAAGTCCGAATCGCACTTGCTTGGCCGATTTTTAGACATAATTGCGTACCTACTGATCATATAAATATCATGTCCGGACGTTTTAGCGTGACAAGTAGTATTTCTGTAGATTTTGGATGGTGTACCGTGTTTTCCCGTCCGCATAAGTTCTTTTTTCATTTTTATGATATTTTGACACTACTGAACAAGATAAGAAAGGGTGTCGCGCTGACACCCTTGAGCGTTTCGTATAAAACTCATAATTATGCCAAGAAGCTACCGCCAGCCATTAGACAAACTTCTGATTTTAAGATTTTTAATAACTATCATGAAAATAAAAAAAAACCTTTTATGCGGACACGAAAACATGCTTCTCTCTCATTTGTTCCGAGCATCTACAGAAATAAGGTAAAATCTAAATAATTAAAATAAAGTACAGAAAATATGGCCATTAACATTTCTAAATACATTTTGGACTGAAATAAATGCCAAGGCATGTTACTCGTGCGATTTACCCGATGAAGTAATCGTAAAAAAAACTTAAATAATATAATATTTTTGGCGGAAAAATTCCAACTTGCACGGAATTCAAAATATCTCGTTGGCAACACTGTTCTGTTCTTCAATTCTTTCTTTTGGTCGCTCGGCGCTTGGATATTATGACGTGCATGTGCGTGCGTGGTATTTATTTAAATAATTCATAGTAAAGTTATCTATGAATTATACTCGCTCTGCTCACAGAACACTAATAACCTAGGTTAATTAGTAGTAGTTCATAGTGAGTGAAAATGGACTCGACGTCACAAAGTACGGTGGAATTTACATTATGCTCCAACTTCGCCATAGCACTCCTCGATTCCTGGGGCGTCTCAAAAGACACACAAGCTGTATTTCAAGGTAAGTTTTAAGTTCCTACTTATTACCTATCAGTATCAACATAGAATGGTAGAATAGGTATCTGACGAGTTGCGTTTTTGACGAGATGCAGTCCTGACGAGTTGCGATTCTGTCTACATGCGTTTTCTGACGAGTTGCGAATCTGACGAGTTGCGTTTCTGTCGACATGAGAATGATCCGTACCTTCGTCCTAACAGGTCAGTCTTATCGTAAAGTAAGTCATTCTATGTGCCTTGCCTATTGCCACTCAAGCTAAGTTGGTAACCTGCAGATCTCCTTATTTCTGATTTCAACGCGCAATAACTCCAAACATAGCTCGTTAGATAGTCCTTGACCTTGAGCCTTTAATATGACATCCTAGTTAGCGAATATCTGTCTGATAACTAGCGGTGAGTAACTCCGGAGGTACCTACTGATCCGAAGGAAAACAAGTTTTTTTTTTATTGAAAACAAGATAGTTTATTAAACTTTCTAGCTATGAATGTGTAGTTAGCAAAACAAAAATTGTTACTTTGTTACTAAAGTATAAATTCATATAAATAAAGTCTGTAAACTGTTCAATTCAAAATGTGCCAAATGAGCCAACGAACCGAATGAATAAAATTTTCTGGTCAAACCGCAGAACCAGAATGACCAAATTAATGCCGGTGCCAAAGGAATAACTAAGGTGAACCGGAATTGGAGTCGGAATAAGTGAATCAATTCACTTTCCGGAATAAAGATAACCCACTCCTACTGATAACCACAAAATATTGTAGTTTTTTTGTATCTAAAGTATTTAACTACACACCGCATATTACTTGGTAGTGTATAAATATTAATATGTAATTTATCTAGGTAGATACTTTAAATAAATGTATTCCAAATTTTAATATCACTCCCTGGGCCCTGTTTAATAAATGCTACTAATTGTAATTGTATACAAGCTACAAATCTGCAAGTTTCTGTTTAGTAAATAATACAACTTACCTAAATAGCATTTGTAATATAAAATATTTTTAAGATTTTTATGTGCAAAATTCTCACTATTTTGTTGTGTTTATTAAACAGAACTTGTAGTACTATTCAACAACATTGTAGGATTGTAACATTTATTAAACAGGGCCCTGCCCTGCCACCAAATACAAAATTTTCTGATGTCAAGCTGGGAAATAACTAGATTATTGTTTTCTTCTCTTTTTAGAATATGACTTGGATGTATTTTGCATAGAAAATATTTCTGATACTGAAATAAATGAGCTGATTCCAAAATCAAGAATAAAGGATAGAATTAAATTCAAGGCTGGATTAGCTCAATTTAAAAATGAAAATAAATCCCTGGTGAGTATTTTGAAGTACATAAATATACCTATTATTGTACCAACTTTCCAGAATGTAGCAAAAGAGCCTTTAGGCTCGGTAATCTCAAGCACAGGCTTTGCTTGTTTTAAAATTGATTGATTTGTTCATATTATTTTGGTTTTGTACTTGAGAAAAAAAAGAAGTAAATAAACTACATATATATTACTAGCTTTTCGCCGTGGTTTCACTCGCATTAATTTGAAAATGTCCCACGGTTGTATGTAGCGTTCCTCAAATAATGGACTATCCAACACAAATAATTTTTCAATTCGAACCAGTAGTTCCTGAGATTAGCGCGTTCAAACATAGAAGCAATCAAACTCTTCAGCTTAATAATATTAGTAAAGATTATTATTTTAAAGATTTTGTGTATGTATCTCAGATCAAATGCTCGTAATAGTATGAGCACTGATCTAGCTGGAGTCAACTTGAAATTGTTTTTTCACATTAATAAAATAATAAGGAACATAGGTACAAATGAAGTTATGTGCTTACCTTATCTTAATTTTTACAGAGAACATGTTCTTTAGACACAGAATCAATAGAATCAGATAAGGATTCTATGGGGCATGTGGGCAGCGATTATAGTTCTGCGGCTAGTGGCTGTTCTTGTGCTACTTCGAACGAAGAGGTTAGTTTTTTACACTTTATTTTGGTCAGTGGGTAGCCTTAGGGGCGGATTTTTAGGAGTTGGAGTATATCCTTAGGGGCGCTATGAGAAGCAAAGAAAACGAAAAAAAAATTTTTTTGGTTAAAAAAATTTTTGGGACTTAGAAAATTTTTGGGACTTAATTTTTTTTTTCGATTTGGTACCATACGCTTATAGGCACCATGAGCCGTGCAGAAAACAAAAAAAAAATTTTTGGGTTAAAAAATTTTTTGGGACTTAGAAAATTTCTCTTTACTTTTCTCTTTACTTTTCACCTTGAGTACGGTTAGGGGCAAACACTTAGAAAATTTTTCGAAAAAAATTTTTTTTTCGATTTGGTACCATACGCTT